>SMJT01000005.1:1492807-2092807 GCA_004349715.1 Crucihimalaya himalaica
AACTGAAGATTTCGAAGATAACAAGATTATGGTGCTAATAGAGAAATGCTTCTTCATTTTTTTGGCTAAATTAATGACGATGGTGAGGGCAAAAGGTGACAATGTAGTTAGCCTTTGAACATGTAGCGATGCTGGTTGGATCATCATAAGCATAAGAATAAGCTTTAGGGCAAGCTATTTTGAAGACTTTGGAGTAAGCCGTTGGTTTGCAAGTTTGTGGGTTACCGAACAAGCCGGTGCAACAGTACTGTGGTGAGTTGAAAGCAGAGCAAGCGCTTTTACATGCTACTACCCGTTTCCCGTTACGTGACCGGACTTGTAATCCAACCGGACACATCCGGTTTAAATCGCTTACACAACCAGCGTAGCTACATTGGCCTGAACCTTTCACCGGCATAATCGACATCGCCAGGTTATAACTGTCATTACAAACAAACAAACAAAAATAAGTAAATTAGTGGGAAAAAGGTGAAATTGACGTAAGATTTACAGACCCATCGACGAGGCTGACGTCATAAAAGTCTAGGTCAGGACCGAGGGTGATTTCGGCGAGAGTGGCCGGAGGTGAACCGCCGGCACCGTTGCAGGAGAGAGAACCGCCGCAATCTCCGGTAGCGCAACGACCACGGCCAGATCTATCGAAGGAACAGCCGTGGCGACCCCAGAAGCGGCCGGACCAAAGTGGTGGGAGTTGAAGAGTGTGAGCTTTGTTAGCTGGAAGCTTAAAACCACCGCCGGCGAGTAAGTTTTGACCGGCGCTGGGTTGGATTCCTGGCCACACAGGGTGTTTGCATTTGTTGTAGAAGATTACCGTTGAAGCTGCTCACAAAGAAACAACAACTTTAGTTTTATTACAAAAAAAACTGCAACTTAAATATCTCTAAATCTATTAAAACTGCATTTTTAAAACAATGAGATAATATTTTTTCAGAAGTTTTTGAACCAAAGACTAGAAAATAGCAGAAACTTAAGAGATCTAGTGGGATTGTATAGAAAACCTGAAGCGTGAGAGAAGAGAAGAAGAAAAGCAAAGTGGAAGAAGTTGATTGAACCCATTGATGGAGCTCTACTGAGCAAGAGTGAGACCGAATCAACTTGTTACTTCTCAGTGCTTTTAATGGAAAAGAAAAGGAGAATTTGGGGAATGTAATAATGGCAAATGTTATCGCATTTCTCGAGACTGTCAGAGCAGAGTAGAGTTAGTGCGTAATAGCTTTTCTTCTTTTTACACAGTCAAAATAATGTAACTGTCCTTTCATCATCGAGTTTTATTGAAGTCTACTACAGTACTAAAGTATATTATAAGCACGCATGGTAAATATAACGTAAACACTACTGAAGTCTATATCTGTTAAACACGCATGGTATAAAAGATTTTCAAAAACAAAAGACAACATCTTCAACTTCTGAGGCATAGAAGATTCACTGAGCTTTAAATTTTTGGTTAATATAATGTAAATGGCCAATGTCAATAAGAGACATAGAGGCCCTCTACATACACAGTATCACAAATTTAGGTTCAACGTAAAGTTTATATAACTCTAAACTGTACATCAAAATGATAATAAACAACACCAACTATTACAATGAAGAAGACGTTTATCACTTGATTACCGTGGGAACGCAGCGAGTTGTTGTGCCACATCAGCATCGATGGGTTGTGCCACGTCAGCAGCTACTTGATCGGCGACAACGACTTGTCTACGTTGTCTTTCCCGGAGATAGAGAATTGTAATGAGACAGACAAAGAGTGTAAGTATTGTTGCATTCCCTTCTTCAAACACCACATTCTCTATCCAAGTCTCTACCTTTGGATACACTTCTGGTAATGAATCCACAACTTTCACCTACCAGTAAAAAAACACGTTATTCTTCTTCTGTTATTCTTTTAACTGTTTCGATTGCATCAAACTATTAGTATATGAATCAAACAAAGAAAGGTTTTCCGATTTTACCAGGACGGTATCAGCATAGTTTCTACGGAGCCATAAACTAGCGAGAGCAAGTGTAACTGGCAATCTCGCAGTTGCATCGCTCTGGAGGGCTTGATCATAGTAACGTTTTGCTAAATGGAGATCAAAGGGAAGTCCTTGTCCATGTTCATGCATGTAACCAAGGTTGAACATTGCTTGCGCGTTTGACTGTGATTTAGCATGCATGTATGCTTCAGCCGCACGCACAAAATCTCTCTCGGTTCCCTTATTAGAGATCAAAGAACAAGCAAAAAGAGAGAATCAGGCAATAAGACTTTTAAGTTTTTTCTAGCTGATTCACATCTAATTCAGCCTTTGTAACATGTCGTAACTTATCAATTTCATGATCTAGTTTCAAATACAAGGAAAACTTACCCGGCCATAGTAATATGCATCTCCAATAAGCAGAGCAGCATGTTCATTGCCTTGTTCAGAGGCACGCCACCACAGAGAATGAGCCCGCTCATGTCTCTCCTTGTCTGTGCAAAATCCAGATACTCCCATGCACATGCTTCTTTCACCGTATTTATCGAGGATCCAGGCAGCGTTACTTTGTGCTATTTCATATCCCATCTCTGCCATTCTTGAGTACAAGATCAAAGCCTTACCCACATCACCTTTTAAGTAAGCTTCAAGAGCCCATCTAGAGAGAGAACTCCACGGTCCTCTTTCTGCTACTAACTTATAAAATGAAGTCGCCTGCAACCAAATTGTGAAGAACATGAATAAGCAATTAAATCACAAATGCTTTCAAAAAGGCTGGAAATGTCCCCAAAGTGCTCAAAGCAAATTCCTAAAAATATAGAAAGAGAACGTGAAAATAAACAAACAGACTACCATCAACACAAACAACTACTATATGGCACCCTGATGCCTTAATGGACACTTATAGACATCACTCGTACCTCAACATTAATAAATACTGATAAGAGCTATCAATAGCATCAACAATGAAATAGAGCTTCCCACATTCCTTGTGCAAGTAACATCATTTGGTAATTAGATTTCATTTCACATAAACAAAAAAACAGTGAGTTAATTTTCTGAACTTTGGATAGCCAATTTTTTTTTTTTTTTTTTGAGTTTCATTTCCTTTAAGACTTTATGTATTTAAATTTTTATCTGACATCCATGTTTAGGCAGAAAAGTCTCAGAAATCTAAATATAATTACCATTTCCAAGTTCTTATTAAGCCCAACACCAGTATGGAACATCTTGGCGAGTTGATAGAAAGCCTTTGGTTGACCAGCATTTGCAGCAACAAAGAAGTATTTTGTTGCCTGCCTCACATCCCTTTTGACTCCGATGCCCTTAAGATACAAAACTCCAAGGTTATAATGCCCACTGGGGTCGTCATTGTCGACAGCCTTCTCAAAATATTCTCTTGCCTGCGTTTGAAGGCATATATCAACGGATGTTAAACTAATCTATAATATTTTACAAAAAAAAAATCTATTATATTTTACAATCTTTCCCTTATTGTCTCGGTTCCTTTATGATTAAATAATTCTTGCTAAATCAACAAACACGCCTGAGAATTATGAGACCATAAAGAGAATGTACCTTAGTGTAGTTTTTCTTATCTACTCCATAACCTTTGACATACAAGTAGCCAATTCCATTAAATGCTGAATAGAGACCTTCTTTTGCAGCAAGTGTAAGCCATTCAAGTGCCTTGGTATAATTTCTTTCAACACCAGCTCCTCGAGCATATATCTCCCCTAGAAGTTCCATTGACCTCGGCTCTCCTTTTTCTACTGCTTTCAAAAACCAGTGCAATGCCTTGGTGTGATCACGTCTTAATCCTCGCAGGCCAAAGTAGTAGAACAGTCCAATCTTGTACATGGCATTAGCATTCCCTTTATGTGCCTGGTATTCCAATATCTGGAAATCTTCATCCTCCTCGCCACGGGATTTCCTTAGAGCACCTTTGTTTTCTTCAGTTCCGCTATGAATTCTAGTTGATTCAACCACTGGAGAATCCTTTGAGATCAGAAAACTATTGACAGCCGTCTCTGCTAATTCAGAATATAATTGAACGGCTTTATCATGCATCTGTAACAAAATGGCAAGTCAATTACAAACTCAGTTAAAAACAACGTTTGATAAGAAGCTCCTCAAAAGCTTAAAGATGTCTTCTTTTGTGGTCATCAGATTGTTTGAGAAACACTGACTGAACGATCAACAATACAATCACCTATGTAGCTTAACGGTAATGGTTGTTTATCTAAATGCAAAATTATCTAATCATAAAGAGCAAACAAATCAAAGTTCCATCTTACTTACATCTTGTCGCAAATACGTGAACGCAAGAGCCATCTTCGACTGCATATTACCTCCCGCAGCTGCAAAATTATGGTAAAGAAACGATTTGCTTTTGCTCTTCTCCCTCATCATTCCTATCCCGTAAACAAAACCCATTATCGACTGCGCGTGCTGATCTCCAGCTGAAGAAGCAGTCTCTATCTCATTCACTGCATCCTCCATTAACCTAAAATTTCCCTCAGTCGCCGCCGTTAGAATTTTTTGAAGGCCGGAGTAGTACTGAGGCGACGCGGCTTGGACGGTGGAGTCATCTGGCTCGAAGATCGGTCGCCACGAACCGGGGTCAAGCTCCTCTTCAGACTTAGGTTCGGATTCCCCAAACTCATCGAAATCAGAGGACTCTCCGACTCCGTTATCATCGCCGCCGTTATTGAGATCGTCATTGGAGAGGACCAGAACGACGGGACGAGCGTGAACGCTACGTTCGACGAAATAGAAAACGAGTACAGAGAGAATTAAGATTCCGTAACCTGAGATTCTCATTCTAACTATTCTTCCACCGTATCCTTCGTCGTCGCCGTAGTTTCACAGTGATCAGATCGATTTCAGATGGATGACAAAAGAAAGAATGAAGATGAAAGGGATAAATTCGTCATTTCAGTTAGTCCATAAATTGCCACGTCGAATCGTGTAATAAATCCAATAATCACCCGCCACGTAAGTAGGCTTGTCTTAGTTGTCTAAGTACAGTACATTAAATCCAAAGTTCCGTTCGGTTTGTAGAATAATTTGGTTCAATGCTTGATCGAATCGAAATCGAAATCGAATATATGGTTTATTTATATGTCTGCATAAATACAAGGGAAGTTACAAACAGAGGATCAAAGAGTTGTTAGTTTTGAATCTTGTTGTCTTTGGTCATCGAGCTTTATCAACATCCACTGTAATGATTGAATCACTTCTAGATCATAAATTTGTTTCTGTTCGGCAACTCTCTTGTATTGTTTTGCCTCCATCTCCACAACGCTTTTCTCCATCCGTAGCTTCAAAAGCATAGCCATGGCTTCTTCCGCAGCTGATTCAGCTGCTCGTCTCTCCTTCTCCAGTTCTAATTTCATACAATCTCCACGTTTCCTCTCTCTTTTCACCATTTTTCTTAGAGTAATAACGTCGAACACCTGGTCTTCATCACTCCGAAACCGTGACTCTTCGTCTTCGCTTTCCTCTTCTTCGCCATGATTACTCTTCTCGTCGAACTCTGTCTCCGATAACGCCACAGTACTGTCTCTGTTCTTGATGTGATCAATCCCCTTGTGTAGAAGAAGAAGATCACAGTTCTCGCAGCTCAACCCATCAGCTGAATCAGAACTCCAGTGTAAAATGATGGGTTTCTTCTGATCCAATCCATCAACCAAATTAGATTTTGGAACGAACCCATTGTTGTTGTTGTTGTTGCAATCCTTATGTTGTCGATCAAAGGAGTTGCAACACCCAATCTTCGGAGCAACTCGATGGATCTTCTCTAAGTAGTGCACAAACAATGAAGAACCCTTGAAAAATAGAAACTTTAGTCCCAAAATAAACAAGCAACAGAGAAAGACGAAATTGAAAAACTGAGAGAAGCAACCAAAAACGAAGATCCCACATCCAATACCATCGGTTTGAAACAAAAGCTTCAGAAACGAAGCAAACTCCATTACAAAGAACTAGACATCAGTCGATAGGAATGAAACAACTCGTAAATATTAATACTTAGAGTTCCAAAAAAAGAAGAAGAAGAAGAAGAATTTGAATCCCAATGAAGAGAATGTGTGTGAGAGTTTGGAATTTTTGATCGGGTAACGAGAAGATAAACGGCGAAGATTGCGAGGATTATAAAGGAGATATAATCCACCCGAAATGATAGCCATGAATTATTACTTGTTTTATCCGATCACAACAATTTAAAAGAAATTTTCATTTTCTTTATATTTTCATTGAAGAAAGAAAAAGCAATAGTTGAACACAATACTATAAATGTTTTCTTTATTTCCAACAAGAGTGAATAGCATACAAAGCATTCTTCTTCTCTGGATGTGATATGATGTTCTTTTTTCTTTGGATGTGATGTACAACTGTACTAAACATATTGATCGGATATTGTTCATCATCAACTCAAGCTTTTCCGGCAGAGCCAAAGAGACGGATCTTATCGGCGATCACAGCTTTCATGGCTGCTTTTGTTGCCGACATGACATCGACAAGGTCGGTCTTATTCTCCGAGCTAAGAGCTTCCATGTAAGCCTTTCTTACTTCTGTGTTCACGTTGAACTTCGTCACTCCATTCTCAATGCATTCCTGACCTCATACAAATTTTCATAGCCCACAAGTTAAAGACGTTAATTCAGTTAAATCCATACCAAAATCTCGATCAATAGAGAAACTTTTGGCGCCGATTAATTATGTTCCTATTATCAAACAAGAACATGATAGACTCACACCTTGATAACCTTCTCAGACAAACCAGAAGCTCCGTGAAGAACAAGAAAGACACCTTTCTTCGAGCTTAGGGCGTGCAGTTCCTATATACATGGCGATCAGTTAGAATAAGAATGACACAAACTCAAGACATCATAGAACTTCTTCACTCAGCACAAGGATATAATTAACCTTTAGTAAGTCAAGCTTGAGGTTTGGACCGGACTCGGGGTATTTTCCATGGACATTTCCTATACACACAGCCAAAGCATCTATACCAGTTTCCATAAATTCCTGAGCCTGAAAAACTCATAAAAAGTAATTGTAGTTTGGTTCAGCAGACAAAAACGGTTAGGTGAGAGATTGGCGCTTAAAAACAACAAGGACCTGGTGAACGTTGGTGAGCTTTGCTACATAGTCTTCGACAGTCAAGCCATCCTCTGTTCCTGAGAGTCGACCTAGTTCAGCTTCCACCAAGATGTTTTTGGAACGGGCCAACTCTGTTATGGACTTCGTGTAAGACAGATTTTCTGCGAAGGATAGATGAGAACCATCTACCATCACTGAATCAAATCCCTGCACGAAATCAATCAGTATGAAATTTCAATATAGGAATAAGTAAAAAAGGACAAAGAGATTGAACATAAGCGATAGAGATCTCAAACTTACTAGCTCAAGAGCTTCTAATAGCTCATGCTTTGTAGTTCCATGGTCAAAGTGTACGGATATTGGAACCTGCCACATTGTGCATATTAATTAGGGAGTTCAGAGTCAAATCCTTGCATTGGGTATTTATCATCAGCACTAAAGTTTTGATTTCAATATCTATTCCGGAAAATTCACATATGAAAGCTGCATAGCGAAAATACATGACTGCTAAGATAAAGGTATACTTCTAAATCTAATGCAGTAATAAAAATACAGTCACAAAGCCCACATACCCTGGCTTGTTCAGCTGCGGAGATGCAACACGAAACCAAGAGAATGCCTCCTTGCTTGAAGGCACCTGGGTGGACCTAAAAGCGTCAAAACAAAGCAAAAAAAAAAAAAGGTTCAGCTATCATTTCATTTTGTGTCGGGCATTCTTGAACATTTCAGAACAGAATGTTATTCTTTGGTTGCTATTGTGACTCAGATTTCTCATATGGAACTCTTTGATGTATCATTAATCCACTTTTAGTCAGAACACTAACCTGCAATATGGCAGGACTGTTTTCTTCCTCTGCAGCTGCTACCACAGCTTCTACTCCTTCCAGGTTATACACGTTAAATGCTCCAACTGCATATCGACCTTTTTCTGCGTGCTATTTTACATAGAAACACAACATCAAAATATGAAGTGAAAATTGAGGCTAGAGAATGAGACGTATACTCACAAGAAGCAGCTCTTTTGTTGACCGTCCAGCTACAACTGACCAAGACTTCACAACTTCTGCAAGAGCTGTGTTGTTGCCAACATTACCTGTTACATATGGGAAAAAAGAGTTCATCAAGAATACCTATTTTTTCAGTTGAATGGTTTAAACACAAATTAAGATTTACCTGGGAAAACAATGTAGGGGACTCCGGGATGTCTACTTTCTGGACCTAACTTCCATACTGGAACACCAGCAAGGGCTTGACCAACTACAAGTGCACGTCTGGCTTTAAGTGCTTTTGTTGCTGTGTCTGATGACGTAATTCCACCCTAAACAAGGACGTTACAGTGTCAAAAAAAATTCGAAAGATACTGGACCAAAAACAGTTGCAATTTTCAGTTGTGCATTGACAAATTGTGTTAGTTTCTGAGATGGAGAGCTGAATATACAAGCAACAAAAGCTTGCCAAAATACCTTAGCAAGAATATAACGAGGTCTGGTAGTTATCTGGCTCACTACTTCAACCAGAGCGGAGCTCACTTTACTGTTTATATCAAGACTTTCCGAAGATGCTGTGAAGTGAATATCAGACCCGTTAATGATGATATTCCTCAGTCATGACTTTATACCAACGACCAAAAAGATATAAAGATTTGGAATAGAGAAACAACTTTTCCCAGTTATGAGTTCACGACTGCTCATAATCAGAGTCTCCCTGCCAGCCCGAAGGAAAGCATCAGCCATCTCAACTGCTCGTCTGATTTCTTCATCTCTCACTTCGGAAGATTTAAGAGCAACTTTTTCTACAGAGATCTGTTGATCATAGCTAGAACTTAGCAATATATCATGCATAACATGTGGGAAATACTAATATAAGTATCGTTACATCTACTTCTTTTACCTCAATGCTCCTTAAATTCTGCTTATGTTGTGATTGAAGTTCCTCAACCTGTTAGTTTGAAGAAGAAAATGGACTCAGGACTCTTTAACTTTGTTTCATTGAAAACATAACAAAGAAATAAGTGTTAGTAGATAAAGCTAACCTGCTTTGTTGTTTTCGGTACATATGAGCCTACAACTATTAGCGCACCACTGCTTTCTTTGTCAGATGCAAAATCTTTCGGCAAAACAGGATCTTTTGGAATAATCCCTATTAGAGCAGACACAAAGCTAGCAGCAGTGCGGCACAAAAAGGATCTCCCTTTCAGTTCTGCCTGCAAAATATGATGTTCAATCAAAAGAAGGGACCAAAAATATAAGAGAAAAAGAAATGTATCCTCTAATTGAATATGCCTTAAAAAGGTAGAAAGACTAGAGGAAGAATTGGGCGGCTTACCTGGATCATCCCCGCTGCAAATACAGCCATGTCTCTTTCACTAGCTGCGTTGACAATACATGCAGACCCCTAATTTACATATGAAATGGAGATAGAGGTAAGACTACATAACTGGGACTAACAGATTTCAAAATTTTGAAGACCAGTAAAGTTCACTGAAAGCAAGTCATCATAAAATCTGCTTAAAAATTTTACCTTCTTTAAGTTGCATAAGAACTCACACACTGCATCGGGGCCACCTTTTCTTAAAAGCTGGATTGAGATCGACTGTACGCTGTTAGCAGGAATGCCGCCAACTGTTTTCTCCTCTACCCACTGGAACCATATCAAATTTGTTTGATGGTAACAATTTCTTAGAAAGTCAAAAATTATACATAGATGATTCTCTTGTCGGAAGAATTCAGACCTCACGGAGATTTGACGATTTATATCCAAAGGATGCATCTTTAGCAAACTCTGTCTCTCCTGCAGGAACGAGACTGCAATATTCAAGATGAAGACTATCAATCTTCATTCTCTGAATGGAATTTTCCCCTGATTCTAGAAGTTCGAAAAAATTAAATTAAACACGTTGTTCACAAAGATATACCTATCAGAATCTGCAACATAATGCACATCATCAATAGTATAACGCCCTCCTTGAAGGAAGAAGGGGCAAATAATCCATGCATCCATTTCCCCAAGTATTGAGACAGCAGCATCTGCTTCCTGTAAGGTTCATAATATCAATGACATCAACAGATGCCAAGCTATGGTCATAACATTGAAATGATAGTCTGCCATTTCATGATAGGGTTACCAAACTTGCCTGAGGAAAATGACCACGTAATGTCGAATCACCCCTCAGAACAATCGTGTAGTCAGCGTTGCCAACTTCTTTTGATGCAGCACATAGGTTGATACAGATATCTTTGATCAACGCACTAGCCTGTTAAAGAAATATGCAGTTAGAGCTTGCAATTGCTGAAGTTGATGTAACATTAACTTTTCAGTATTTCATGATATTAGAACTCTCCAATAAAAATAGTATACACACACAAAAAAAAAATTGTCTTGACCTTCTCGGAGCTCAATGACCTTGAATTTGTCAAGATGAAGAAGCATGCAGGCTTTTTTCTGAACTGCTCAGAAATAGATTCAACACTCCTGTCAAAATGTAGGGAAAAACATTAACCAATTATTAATTCCTTACATTGGGTTCTAGGTTAGCGACTTGCCAACTTTTTCACCATTTCAATGAAAGATTCATGATATTTTTTGTGTTGACTTGACAAGTTCAATTTCATGAGAAAGCATGCAAGACTAACCATTCAGTTAAAACCTCTACGTCATGAACAGTTTGTGTCCCGGTTGGATCATCATCAAGGACAACCAATGTCTTCGAGTTTCCCATATTTAGTCTATGTATGTCAGCTGTAGGGTCTATAGGCCATTCAGATGGGAGAGATTTCAGTAGGTCTTGTTTCTTCAGAACAGGAAGTCGCCCTTCCACTTTAATCCCAGCAAGTGTTTCATATACCTATAAATATAATAAAACGTTTTTAGTTACTTACAGCTAAATGAGTCACATCAAACATACACCAAACTTGATACTGTTGTAGCACACGATAAGTAGATCTTGCATCCAATAGTTCATATGCCATAAGAGAAAAATTCAAAATATTTCATAAACTGTTAATTTTTCATTTACTAGCAAATGTTTGCATTTGCAGCCCTTTTAAGTAAAAAGAGGATTTTCATTGTTTATAGAGATGGAAACTAACAGCCAAAAGCTGTCTCCAATTCAACCGCAATAATCTTTGGTTCTAGGAACCAGAACACATATGAAATTATTACCTTCACCACTCCAGCATCATCTATCCGTCCCCAGCCCGCAGCAGAGCCTGTAAATGAAAATATCTCTAAGCATATTTGTCACCATCTATATGGGGCATAAAGGAAAAGGAACTATAGTGGTGGTATAGCTCACTAAAAGTAGAAAGTTTCTGGTTCTCCAAACATTCAAGAAAGAAGCACTGCAAAGATTACTATTCAAGAAATTTTGAACACATGAAACCCTCAACTCTGTATTCAACCCAAGTTCTGAGCTTTTTAATAATAATTTGTATTGTTGAAAAGGTAGGACAAAAATGATGCACGTGCAAGATGAACTGAGAACAGTTGATTGGAGGATACCAGCTAAGAATAGCTGGTGTGCCACTGTTGATATATGGAGTGGAACTTTACGGGATGAACCTTCTCTGGTAACAATTCCCTACAGTCACAACTCTAGCATAAGTTAAGAAAACAAAACAAGTTTACAAATTGATTACAGTTACTAATCTTACCAAATCCTTAACAAAGATATCAAGAGCAGAATACGGTGTATAATCATTATCCAGCATGTGCGGAACACGATTTTCAAACATCCTGAAAGATGTAAAATAGGAACCGTTATGACTTAACAGGCTAACACAAATGCCTTTCTCATAAACTTGTAGAAATAAATATCAACAAGCAAAAGCACATGGCTTCATGAAGACAAGGCTTTAGGCTTAAGATAGTTGACATTTTGCAGAGCATCAGAGTGATGCACTTTTCATCAGAAATGTTAAAGCCGTTGATGGTAACACAGAATTTTCCAGAGATAAGAAAAAACTTATTCCATAAAGATCTATGTAATGCATACCAAGATGTTCCACCGCAGTTGGAAATAACATTGAATAGCTTTTGAGTATTCAGACCTAACCGAGCTCCGAATGCCATTGCCTCGGCAGCTGATGCAATATGAACTCCCGCAAGCAATTGATTGACCATTTTTACACCACTACAGAACATCAAATAAACAAGTAACAAAGAAAGTGAAGGTGTCCATGTCAGTAAAAAAGGATCGTGATAGTGATAAGTGATAACAAAAGATCAAAACAAATTACCTTCCTGCCCCACAACCTCCTTTAATCACGTAGAGCTTCTCACTTAATGCTGCAAAAAAAAAAAACATTTATCAGGCACATCCAGGTTATGATGTGAACAAGAAATAAATATTTCCCAGAAAAGTGAAAAAGAAATCGTCACCTGATAACACAAGTCCCGCAGACTTAAGTGCTTCATCGGTACCTGAAGCCATTATCTGAAAAACTATATAACTTCAGCTTTCTTACAGACACATAAGATAGGTTTCTAGACTTTTTACCGTAAGTTCCCCCATGGCAGCCCTCTTAACACCACCAGATACAGGAGCATCAACCAGCTTTAGGTCCTTTCCCTCATCTGCAACATTACCCAAATATAAAAAATAAATCATAGAACCCAATCAAGTGACAGTAAAAAATCATGATTAAAGTAAAAATTAATCAGCGGTGCATATGACCATCCAGAATCAAACAGGTATTACTGTAGCTGGTTACTAAAACACTTACATTTATAAGGATTTTCCTATATCATCAAGCAAAGAAAAAACTTACTTTCTAGACGCCTTTCAAGTTGGCTAACAAATGCAGGAGAGACTGTTGACGCAAGTACAACAGTTGCTCCAAATGGAATAGCTGAAATATATGAGAGAAAACATAGGAAAATCAGCTCTAACCTCCAGTACTGAGAGTTAGGACACAGAGAGATACCTTCAACCGCTCCAAGATGTCCATACAGGACATCCTCAGCCTGAACCTCGTTTGTTACCATAATTACAAGAACATCTACATCTGTAGGAGCAGATACATATTATAAGCATTATTTCTGGGGAAATGACTGGATATAAGGGGAATAGGAAGAATTTTCCATCTCAGAAGTGCTGAGCTACATGACACATCTACACTGAGATCTATCCGCTTTCGAGGAGTACCTTTCGTCACATCAGCTGGAGAGTTTGCCGCCAATCCCCCAGCACTCTCAAATCTGACAAGCGTTGGCTTGTATACCTGAAATTCAGAAGTATCAACATTTCATTTACATTGTTGCATGTTTACTGTTTAAGAGTGATAAAACAGCGTTTCTTCTTGAAATTAAGTCACCTATTACTATTAGCAATTCCTACATTTATAATAATCTGACGAGCTAATGCAAATACATCAATAATTTAACAACTATATGAAAAAGGCACCCAAAACATGACATTCACCGACCTAAACAGCCAAATGTAAAGGCATCTATGAATGCATTACAGCCAAAACTCTAGAGTGAGGGCCTCTATAAATTAGTAGAGGAATAGACATGTATATATACCACCGACTCATATAACCAATTAAAACCAACTAACACAATCTTTCTGAACATGTATACCATAGACTCCCTAGAGTATCCACAGTAGAGAGGGCTTACGTCATAACCACGGACAGAAAATTTTGATTTTAACAGGTGTGCTGCCATTCCAAAACCCATTGCTCCAAGACCAATAAAACCAATTCTATTCACAGGCTTTGCTTGAGAGGTAATTTCATTGGCCAAATCCTCTGGCTTGTAAAGTTCTCTATTGGCTGCTTCTAATATGCCAACACCAAGTACTTTTCCCCAGATCTGCTCAATCATTATGTGAACCTTTCATTAGAGTCAAGCGTCATGTAAATGGTCTATGACAGTATTTTTCCATTCAGTAACAATTTCCACAAGTTTCCAAAGAACTAGAAAACAGATGGAGAAAACTTTATTAGGGACCTTGGCCAATGAAGTAGTTGTATCATCTCCCTGCATCTGTGATATTCCTGGAGAAGGGAAAAATATGCATAGAATTAAGTGAAGGGAAGAGGTCGTTATCATTTTCAAAAGAGGACATAAGATCATATTGATTTATACCGAGGATTAATTGTTGGCGTGCAACTGCCAAAAGTGGGACAGGAAATGGGAGCGATTTGGCTTTATCTTCAACGATGCCCTTGCCATCGGAAGTTCAGTTAGCATCTCATTAGTTACATATGCTAAACATCAATACTTGATCACAGTGACGAAATCAAATAAATTAGAGCTATATTTTGCATTTCTCTCTTTCCTATTTTCCTTTATTCAAAGAAAGACAACGACAAAATATCACTTTCAAGTTGATGTATCATACCAGATTCTGAGAGAGGACATCGAGGAAGCGACCCCCTATATCATCTTTTAGCAACAACGGAATATGATTCTTGTAAATCCTGAAAATAAAATATACACAAGACAAATTAATTATGTGACGGCCATGGTCGAAATATGGGCATGTCAATTTGGCATAAACCTTCAGGAATATCTTCAGTGTGCCTAAATGAACAAAATATATTTGTCTTCCAGTTAGATGTGGTAAACAGGAAACTATGCTACAGTTACAACTTATTTGCAATAGTCTATCCCCAAAAATTTCCAGAGCTAGACTATTTAGCATATTCTTTTTTCCTCCTCTAAATGAGTGTATATTAAAGATCTACTACTGCATGAAATGTTGTCAACCCTGTGATTAATAACAGTCTTGCTATCAAATATCTCTCGAATTTGGAACTGGAAGACCTTTTTATTACTCATCAACGAAAGGATGTAGCATAAAGCATACCATGAATTCCCAGCAGCATTGGAAATGATGTCATACAGTATCCACGGATGCACACCCGCCTGAGAACCTAAAGATATAGCCTCCACGGCAGCAACAAGATGAATGCCCTCAAGCAGCTCATTCACCATTTTAACTTTACTGGTTCAGAAAAAAAATCAACTCTGATCAATGGGTTTACCTATAGTGCAGGCATAGTTAGAATCATCAAAGGGTCTGTTTCATGCATATTATGACCAGAGATCTCATAGATTTCATAATATTTCAACAAACAACTTGAGCATCATGATTGATAGGACTCGCAATGAGGAAATAGGCAGTCAAACTCTTAGAAGTTGTAGTGATCACGAAAAGGTTATATATGACCTGGAAAGTTCCATACCTTCCAGCACCAATTTCTCCCTCAAAGGTGTAAAGCTTCTGACACATTGCTGAATAAAACAAAGAAATTGTCTCGGTAACAAAATTAATTCTCAAAAAGTCTCCATCTTGAGAGATGTGAGGGTCTAAATACTTGAGTTAACTTTTTTTACCAGTAAGATAGGGTTGTGCTCTTGTGATCGAATCTGATCTTCCAGATGCTATTATCTTATAAGTTTGAAAGAAAAGAGTTACTACAAGTACAGTAACGTGCGACTTTAAATAATGAATGGAGATCAGCGAACACAACAGTACTCCACCAACGTAACAAACTTAGCAGGACAAGAGAGTATATACCATTAGTTTTCCATCAAGAAGCTCAGACATTCCTTTTAAAACATAGGCATCGACTACAAAAATCTGTTCTCTATCCTCTGCATTGGAAACAAATCCCATTTTCAGTTCACGACTGAGAAAACGCAAACTTCAAAATACGGAGATGAAAGGCAAACCATGCCTCAAAGTAAATTGAAACCTGTAAGTTGTTTCTCTAGCTTCTGGAGGTGCAAAGGCGATATTGTTGAAGACAAAAGTAATACAGCGCCCTTCTGTAGACCTGCGAAGAAAGGACGCATACAGTCTCCTACACAATAATTCTGAAATAAAGTTCATAATTAATGAGCTAAAAAGGACTTCAGATTTACCTTTCATGACACCCTCATCACCAAAAATTACATCTTGAATTTGGTCAGGGTGGGATAGTAAAACCACCACGGCTGCTGCACCTGCTTGATTAAGAACAAAGACAGAAGATAGAGGAAGCAAAGTAAATAACGTGAGACAAGACAGTATCAAAAGTAAACAGAGCCATAAAACGGTTTGCATATACAGAGGCTAGTACTGAATGTCAAATGTTCAATGAATCATAAACAAAATGTGCATTTTCCTTTGAAATCTGAACTTAAATCCATGTAACTTAGTTGCTACCTTTCCCAACATCTGCAGGGCTGTCACATTTGTGTCCTCCCAATTCAGTGAACTTCTCCACCAAGTCTGTACTTATCTGTGGAACTAGAGAGATCAATTCAGCTTTCCCACCTTATTCTTTTCAATAGACAAAGCAAAAATCAACAAAATTCCGCACTGCTAATCAAATCAATTTCACGTGTTTCAGTTGAATTGAACTCCTGTGTAGTGAAGATGGAACTTAATAGACTGAAAATTTTGAAATTACTACAGAACCCACAAATTTCTTATGTCTCGTTCCGAATTTTGAACCCGATCAACCTGGGTTTTCCAGAACAATGCCTATCAAAAAAAAAAAAGGTTTATACTAAAAGAAATTCTACACAGCTGACCTCGAAAGCTTGAACCTTAAACCCAGAACGAAGAAGCGAAGAAGCTAATTCGAAGCTGAAAGAATCAAGACCAACGAACCCAACGACGCCATCATCACCTCCCATTTTCTCCGATCACAACAATTCTTCGGTTCCTCCGATGTAATTGTAATATACAGTCAACGAACCAATTTCATACGCATCTGTCTATCTCTATATATATATGAACTATATCTTTTTTTTTTTTTTGTTCAAATATGAACTATATCTAAGTCTAACTAATTGAGATTAAATTTAACTTTACATCGTAGACTCATACGTGGAAAGCCATATCCAAAAGCTTTAGCCTTTTAACTTATCTTCCAAAATCAATAACATTTCTCAAAAAATAATCACACTAAAAAAAAAAAAAGTTGAAAATAATTTGTATTGTTAGGTGAGATTAGAGAACATGGGTGACAAAACTACAAGAAACCATATATGTAATATCTGTTAACTGTTATGATGTAATAATGATATACCCATTTAAGGTTACATATCATTCGACTTTCTATATGAACGAACACCTAAACTCTTACAATTAGCAACTCTTCGAAATTTATTTTTGGATTGGGATTAACTAATGACGTCAAGTCAAAATTTCACTAATCCAGAGCTTAGTCTTCGTTCTAATGCGTAAGGATAGGATCATTAACAGATTATCTCGAAAAATCAGGATTGAATTCAAAAACCAAAAATTTTAACCACCGATCACGAGTATATATATTGCCACATGTGTGTTACAACATTTATATCTTACAAGCATCTAAAGATAGAAAGAATATTAAAGAGATACAAGAAAATGGAGGTTGTTAGATTCGCCGTCGCCGTCTTTCTTGTACTTTGCTTCGTTACGTCGTCTAACGCCGCGACTACACCATCGAGCAGCGGTGCAGGAGGAGGAGACGCGCACTCAATGCCGTGTATACAGAAACTGATGCCGTGTCAGCCGTATCTTCACTCGGTGAAACCACAGCCGCCGCCGACGTGTTGTGTGCCGTTGAGGGATATCGTGGAGCACGACGTGACGTGTCTCTGCTCCGTCTTCAACAACGTCGATATGCTCAAATCGCTTAACCTCACTAAAGAAAACGCTCTCGATCTCCCTAACGCTTGTGGCGCCAAAGCTGACGTGTCACAATGCAAAGCCAGCGCCGGTGGTGAGTAGCTTACTACGGCGCCGTTTTAGTTTCTTATTTAAGCCTAATGTGACACTATATATCTCTGTTGGTTTTGTGTTAACAAAGGTACTACTCCGTCTTCGACGCCGCCGGCAACCCCGAAAACTCCTCCGGCATCTTCCACCGGTACGAATACATAAATTCAAATTATGTCTAGTTGTAATGTTTTTTACGGGAAATATTGTTTTAATCTTATTGAAATTGTGGAATTTTTTATTTTATTTTTGAAAACGCATGAACAGGAAGCGGTTCCACCGGAGATTCAGCTTCTTCGACGGCCAAACCAACTAGCTCAGCTCCGGCCATCAACTTTGCCGGACTTAGCTTTGCATCGGCTGTTGTGGGCCTCGTGGCAACACTCTTCTTCTGATCTACTATATTTATTTTACGTCTTTATTAATTAGGTAGGTTTTTTCATTTGTTGGAAAATAATCAGACGATGTTCGGTAACATTTTTATATCAACTAATTAAAGGTTATAACTGATTATCAATTTATTCATATGTACTATGAAATTCAAATAATAGTAATAACTTCCAAAAACTCTTTACCTACATGCAGCATGCACACGTATTATTTAGTTTTTATCCTCTATATATATAGGATTCCTAAACATGTACATCAGCGCACCTAAATATGTATATATATATATATATATATATTTAGCGCACCTAAATATATGAATTATGTTATATAACGTTACAATACAAATCACTAATTACAAAGACATCTCAATTTAAAAAAAAAAAAAATACAAACACTAGTTTATATACCTCGATAGAGTTTAATTAATAGCTAACTTTTTTGGAAGCTAGCTTTTCAGCTTCTGTCAAGATTTTGACATTGCAACTCCCAGATAATGTAATAATTATTCCCTGATTTAAATATGTTGACTAAAGCTAATTGAGATCCCTTTCACTTTAATAGCTAATGGATGTGTTTATATAATGTTATCCGAGTGTTGTAAGGTTATTTATATAATAAATCATATAGACAGTTCATCAAATGTATTCGATTCAATTTAATTTAACTTTTAGATTGAAGCCAACAAAACGAGCAAGAAACAACAAAACAAGTAGAGTCCAAGGTCCAGGGCACTTATACAAATAAAATCACATAATTCGAACTGGTGAGATCTCCGACAGCGACAAATACAAATGCGCAAGTAAACATAACAGCCACATAAACATATACACACACACACAACCACATTAATGTTTATGTATCCACAATAAGAAGGCATACATAAGAGTGTTCAACAAAATTTGATATATTTTACATCTATAAATCATAATAATTGATACTAGTGTGTGTGTGTGTTAGTATGTGTTTATACATACATATGCAGTTTATGTAATTATATATATATTTTTTTAAGTTTTATATATTTTTCTTAACCAACTACTACTAATTAAAAGTTATAACATTCATCTTTATATAGAGTAACATGAATTTATCTGTTTACATCTAAATACCAAATCTACATTATACATGGCATGCTTTTTATAATGCTTTTAGTTTTAATCATACAAAACGTTGAATTAAAGATCATATAAAAATGTGGCAAGTAACAATTTTTCCTTTTATTATATGTAAGATGCATCGAGACAGCTATTGAGCTGTAAATATATGATAGATTATTTTGTTTCATGGTACCGACTTCTGTAATCTTTGTTTTTGGCTTTTGGAATTTCTATATACAGATGAACTAAATTTATATTATAATATCAAAGTATAAAAATGAAAATAAAAACAAAACGGAGGGAGAAGCCATGTCTAATGATGAGTTAGGTAGCGTCGTGACTCGAGCTCAGCCCAATCGCCCAGCTCTTCACAATCACACCCATCCTTCATCCATGTGCTTTTTCTTCTCTCTACTCTATCGTATTAATCAAAAAGTTATTTATTCACTTATCAATTTTCACAGCATATTTGTTGGTTTAAAACCAGAAAATAAACTAGGAACTAGAATAAATTGGAAAATATCCTGAAATACCACACATTTGAGTTTGTGTTCTATTAACTACTATTCTTATCTTTCATCGCACTATGTTCAACTAGTAAAAAGATACACAAATTTGACTTTTAATTATGACAATAGTTCATAGTTCTGTATAATATAGCTGATTATCATATTTTTGTTGGCATTGTACTGATACTAAGCACCATTAAAAACTATCTATATTTGATTTATCGGACGGCCGAAAATTGTAAAAGAGTCGAATCTATTTTTCTGCTTATACTCTTACCGCATTGATTCATGCTGTTTTGCTGAATAAGAATATTTTACTTCTAAAGGACCTTTGTCACAACAAAAAGTCACACTTTAATATACATTTTATAATACTAATCTTTTCAGTTCGGTAGAACGAAAAAAAAAATGCTGGTCTTATAAGGGCTGAATCTGATTAATTATCGAGTTTGACTTGATTATATGAAAATTAATTATGTAGCGGCCATGTATAAGTGAATTAATGAATTAGTGTTGTTGAAACAGAAACCTTACTTTTCGTAGTTTAATAACTTGATTTATATATCATATATAAAGACATAAAGTCCCAATAAAGTTAAGAAGCGACAACTATAATACGAAGAGAAGGAAGATACACACAGTTGTACACAACCAGCTAACAAGATTAATTAATTAATACTTAATCATCACTTAATCCCTAAACTAATACAACTATATATATGTGCATAATTATAAAGCCAGCCCATTCCTCTCTCTCTCTCTCTCTCTCTCGCTAATAATGGGAAACACATCTTCATGCGCACCATTGATCATATCATCAAACTCATCCTCAGGAGTAGTCAAAATCTTAGCTCCATTCACCGGAACTCTCGAAGTTTTCTCAAAACCCATCAAAACGTCCGACATCGTTTCTCGAAACTCCGGCCACTTTATCACCGACTCAACTTTACTCCAAATCGGCCACCGAGTCACCGCCGTGTCCCCCAACGAGTTTTTACGGCCGAGACGACATATCTACCTCCTCCTCCCGACCGACATGCTCTTCTCTGTCTTAACACACGAAGAACTTGCTCTCATCTCCGACAAAGCCGCGGAGACACTCAACGAAAGCCGGTATAACCATTTGAAGAGAATATTCCCGGTTTGCATCTTTCCGGTGACCGGAGACAGAAGAAGAAACTCATCATCATCAGTTAATGATGATCAAGATGATCATGATGGTATGGAAATAAGAGAAACCCTAGAAGAGAAGGTACTATACGAATCGAAACATGGATCTTGGAGGCCTAAATTGGAGACGATCGTGGAGAGCTAAATGCCTAAAATCTCGAGGATCATTAAATACTATATAAGCTATCAATATTCAATCATAGACGAGTATTTTGTTCTTTTATTTTTTCCTGATTTTTTTTGTCCGACTAAAGAGAATTTGAGGCTTATATGGTTTTGTTCACGGCTTGAATTTTCGTGTAGATTAGTGATTCAGTTGTGTAATTAGGTTTTGTTTATAGTGGACATCCTATTGGAAGGAGTATAATTAACTAGCTAATTTGTCTTCGTTATAACTACTTACTACTTAGTGTATATTTCTGAATATAACCACAAATAAATACATTACTAAGAGAATTTAACTAATTTACGGTATTCAATTGTGTTAAGTCTATCGAGTTAATATGATACCACTACACGTTTTATATGAACATTGTAACTTATAGAGATTACCATGAGTGTTAGACTATACATACATCTCTAGTTTTTTTTTTTGGGTCAGAATATACATCTTTAGTTTAAAATAAAGTAGATATACTCCATGTCCCATATTACTAAATTTTTTAAGAAAAATTGTTTGTTCCAAAATATTAAATTTTCTCAGTTTTCTATACATTATTTATATTAATATATTAGTTTATGACCATTTGAATTATGTTGTAGTCTTTTTTATTAGTTGAATTTTTATTAATAAAAAAATATTAGTTATTTCTTAATATTTATGTATTTACTTTAAAAATTTAAAAATTTAGTAATATGGGACAGAGAGTAGTATTTTTTTTCATAAACGTAAATTGAACGTAAATGGGTGTAAGTAAAATAAAAATAAAATAAAAAATCCTATACTGATTTGATAACCTTACATGTAAATAAGTAACGTCGAAGTAATAATCCGACGGCTATGATGATTCTGGATTTTTCTTCGTTAGATTAAAATTTAAAAGGATATTGGTCAACGAATCAAAGACTTGGGTTTCTGGTAAACCAGATTTTAGGTACAGCTATTTTTGGTATTTGGTACGTATTTATATATATTACATCTACATAGTATACATATAGTTTCAACTTTAGTACGTATACTTTATCAAAAGAAAAAAATTTGGTACGTATATAACGTATATATCCAAGTTTTAATTAATATAAGCTTGAGAATTTTAGTGAATATAAAAGATGTCGCCAGCCGATCCAATAGTTAAAGGAGGATAATAGAAAATTAGAAAGGACCTGCGCAGTTTTTTTTCGTACTAGGCCAAAAGTCTACCTACACCAATCTGAGAATAAGTAGATTATCACCTTTTTTTTTTTTTGGTCTGAAAGTAGATTATCACCATTCATCATAATATAATATCACATATATATAAACAAGCTTTGACCATATATCAAAAAAATATATAAAGGTAAGCTTTTACCATTATAAGTTTAAAAGATACTTCATAAAATTACTGGTGAGAAGTGTTCTATTAATCCAGTTTATAATCAACTTCATCATATAATTAGGAAGACTTTTAGCCAGTGCCTATAACTCCAGATTCATGTGGCTAAGTTTTAAAATGTGGTATTTTCAATTTTTTTTAAATAACTCAGTTAACAAAATATCATTTAATTGTTTAGAAAATTGAAAATAAATACTATTGTGATTTTTCACCGTTTTTTAATCTTAATAAAACAGTCGTTAAAAAAATAAAAAAAAATTGGTGCGATATTTTGATCAAATATTAAATGTTTAAAATGACAACAAAAGATAAATGATAGTGATATTAAAGACTGGTTGTGTAGCAAGACATAAAAATTAATCAAATAAGCTTAAAAATATATGTTAAATGCGGCCTTAAATACTTTTCTTACTACTCCAATTAAAATAGAACTCCGTTTAATATTTGATTGTGATAACTCTAAATCCAAAAAAAAAACTAAAATTAATTCATTCCAAAAACCAGACGAAACCTACAATTCAATAGTATTTCTAAAATAGGAAAAAATTAATAAGATAAACTTGTGGCGTAATAGGCCACGGCCCATTTAAAAGATTTTCAGCTGTTTTGGGCTCTAGAAGACACTGAAAAAGAACAAAATGTGAGTCATATAGAGAGATGATAGAACTTAATAATTAAATGATGATAAAAAACACAAAACAAAGAAGGCATCGCCTAATAGCGCGTTTGCGTCACAGCGTCAGGGACGAGTTTGTGGATGAGCACACAGTCTCAGTACTACGAAACCATAAACAAACAAATAACGAGGTACCCACCCACTTGCTCAGCTTCTTCACGCTCCTGTGAAGCGCGTGTCTCACAACCAATTTTCTTCTCCGTGTCTGTGCCGAGGTTTTTATTTGGTCGTTTACGAGTTGACCTTATTTTTAGAGAATGTCTAAGTTTGATTTTTCTTTGACGAAAATAATAAAATTAAAATCAACGAAATACTCGGGTTAAATTGAATACATGGACTGCTCCTTTAACACTGACACATAGTTTTGGAGTTACAAAGTTTTGTGCCGGTTTTGATTGTTAAGATGTTTATTACCAGTTCAAAAATGATGTTATACAGTGAATAGGCAATTGTCTCATTAACAGATCTCAAAATACAGAAAGGAAACAGTTATGTCAGATTCAGTTAAACCAAACAAACCGGGAAAATCGAGTCAATAACCGGAGAAATACGTAATATTCGCAAGTTGATTAATAATTAAAAAAAAAAAAGTTAGAACGAAAAGGTACCTGAAGCGCGTGGGATGTTCCATATAAAGGATAACAAATTCGCATCTCTCTCTCTGTCTTGTTGCTTATCCATTGTCATCTCTCTCCCTTTTTTTAGAGACTTCCTGAAATCGATTCTCCCAAATTCGAGAGCAGAGCTTTTTGATTCGAAACTCTCTTTCTATCTCTCTCTCTTTGTTCTGAATTCGTTCGTGGGTCATCATCATCGGTAAAAAAATGACAGGCTTCTCTGTGTCTCTTTTCGTGTCAAACTTGTCAAATGTGGCTTCGTATCTCTCTCCGATCTTCGAGAACATCCCCTCCACGAAGGTTGTTCCGGCTCAGATCGAAAAGGTCGTCTCTTTGGTCTCTCGTACCGGTAGAGATTTGCAGCGTTACGACCACGCTGGCTTTCGTCAAGTCGTCGGGTACGTCTTTACGCCTCTTCGTTTTCCTTTCAAACCCTTTTTTTTGTTATTATCAATAAATTTAGCCCCAGTTCGAAAATTATCTTAGACCTTGGTTATAATTGATTATTTCGGTATGATCCAGGTTTTAAGCTGTTTTGATGTTGTTCGGTGGTCAAATTGTGATAAAGTACCAATTTTTATTTATAATTTGTGTCAATAGAGAAGATCGTTAAACCGTTAATTAATCCCGCGGCAATTTGGAATCTCAAATGATTTGAGTTGGGTTTTTAAAAATTCGCGGGTGGTCAAAACGTGTTGAAATTGTCAAAATTTGAGGACTATCTTTGTTTCTTTTTGTTTGATTCTTCTGGAATCTCATTCAAAATTGGTCAAATTTGTGCAGATGTGTACCGTACAGATACAAGAAACAAGAAGTCAATGGAATTGAATCCCAAGAAATCGAAGTTCTTCTGATCAGTGCTCAAAAGGGCAAAGGAATGTTATTTCCAAAAGGGGGTTGGGAGATTGATGAATCAATGGAAGAAGCAGCTTTGAGAGAGACGATCGAAGAAGCTGGTGTAACAGGAGAGCTTGAAGAAAAGCTTGGGAAATGGCAATACAAAAGCAAAAGACATAGCATCATTCACGATGGATATATGTTTGCTTTGCTTGTTACTCAAGAGTTTGAGCGATGGCCCGAGGCGGAGATTAGACAACGCAGATGGGTAAGTTTGGATGAAGCAAGAGAAGTTTGTCAGAATTGGTGGATGAGAGAAGCTCTTGATGCATTCATTAATCTGAAATGTCTCACCGACGATGAAAGTGGAAATTGAAATAGTAGTATATGTTTAGTGTTGGTGTAACAGAGCTTTTGACTTAGAAACCTTCTACATGGAGCTGAAGCTTTCCTGAGGGATTCATTTGGTCATACCATCTCTCTGTCTCTTGAGAGGTGGGGAAAAGTTTTGATTGTTAGATGAAAGTCAACTTCTGTCTTCTAATTTCATTCATTCTTTTGTGTTTGATGATTCATTCATTCTTTGATTGTGAATAAAAATACTAGAAACGTCCCTTTGAAAACGTTTACTAAATCAATCGCATGTTCGTTTGATGATCATATTGTCTGAAAAGCATCCAATGAAGCTAAAACTAGTTTGCATATAGGCCCAACATGTAAACTAATGGGCCTGGAAAGTTTGGGTCATAGTTGTGGCTTAAACCCTAGGACCTCGGAGGGATAAACCTTAGATTTGTTTATCTCTCAGGCGCGCGAACACAACGCACGCTTGATCTGATTCTTACCATCCCTTCTTTTAAGCTTTTGATGACATTTTGCCTTGTTGGATTCTACTCTCTATACCTTTGAAATGGCGGATTCTACTGCTGAACCAACCGGTGCTACTTCGGGCTCTGATGAGAACGCTACCCAGATTCAACCGATCCGGATGCCAACCATCGAGGAGATCCGAGCTCAAGAGGTTTGGAATAACTGCGCCGTTCGCGCTGTAACTAGTGGAGTCATGGGTCTGTTCAAATCTCCTCTCTTTCTCGATCTATATTGCTCCATTGCTTTTACTTTATCGATTTTTTTTTCTCGATTTCTTAGGTCACTGAAAATACTAAAAGCTCTTCTAACTGGGTCTTTGAATGATTTGAGGATAGTCAAATTGGCTGTACATTCTTTAAATTTGGAGAAAGTGTTTAGCTTTTTAATACTTGATATGATTCTGAGCTGGTTAATGATTCACTTTCAGATTGCAATTATGGTCGGATTTGGTTAGGTGAATTGATGATGTGAAATCTTAATTCGTATCGGTTGTATATATTCTGTAAATGCTCTAAAAGAAACTATTCTGATTTAAAGCTACTAATATAAATGCTTTCCGGTAGCAGAATTTAATCTAAAGTTGATAATGACAACTAGGCATGTGAGGATATTTAATTGACTTTTACATTCTCTGTGAATTGTTGTGTAGGAGGAGGTCTCGGGTTGATGATGGGTTTGTTCTTGGGAGCATTAGATAATCCTATAACCAATGATACGATGACTGGTAGGCAGCAATTTGTGTTCACAGCAAAACAAATGGGGCAAAGGAGTTGGAATTCCTGTAAGACATTTGCGGTTATGGGTTTGGTTTTCTCAGCAGCTGAATGCATTATCGAGAAGGTAATATCTTGTTGACCCACACAAACAAGGACCTTCCACTACTAACTCCTGATCATAATTTCAAAACCTTATTGGTTCGTTTGACCTCTCTGAAACAGGCAAGAGCGAAGCATGACACGACAAACACCGCTATAGCTGGATGTGTGACCGGTGGTTCAATGTCCGCTAGAGGTATATCTCTTCCTATATTTGTATGGACTTTAGATGTTAACAAACTCAACAACGTCTTCATCTATTTGCTATGGCATGATTCCAATCTCAAATCTCCTAGATATATTTGTTTCTTCGATAATGAGTTTGTTATTCGATTTTTCCTATGTGTTCTTTTCAGTTGAAGTACTTTGCTTACATGATACATTGTTTCTGGGGATTTAGTTGATTGATTTTGTTTCAGGTGGGCCAAAAGCTGCGTGTATAGGTTGTGCTGGTTTTGCAACTTTCTCCGTACTCATAGAGAAGTTCTTTGATAGGCATACATAAGTCAGTGAGATATCTAACAAACGCCATTGCTGAGATTTTTTTGCTGCTTAGTGATACAGTTCATCACTTGAGCACTGCGAGAGAGAAACTAGACGTACACTTTTAAACACAGAATAAGCGAGGCTTGTGTTGATTGAATATTCTTCAATTATTGTTGTTATCTATAATAGATTTCATTAGCCTTGAGGGCTCTAAATATTTAAGCAAGTGTTCACAGAAATTAAGGGCTTCTATTTGCACAAAGTTTGAATTCTCAGAGTTTGAAGTTGCGTCTCCTTGTATCTGCAAAATGCTCATATATTATTCATAACGTTCACTTTTCAAAGGATCATGTTTTTGACAGACTTCGGACTGATATTCATAAACCAGACCTAAGATTGAAAGAGTTAAACATTGATCGTTGGCCAAACAAATACATTGTCAGCTGATTTGTATATGAAGAAAAAAGGAACTGTCTTCTTGATGTGAGAGAGCAGAAGAAACTTCATTACAAGAACTACATGTGGTAGACAAGTAAAATCACTAACCAAGTCGAGTTTAGATTTGGCTCGTGGAGTATTATGATCCAAGTCACCCAGCAATGGCGAAACAATACGCTCTCGGATCATTAAAATCAATTTTAAACTGTACAGGAAGGTGTACTTGAGCTAGGAGCATATACGTGCTCTTCTTCGGCTTTTCTGTTCTTCTGAAGTTACCAATGACAACGATGATGTAACTTCTCTTTCTGATAGGCATCTCTTATATGGCCTGAACCCGCATGCAGGATTACAGGATCCTTGTTTTTCTAAGAAGCTTAGACGTTTCTCTGCATTCTTATCCAAGTTCTCTGACATTTCTGTAACCGAGCCGAAGGCATTAGAATCAGTACAGGACGTTTCCCTATTTCCAAGAGATAAATCAGTGTCAACGTGCCTCGAATCAATGTGCAATGTCGAATTCTTGATCCGAGAGCAGTGATTCTCTTGTCCAGTCATTGATTTAAGATTATCATCATCTGTGTAAGAGGATGGTTTGTGAGACTTTTCCGCGACAAGGACAACCTTCCCGAAAAGCATAATGCTAGACGTGGGTGTAGAAACATTGGCAGCATCCTCCTCTTTGAGGGGTTGCTTGGATGTTGCGTGGTCATTCGTTTTAATAATGGAAGTTCCACCAATGGATTGGATGTCACTGGTGCACGAGTTAGGCGAAGAGCATCTATTAATTTGATCCTCTGAAGCAAACGATGATGGCACTGAAGTTGGAGACTTTGATCCTTTCTCCAGAGCTGACAAATTTGATGGAGGAGACTGAGAATATGGAATAGGCGATTTCCGAGGATAAGGATGTGCCGGTTTTCTCTTTGGACGAGGAGGCGGGATCACAATGGATTTATTCGATCCTTCACTTCTTTTATTAGCTTCCTGAGTCATCTGCAATGAATCAGACAAAAAACTGTCAGATTACAAACTCACTATTTTCAGTACTACTGCTGTTCAGAACAAGCAAAAACACAAGACCTTGGAGAAAAACTTTTGAGCATGGCTTCGTATCTGTACAGCGGTTTTCGTACCTATGTGTTCTGCAGCAACATCAAGACTTAGGTTCTTCAGAACTACATCTAGCAGCTATAATCTAGCTCATAAGCTGTGTTATTGTATCAAAGAACTACATCTAGCAGCTATAATCTACCTTCAATTTGACGCCAACCACGACCATAAAGCTTAATAGCTTCAAGAAACCTGTCATGTTCTTCCTCACTCCACTTCTCTCTCTGCTTAGTTACTGTGTACGGTTTCCTAACCTTGAAGAACAATACACAGAGAGAGAGGTCAGACCAAATGTAAAAACCTGAAATATGTCTTCTCAATTAATTTACAAAACATATACCTTGACAACGTTTTCAATCCAATTACTGGTGGTTTCAGGATTAGTTCCTTCATTGGAGTTGCAACTCCCATTTTCTACATTGCTGCTTAGCTCCTCACTTCGATCCTAAATTGCAAAAACAATGAACATCAATCAACTTGTTCGAAATTCAAAAGCTTTCTTCTCCAAGTTCTTCATCCAAAAAGAAACTTTCTTCATATAAAATCTACTTCTCCGAAATTGGATAAGCTTCATCAACCACGTCTTAACTCATATCAATCTGTAGTTAATTACCTCAGCGGCCATTTGACAATAGTATCTGATAAGCTTTCAAGATGCAACAGTAGTTTCAAAAAATCCAGCCTGAAACCGAACAAAAGAAAAGCTAATTGAATTCACGGATCCGATTTGTTCCTAGTCCCATAAACAATAGGGAAAAGCAAATAGACCTCAATCGGGAGTATCTGCCCGCCGAAGATATCTGAACAGTGTATAGATAAGATGAGGGGGAGAATCTTCTTCTTTTTTGTTTTTTGTTTCTCGAGAAATCAAAATCCAGGAAAGAGGAAGATATTTCCCGAGAAAATTTACAAAAAGTGAGAAGAGAAGAAGAGAAGGTACTAGAAAGAGCAAGTGACCAATTTTTAAATAGATGATATATGTGCCACGTCAGATTTTTAATTAAAAAAAATTGATTTGGATTTTAATGTCATGGAAATTTCGAGAAGGTACAGATATTATGTTGTGGGCACTCACTCTCGCTCCTTCACCACGCGCGTCGTCCACGAGAATCTGATCTCTTTCTCAATCCGACAAGAATGGATAAACTGGTGTAGACGTTGTAATATTTGAAGATGAGTTTTCTTATTTTCGTTAAGATATTTTTTTTTTTTTTGTTTTCTCTTTTCCCCCAATAATACTATACTAGTTGAGGGATAGAATATATTCTGAGATTAACACTTCTCAGTCTGGTCAAAAATATTCAGGTAATTTGTTTTTTTTTTTTTTTTTGTATAAATGTTAAATTTATTCAAATAAAAACTTGTTTTTACAATAAATATAACCTTAATTTTAAGCTTTAAAGAGTTTTCGAAATGTAACCAGCAAAACTAAAACAAACGAGAAGCAAACCAAAAGCGAAATGCGTCCATAAATTTTTTCGTTCTTATTTGAACGTTTGAGAGATGATTTTTGATTTTGCGGTCAATAATTCTTGTCAATAGGCTAGCGGAGATTCTTGGTTCTCCATGTCGTTGTTTGTTTTTTACATCTCCTGATTTCGAACAAAAAGGAATAAATAAATAAAAATTATCCCGAGCAATTAATTGATTTAATTTAATGGATGATTTAATACATTATCTCTTTAGGTCTTTAGTGAAAATTTTAAAAGTTGAGGCAAAAATTTATAAGATTATTAATAGTTGGGATAATGGACAAATCAGTCACATCACATGGTCTCGGATGTGACAACGGTATCACTTAATCACAGGAGCTATAAGAGCCACAATTTTGATACGCCCAGATCAGCCCATTCCTCTCTTTTATTTTATTTTTTGTTTTATTTTTTATTACTCCCCAATTATGAAAAAAGGAAGATTTTTGATTTTTTTCCCTTTATTTAATTAGAAGAGATGAGGTCCTAAAGTCCCTTCTCTGTTACGCAAGTTCATATCGTATCTCACATTTGTCTATAAGAAATTAAAAGGTTCAAGCACTCATGATTCAACATTTATGTCGATTTTACAAGGAAAATACACCTAACTGATCTCTCTGATTCATAAATATGGAAACCCAATTCAAGAATTGTTCTCACTCTACTAACTCCAAGCCCTAATATATAATTCTGTACAATCTCTCCTAAAGGTTAATAAACACTTGAAGTACTCACAGCTTACCAACTATAATTCAGCTGGTGGCAAACGACCGATTTGTTGCGAGGCCTCAGGTTTAAAAAATGGTAATTATAGCAATCGAAAGGACTTCAATGGTCTTGTTCAGTTGCTAGGCATTGTTGGAGTTCTGTCTCTCTATTTCTGGTGTGAACTGCCATCGAGGAATCAAGTCTTCATCGGACCTGTCTCTTTTATAACTGCATCCTATCACAATCCTATGTAGTCTGTCAGATTCAAGCTAATAATTTTCAGAAAACTAAATGATAAACAATTGTTGATATCTCCACTAGACCAAAGTTGGAACTTACCGTGAATCTATGTGCTATTCCATGCTTGATACTCAATCTTTGGTAGGTTCTTCGTCATTCTTCTAGGAAAATATGCAAACAGAGCAGTTTCAATACAAGACCAAGGTAAAAAGCAAAGGAGGCACAAAAGTATTATATTCGATCAGGAATTTTGTCATAAATGCGAGTGATGCAGATAAAGAACCAAACCTCCAATACAGATTTAGCTTCAGAATCAAATGTTCTGCAAAGTATCTCATACTTCGCCGAGAAAGTCTGCAAAAACAAAAATTGTAAAAGTTCTTTTAATGAATGCCTTATTCAAAGATAATGAAAAATAAGACTACTGATTCTGTACCGGAAGATTAGCTTTCGATGGCGAAATGCTTGATATTCTGTATCTGTATCAAAAACAAATGAGAATTCAAATATTTGGAAGAGATAAGTAAAGACTCAGATTCATCTTCCAAAAGGTTACATCTTACCCTAGCTTGCTCATGTAGAAACTCATTGCCAATGCATTGGAAGTTAGAACAGTTAGCACGATAGCACTCATCCGATTCTGAGAAGAAGAAGTAAAAACATAACCATATCATCATCAAGTTATGAATCTGAAAACAGAAGCTAGTGCCATCAATACCCAAAAAAGAGGAATATGAGAGACCAATTTTGGAGTCAACCTTATAAGCAATGCGCTCAATCAACTGCATTAAAAAATCTCCTAATCCTTTTCCTTGAACCCGGGATTCCAGCTGTATTTCATACACATAAAGGACAGGTATCTCTTCCTCTAAAGTAAACCGGTAATGCACAAATCCAGCTATCTGATTACACCCTTCCATGCAAGTTCTTCGAGTAGATGTCTCATAGGCTTTACCATAACGCAGCTCAAGCACAAATATATAATGTGCGTCTGCAGAAGACATCTCCTTACGCTTCACCTTTGCTTGCATTGGCCAATCAGACCCATAGAACCCTTCCATGTTCGTCTGTGAAATTAGAAACATTATGCACAACAATAAATTTAGACGAAATACCTAAAGAGTTCAGAACATTTAATTTTGCTTCATTCTCCTCTTTACCTTCACGAGCTTTCGAATGTACTGCTTCACAGATGAGGAAAGTCTATCTCCACGGCCAGATTCCAGGTACACAGATAAATCTAAAAGACGGAAGAACCACACAAACACAGAGTTCGTTCACTGTCAAGACCCTTTCTGTGATTTTAAACCAGACCAAGTAAGCCCTGAAATCAGCTTATACGCAAAAATTATCATAACTAAGAAATCAGAGCACACTTGATCATAGATTACCATAGTCTGCTTGGATTCACAGATAATCTAAATCCATGTAATCTATGTTAAAGAGCACGAAGTCAAATTTACACTTATGTTCCCATACATAAAAAAAAAGAATCCAAATATTGAGAAACTGGCGGAAATCAAATAGAGCAGAAGCAAAAATTACCATTGTTTTGGTAACGGCGGAAAGAATCAAACGGAGAAAGAGGATCGGCAATGGAAGAAGCTTTTTTAATAAGGTCATGAATCGTTTTTTTCTTCTCCAAAATCTGCACAACAAGTCTCGAGTTGCCGATTCTCGAGCAGCATGAATGCTATAAAACATAAAAAGGTTACTTCAGAGATTTTTACCTTTCGCCGTTTCTTCAAATCCATTGCTCGCCACACCGATGATCTCTCCTCTCTCCCTCGTTTCTTCTCCCCGTCTGAAATGATTCGGTAGGAGCTGGATACATCAAACGGGTTTCGACCCGAATTAGATCCGACAGTAATATATGATGTCAGCCCAAAGGTTTGTTCATTCATTTTCAAACTGAGAAGCCCAACTCTTTGTTATGAACTAAAAAGGCTTCTTTTTCTGTTTAAAACCTACCCTGCAAATTAATGAATTATGAAATTATCCCAATCAAAATTCTATTCTTAGTAGATTTTAGAAGAAGACTATCTTATATATTAAAGAAATTTTTTTGTTCAGTTTTGATTTACGTGAGAACAAGTAGGTGAACGAGAAAATATTTAAGAGGTTGTATAATCAAAATTGTATTTTAATTGATTTTTCAATTTTCAATTTGTTCATAGATGATCGTAAATGAACGCAAAGACAACTATTGAACAAAGTTTGAAGTTTTTCTCTGGCACAAAAGAATTTAGGTATGAGGAGCTTTTCTCTTCTTATCAGAAACAGATGAAGCATCATCAAGTTTAGACTGACCAAATACAGACCTGCAAAGTTCCCAAAAAAGTTTATGGATATCAGAAACAAACAACTTGATAGATTGAGAAAGAACAAGATGGGTCAAATCTCTTACCCGCACGTTGAACATTTTTTGTGATGCTCGCAGAAAATGGACAAACACACTGAACATATGTAGCCCATATCGATTGTCTTCTTGTGGCAAAAACACCTGCAAGTTTTGTACTTAAACCATCTGTTATACGTGCAGAGGAGACCTGATTAATTAAAAAGTCGATGATCTGATCACTTACGATGCTCGAAAATCAACACCTATGGGTTTAGGAAGTTGTACAAACCCGCGGGAATGCAAATCAGTTGCAAAGATTGTCTTTTTGTGCACAAAACAACAAACAATACTCAGCACCCATTGAGTTCGCTCAATGAGACGAGTCACATAATTGTGTGTTAGGACTTGAGTTGAATGCGTACCGTTAGATACTGAAAAAGCCCATCCAACTGTTTAGGTGTGTGATGTACACCGCCGGTTATATAAGATGCCTACAAATATGCCAGGTATTAAAAACTGACGCATAGGTGGAGCTTGAGGAGTTGAAGATAGGATAAATGGTATTACCTGCTGCAAAAATGCTGAGTTCTGTACACCTATGTAACATGAATCAATGGGAACCTAAAGAACCAATGATGAAGCGACTTGAGTTTGGAATTTGGAGAACGGAAATCGCAAAGAACCAATCAAAATGAAGATTACCATTAAGCGTTGAGCAGAGAAGATAGAGTTCATCACAGCTACATATCTAAAATAGAACAAAACCCTTCATGAGTCCAGATATAGAAGAGAAAATATTGCAAGTAGGGAAAGAAAAAGGTTACAGAAGACCATACTGTTCGGGGCCATCTGGGGAACCTAGCAAGCATAAAATCTGTATTTCATACATATGCCAATAGCACAATCAGTTCTATTATATGGGGCTATGCAATGGAACAGATAAATCATAATAGAGCTGAGTCTATGTTATATGTATGAAATAAGACTTTAAGCTGAAAATCCCTACAAAGGAATTATACAAGACAATCGATTGACACGTATGTCATACTGAAAACGCACCCGGGGCTGGGGATGAAGATGTCCAGAACGGAAAACCCTCTGTATATCTAGCCAGAAATGTAGACAAAACAAAAAAAAAAACGAAGACTGATAAAGCACATATATTACCAGATGACCCTAGATATGCTATAGGTTTAACTGAGAGGAGTGGAAGCTAAGCTTTAAGATTACTAGCAGATGTTATGCAAACAAAGTCTATCAATTTATACATGAGTAAACCACACAAAAAAGAGTGATAAAATGCTATATAATTTGTCTTGAGGATACAGCAAAGAGCCATGGAGAGTGATCCTGATAAGAGACAAGAAGGTGTTCTATCCTCATTCCCTTCCTCCCTACTGAGGTCCTCATCTTTGGTAACAAAATCTTCCAATTTCTTCAGCAAAGAACCAAAAAGTGCAGGCATTCCAGTTCCGTTGCTCTCGAAATTCCCATGATTCGATGTCAAAGAAGAATCATAAATGTACTCACAGGAACTGTATCCAGTAGCTATAACGACAACTTGGTTCAATTGATTTAACCCCAAAACCGCATTCAAAAACGCAAGCACCTACAAATAACAGCAATCACCAGATATCTGAATACAAACGAAGCATTGCATAAACAAAAGAAATAATTCGTTAGAAAACACTTACATGAGAAAGGAATTGAGAGAACGTAATCGACGTAGTGCTCCAGAAAAGGGGATTCGTATCAAGCAACAAAACTAGTAGACTAACATCGTCTGCAACCAAACAATCACGATCAATCAGACTTATACGAATGCAACATCAATGGATTGACGTATGTTAGGGTTTCGAAGTAAGAGGAATTCAAAACCTGAATACTGCTTAGAAGCAACAGAAGGCATAGTTTCACACTATCCAAGTCAGAATTACAGTGTGCCGGGAAACCTTCCCGGTGGAAACGAGATTCGATATGCTAATTCAGTGCCGAGAAATCGTCTTTTTCTTCTCCAATATATCTGCGCAACAAGTCACGAGTTTTCCGATTACGAACCCAAGTTATTAATCCAAGTTTCGGATGCTATAAGAACTTCCAAGGATTTTACAGAAATCTGAAGTGATTCGGTAAGAGCCGGGTCCGTCGGGTTTGGACCCGAATCAGATCCGACAATTGTATACGACGTAACTACTTAAGCCCAAATATGGCGTTCGTTCAATTTCTATATTTAGGCCCTTTTTTTTTTTTTTTAAGTATTTTCAAGAAATCAAACCAACAACGGGGTGGGAGTACTGTTTTCGGTTTGGTTTCTATTCGACTTTTTCCGTTTTTCGGTTTTTCGAAATGTTTTTAAACATAATTTTAACCGAAACCGAAAACCATTTCAAAATTAAATTATCTATCATTTATACAAGAAATGGTTACATAACCACTTACATTTGTTACAAATTCGTATATTCATTACAATAAAAATGTACGTGATGCCAAAATGGTGTCGAGATAAATCCTACGAAACAGAGAAACTCTTATTAGGTTTGAGCAATTTAAACCCGCCGGTGTAGCCACTCCAATATGACTCCAGCGATACTTTCCCGTTCTGGTTCAAAGAGCAGATCGTGTAGCAACCCATCGAACAGCTTGATCGACTTATCGGACGAGGAAGCCTCGTTGTATAGTTTCTGAGTACCTTTCGGATCAGTAACGGTATCAGCTGTGCCGTGTAGCACAAGAAACGGGACCTTGATTCTGTTCAGATTCCGCAGCAAATGGGCAGCAAGTCTAAGGATCTCGTTACCGGTTCTTGCTCGGATAAACCCGGTGTAGACTAACGGGTCAGCGTATTTGGCCATAACAGCTTCCGGGTCACGAGAAACCGGCATTACTTTCTTTTTTGCAGCACTTAATTGATATCTCGGTATGAGGAACGCGAGGACCGGTGCAATTACCTGTTGAAAAAGCTCCACTTTTCAAGACAAAAGCCAAAAAATGTTCGTGAAAATTGTTCAGATTCTTGAGGTTCTTCAGGTTTGGCTTACGCCGAAGATAGGATGAGATGGTTGGACTCCAACTGCAGGTGAAGTTAGCACAATCCCTGAAACTCGAGCTTCGATCTCTGCATCAAGCATAGCCTGCAATAATATTTTATACAGTCAACATATGTATTCAAGAGCAATGATATGAACATGTTTGAAGATCTTTTAACCTTTAAAATGATGGCTCCTCCTGTTGAATGGCCAACGCAGAAACAGGGCAATCCCGGGTTTTCTGAAATTACCTTCTCAAGAAACGATTTCTGCAAACATTTTTTTATTTCGGAGGCAGTGTAGTGTTTTAGAAGCGGTATGAGTTAAGCGAATGGCATGTCTTGGAAACTGAAAAAGAGATCATACCAAATCCGCGACAGCATAATCAAGAGAAGGGACGTAAGCATGAAGTCCATCGCTTCCACCATGACCTATTTGAGCAAGATAAAACTTAATTCAGTATCGCAATAGAGAAATTATACACTGATAAATGCTCAACACCGAGCACTTTGATTTGGTAAAGTGGTATTACCGATCCAATCTATTCCATAGACCTTGAATCCTATAACATTTAGCTGCTTAGCAAAATCACTATACCTGCCACTGTTGAGCGTTTGAATAAATTCACCGTAAGCTTCTTATATGGAAGTAGAGTTTATGACCAAACTCAAAAGCTACACAACAAACCTGTGTTCGTTCAGACCATGTAGCAGAACAACAAGTCCCCTACAAGCAAGCTCACAGAAAGTTATCAGCTTTAGGACCTAGGAAAGTAAACAAGAAATAATAGAAGAAGACTATAAACAGGAGAATAAAGATACAACACTGGAAAAATAAGTGACGCAAAGTTATATATAGTCAGAAAATCTTGAAGATCAATGTACAGCAACACGCAAGACTTGGTCATGAGAAAACTTTCTAATGTATGATACATTGACCTTCAAGATCTGTTGATTAGTTAGCAGAATCACCTCCTAAAGATTATCTCTGATCTCCTTCACATGAATGTTAAGAACTAGTCACAAACAAGCAACAACATAATGAAGCGAAGAAATGCTACCAATTAAAACAAATCCTGGTAATAACAAATAGTTTGATCGTGTTAGTCTAAATTGCTCTTATCTAATAAAAATCTAAATAAGACACCATTAAATCCAAAGTAATATTCAGGACCAGCTGAGAAAACGATATAAGAATCCAAGAAACACCCCTAGAAAACGACATCCTTGTTATAATAAAGCTGAAATTCTCGTGAACCACAAGTCTCAAGACAGATAAGGGACCTCTTTTTGTTGCTCTTAACTCAACATAGGCAAAGCCTAAAAGATCTTTCTTTATTTACTAGAGAAACAATCGAATCAAATATCAATGACAGACAAAAACAAGTAATAAAAAGAGAATTGACCTGATCTTAGCGGAGTCAACAGGTGTCCATGACTGAGTGAACAACGTGTCACCTCTCTTGGACGTGAATAGTGAGAAATCTCTGACGGAGCTTCCATCGCCACCGTTATCCTCCAAAACTCGCCTTATAGCCAAATTCCGTCTAACAGCCACTTCATCATCAATCATCGGAGAAGAAGGGGAAACACCGCAACCAATGTTCCTCTTCTGCTTCTGTGGTGATCTTGATCGTCGAATAGCTACGGCATTAATCGGGAGATCATTTGGAAATCGAGTCCCGTTTACATAAAATCCAGAAGATTTTTTGATGGGTAAGCTGGGATAAGAGTTTCCAGTAGCAATTACGATCGTTACTCTACTTGAACAGATCATAAACGAAGAGTATTCAAAGACGATTTTGTATCGCCTTTCTTCTGAAAATTTTTGAAAGAGCAAAAAAAAAAAAAAAAAAAAAAAACAAAATTTGGGGTTTTTCAAAACAGAGAAAAACCCAGAACTCAAGAAGAAAAGTTTGAAAAGCAGCAGAATGAACAAGACGACAGTGAAGTAATTGAAAGTGAAAATTTTTCTAAGGAACGATTCGAGCGAACACTATTAACATTTATATTTAAAAAAAAAATTGAATATTTCATTTTGGTTAGTAGCTGAGATAAATATTTATACGGTTGTCCAGCGAAAAGGACGAGGAGAGTCTTCTATATATGCCACGTGACTCATAGTTGTTTCCAGTAAAAACGCTGCGTTTTGTAGAACTTTTTGGTTAGGAGTTAGTTGGGGACTCGATTGAGCAAAATTTTTACTTTTACTTACTGATTCTGTAAAAACCTTCACTAACTCTTTTTATCAAAGCATCACATTTATAAGTTAAGAAAAAAATCAAAACATCACATTCCTATATATAAGGGTTAAAATTACATAAAAGACAAATTGATTAGCCATTGAACTTTTTATTAAAAAATAAGTGGAGACGAACGTTTCATTCTCCATAACGTAAGGCATGGGGCCTGTTTACAGATAAAAACATACACACAAAAATTCTTCAGAGATGAAGAAGATCAGAGATGTTGTCCCAACCAATGTTCCACTGCCTTTTATCAGAAGGCACAGCGAAATTGAGCTCAAACATCTCTTTAGAGATGTTACCACTTTCACAGAATCCAACAAGCTTCGCAACTATCTCTGCACTCTCTTGCACGTGCCTTGAGTCGTAAGGATCAGTCCATAGCTTGTTCACGAACTGAAGTTTCCTCTGTTTCCCTTCCAATGGCACATCCCATTTCATATACAACTCCTCTCTTTCCTCAGGCGTCAGTCTCGAATTAACCCTTTTCGCCAAAAACTCTCTCTCTCTTCTCAATGCTTTTATACTGAAAAATGAAAACGAAACAAGACCATTACTTAAAGAAACGTAACGTCTGTGACAACATTTTCCAAGTGAGAATTATTCAATTCATTAATTACCTTGAAGATAGAGAAACTATGGATTCATCGCAGTTTCGAGCTGGAGTCGCGTTACCTACTTCTGCTAGATGCTGTTCTAACCAAGTTAACCGTCTTAGCTCGACTTCCATGTAGATTTGATCAGCTTGATCACCTTTGAACAGCAGATAGAATTGTGTCCTGTGGATTATGGAGACATGGCAGACATGCCACAGCTCTATGATCTGTTGTCTTTCCTCTATGAAAGTTATATGCCACGCAACTTGATTCTGCTCTTCATCTTCCATTATTGTGTTCTCCTCGTTCTGTACACTATATCCAGATCCATCATTTGCTTCCAACTCAAGCACCTGCACAAGTTAAAAACTGATGAGAAGACATAAAAGGAGAAAAAGAGGATTTATTTTTCGGGTTTGTTTTCTTTGTCTAACCTGACAAACGAGAAGTTGTTTCTGGTACTGTAGTTTAGCTACACGTTCTTTGAGTTCAGTTACGTATGCTCTTATGCTTCTCACGTTCTCCTCTGCTGCATTTTGGAACATTTGCTGCATTTTCTTCATGTTCACAGAGCTTGATCTCCTGTAGCCTGGTGTGCTTTCTCTTGACGAGACATCTCCGCTTTCTTCTCCTTTCTGTGGAGTCTCTTTCTCAGACCCTTGTGGTGTCGTTGCCCCTCTAGTTGCAGAATTGTTGTTCTCTTGAGGAGCTCTGTTCTCAGCATCACAATCCAAGACTTGCCTAGAAGCGGAAAGAGGAGAGCATGGAGACTTCAAGAAGTTCTGGCGGTTGGATACGCTGCTTGGTGTCAAAGGAAGAAGCTTCTTCTTCTTTGATTGATGATGATGATTCTTTGTCTTTGGGGTTTCATCTCCAGCATTGATATTGCTCGGAAGAGACATCACCAACTTATCTATTGACTTCTGAACGCTCTCAAGTTGCTCCTCTAGATTTGCAATAGTGCTTCCTTGTGAATGGAGCCTTGTTATCTCTTCCTTGAGATTGGCACTTACGCTCTTGTTAGGAGCTATGACATCTCCAACACCCACAACATCTTTAAGCATTGCGGATGGTTTAACAGTACGCATTTCCCTTATCTCTGCTTGAAGCTTAGCTATCGTCTGAGCTGCATCTTGATTCCCTAGTCTATGGCAAGCTACTTCCTTCTGTAACACTTCAAGAGCTTTCGTTGCTTCCTCCCCTAACTGTTCTTGAAGGTGTTCAAGTTTGCGGATTTCATGCATCAATGTAAAAGGAGCAGTTGATGATTGCCGTATCATAGATTGGCGTATCGTAGTCTTTCTAGCTCTTTCATTCCGGTTTAGCGTTTTGTTCTCAGTGCTAGGCGTCACGGCAACAGAATAGGAAAGACATTTTCTGACCGGTGGGTCTGGAGATTCAAAAGGATTTAAGCCCTGAGATACAACAAAAGGTTAAGTTTAAGCTTCAGCTAATGTGTGTGAATATATTTAGTACAGTAGCTAGACAGAGAGGTAGAGGTAGAGTTAGAGACCTTATTTTGTTGCTGGTCCCCTTGAAGCTTTTGGCGCAACTCCTCAAGTTGAATTTGTGCATCATCTCTTTGTTTCCTAAGCTCTTCGATTTCTATTTCCATCTAAAAAATGTCACAAAACAGTCATAAACTAAGTACCAAAGCTTTGGTTCAATTATATATTTTGGTGTTTGGACAAAGCTGAAGTGGGCAGAAACCTGCTGGATCTTGAAATCCTTTTCTCTTGATGGATCAGGGGTTCGACGCTCGGCCTCCAATCTAGCCACTTCTTTCTGAAGATGTTTCACTAGTTGCTTATCAGAGACAACCTGTAGATAATAGACAGCAAGTAAAATTTTAGTTTGTTTTCATACCAAAGGGCACTAAGAAGAACCAAAGGCATGGAACAAAGATCATTACCATGTTCACGTGGGCATTGTTTGTAACTTCTTTGGCTCGGTTAGCGAAGTACAGAGTATTTCTTGATTGTTCAACATGAGCTGAAGCTGGACTCAATGTACATATAATGGCTGTTCGAGCATTTCCACCTAGTGAATGCTGTAAAATCCGAGTAAGCTTGGAGTCTCTGTAAGGTACATGGCCGCTTCTTTTCCCCACACTATGAAGAGTTCACAAATTAAGATAAATTAAGTTTATCACTAAAAAGTGTTTGTGATCTTAATGTCACTCTGAGAAAATATGCAAGTACATTACCTTAATTTCCTTATGACAGTTGTAAGTGTCATTAGACTTAGATTGATATGGCAACCTTCCCTGAGTCTCGTTCCATCTGCCTGCGATTGTGATGCTCTTTCGCTTCCTGCTAAGTCCACAAAGTTCTGCGATGCATTCACACACACACACACTAAGTCCACGAAGTTCTAGTTAAAAATTATGCAAAAACAGAGAAATTGAACAGAGAGGGATCAATTTTTACCAGACTAGCCATGTATGACCTCACACAATCTGAATTTTCGCGGTGAGTACTTTGTATTGTCTGTTTTGCCATCAAGAACATGTTATTAGCATTTGCAGGGTATATGTATTTGTGTTTTAAGGAATCAATGAACTAAGAAGATTACCAGTCTGATTATCTGGTGTGACCGCGAGCTGGTATCATTCAAAGCAGTTTCCCCAACTTGTCTTTGAGCTAAAACAAAGAATATAAACTCCAGCAGTCAGTTTTATTAAACAAGAATGAACCAGGAGAATATATTCACAAAAAAAAAAAGCCAAAGAGGATTTGACTTATTCAAGTTACCTTCACAAATGCTAATCAGATGCCGCAAATGTTGATCATTATTAGCTGTTTCTTCTACCAGTTTTTCAACCACAGTACCTTTCTGCAATTGTGGATAATTAGGTGATTAGATCAATGAAAAGTCTACAATCAATCAAGGCCATAACACCAGCAAGAACATAATTAATGTAAATTAGTGTGATACCTCAGGGTCATCAAGGAGTTTAAGGGCACGGCCGGAATCTGAATTCAGAAGATCTCTGACATTTTCATTATATATTTCCAGACCAGAAATCTTGATAGTAAAATCTCTTTCAGGGGTCTGGAAACAAATAATGGTATTGGTCAGAAGAACTGCACTGACATCTAAAACATTGATTAGCAACTCTGATCATAGCAATGCTTACCTTAATTATGTGATTGTAAATATCATTGACAGCTTTCTCCGTTACTCCTCTCATGGTGTATGTCTTTCCACTGCTCGTTTGTCCATAGGCAAATATCGTTGCTGACACAATAAAAAAAGATTAGTCAATCTGTATGATCAATCCAAGTAAAAGCCAAGAAACAGAATTTAGTCATTAGACAACTACCATTTATGCCCATCAAAGCAGACAATGCAACATTCTTAACACCATCTTCATACACGTTTTCTGTTAAACTCTCTGGTCCAAAAACTTTATCTGAAAGCAAAAGGATGCATTAATCATCAGTTACCTCAGGAATTAAGAATTGGAAACATAACATAACGGCATATGTTAACTTCAATTACCGAATGTAAATGAGGACTGGTGATGCAAACGTTCTTGAGCTTGTGGTTTAGACACAATGGTGTGATCATCTACACATTCCCAAGCAACTTGGTCTTTAGCTAACTGTTCTTTCTTGTTCAATGGTCTTAACCTTACAGTAACAACAATCTTCTCCTCCCTCGATCTTGAGCTTCCACCTGGTGTTACAGCTTGTGTTCTGTCCATCTTCGACACAGGAGTCCCAGGAGTTCTCATTGTCATATATCTACAAATGTTTCCAAATTTTTTCTCATCAGATCTAATACAGCTCAAAATTTCCCCCAAATCTAGGGATAATTTATAAAATTACTCAGATCTATCTAAGGAAAAACTCATATAAGGCAACATTGTTCAGAAATTTTGATTTGATCCAAACCTAATCCATAAAAGGAAATATTCAGATCATTTTCATCCAATCCAGAAATGTTAAACTCAAAACTTCCCAAAAGCTTCATTTCATTAAACAGAATTAACGAAAACAATAATTAAGAGATCAAACACTTACAGAGAAAAATGAAACAAGGAATCGGAGATTCACTCTCAGATCTCAGGCAACGAGGAATACAAAATCGTCTCAGATCGACGAGAGAGACAATAAATCAATAAAATAAAAGAATATGAGAGAAGAAGGAGATAGTGAGAGAGGTTTCTGGGTTTCGTGTAGTTTTTGTGGTAGTAGAGGTGATGATGAAGAAGAAGAAGAAGAAGAAGAACGGATTTTGGGGTTCTTTTGTCTTTACGGAAGTGCGTGCAGAGAGAGAGAGAGAGAGAGAGAGAGTTTGAATCTGACGAACCTCCTAACGGCTAGTTCTTTCCGTGTTTCTTTTCAAGGGCTTTTATTTTTACCTTATTCCAAAACCTACCCTCACATTTCAATTTATTCAATAAATCAACCTTAGATTTTGTTTTATTTTGAGAAATTTCTCAAAATATAGTAAAATACACGAGAAAAGTCGCGTGTTTGAAACGGATAATATTTCAGAAATAAAATATTAATCGACTATTTATTAAACGAAGTATCATTCTGACAACAAAACAAGTTCATGTATTTTTTCCAAAATAAAAAAATTAACATATTTTTTGGAATTTTATTTTATTATTTCTTATGGGTAATTTCTCATCTTCTATTTCTGTCAATTTTTTCTATTTTCTGTCAATGTATAGATTAATATTCTGTTTGTTAGTCTTTTCTTTAAAACTTTTTATTTACGGGACAAACCGATATACCAATTTAATATAATTTAATATATGAAGTTTTCTCCTAGTTTTCGACTCCACCTTTTCCTTTGCTACGATTTTGATGTACACGATATTATTTTGTCATCTTGTGAATTTTTGGCTACTAACAAAACGGTCATTTTTTTTTATTTCTTTTGTGCTGTAATATTTTAATATATTTGCAGATCAAGCGGGAAATAGCTAATACTAATCCAAATTGGCGTATAAAATAGTAGTAAGTAAACTACGTTTACACCCTCATTACGCTTCACTAGGCAGAACCTCCCCTATTGCAAGTGGGAATTGCATATATATACGAGTCTTTGAGGTGTGAAGTCAAGGTCTTTGTCTGAGATTTGGAAATTTCTGCAAGCCTGGATCTTTTATTTTCTTTATAGCAACTTTAGTTGAAAATGTATATACGAATAGTAACAAAACCAAAATTAATGGATAAACTAGTAACACAACTCAAAACATATAACATGTATTCTCATTTTCCTTAGTCAAAATTCAAACTTATATAAAAACAAAACAAGCAATTCTCCATCTGTGTGTTATTTAATTCAATGGTGTGTTTTTTTTATTGGATCACAAGTCTATCATTCCGTTGACATTTTAAAAAGGTATATCAAGATTCAAGACCATGTTCACTCAGATTTTGATGCAATTAAATATTGGACAATTTCCACTAATTCGCAATTTTTTTCAAAATTACGACTGAAGTCACTTTGTGAGGTTTAATGAAAAAATTAACATTCATACTCTTTTGTTAGTCGATTAAAGTTTTTTTTTTCTGTATAATCATCAGTTCTCTTCATTCCTTTTTTATATATAGTTTTCTTATATCCAGTGATTTGTAAGTTTGCAGTACTATATATTGGAAGCTTAAAAACGCAATAAATCTGTCGACAAACTTATGTTTCTTTTCTTTCTTTTTTTTGGGTCGAAGAATTAAAATGAGTTATAACTTACGAATAAGTCATCATAAAACATGAGACGAACACTTGTATTGAACACGATATTTATTGGTATGAACTATCAAGTCGCTCTCAGCCTGTCCAAAAAAAAACCCATAGTTCAGACAAGTCAAATAACCATTAAAGATCTGTACGAATCTCTGACCGTTCATATATATAAACTCATTTATTTAGGATGCTATTATTATTATTATTATGTAATCGCTAATCAGCGGTCTTAATCTGTTTAAAAGACTGTAATTAACAAAAGTCGTCACCGATCGTATTGACCAATCTTCCATAAAATCACCAAAAACCCTCTCAACAAACAAAAAGAAAGCCTTAGTTGTCAAAACCCAATGTCCATCTCTCTTCTCTTCATCAGCTTCTTCGTCTTCTCCGTCGCTGACCTCCCGTCGTGCTTCTCCGCCGATCAACGGTACGAAAAGTGTAGCTTACCTCTCATATGTGGATCTGGTCCGCAGGTGTTCAAGAACACCACGTACCCGTTCTGGGGATCCAATAAACCCAAATTCTGCGGCCAGTCACCATTCGAACTCTCCTGCGAGGATAATCAAACCCTATCCCTAGATATTGGTGATCTCAAACTTCGCGTTAAATCCGTGAATCTTGAGGATCAAGTAATTACCATTGTTGATGAGAGCTGGTTAGATGGGTACTGTCCAAAGATTTCGAACTTCACCGGGGAGGAAGATTTTACACTAAACCATTCAACCGAGACGATCGATCTATTCGATTGCCCCGAAAACATAAGTTCGCTTGCAAATATTTCTTGCTATCCAAGCCACGAAAATCGGATAAGAACATATCACGTCTTTGGACCGTCGTATACTCATGGCCATGGTTGTAAAGAGGTTGGAAAAGTTCCGATGCTTCGGTCTGCTAAGAAAGATCTTCACCAGTCAAATGACTCGAACCGAGCATTGGGGCAGGCTTTGGAACAAGGGTTCGATTTGAAGTACAGTATAAAAAATCAAGTTTGCAAGGCTTGTATCACTTCCCATGGGATTTGTGGTTCGGAGTCAAAGTCGGAAAATTTCCAATGTCTGTGTGAAGACAAGCCTCACAAATCGTCCTGTAAACGAGGTTAGTCCTTAATCATTTACTTCTTTCAGTCCCAATTTTCCTTCTGTTCATGTGATTACATTTAAGATTAGTTCCATCGAATCACATAGACTTTAGAATGTATAATTTGACCAATTGATTGGTATAGAATTGCTATCGTAATTGACCAAAGCTTTTTAATAAAATCTTTTAAAGACACATTTTGACTTTTTCAACCTGGTTTTACGTGTCTTGTTCTCCATTTATCATTAATCAGGATTTGTACCAAGTATTTATGTGATCGTCTTCGCTCCAAAAAAGATTAGGATCGAATCATGGGCTTTTTGGGCCAACTCTAGTTTTTGTCGATCCGGTTTACCATTTTTATGGTCGGAAGATGGAAAAAACGACTTTTTAATTTTCTTTTGTTTGAAGTTTCTGCTAGTAGACCGATGACCCTAAGTCCCTAACCGACTCTCTCTTGAAAAGACAACCTTTATTTACACAAACTCCATTATACTGCCATTACAATGACTTGTCCAATTTTCTTAACTAACAATAATTAAGAGCACTAAAATTCCCATAAAGATTTTTTTTTGGTGGGGTCATCTTCAACCTCAGAGGCTCAAAGAGACAAACTAAAAGTTTCAGTTTTTAAGTCAAATTGCAGTCTTTATTTTCTTTATACCAAGAAAATTAGTATTATACTCTTTGCACACACTAGTTGAACAAACTTTAACTCCTTTAAAATTCTTTTGGTTTGTTTGTTTTCTTTCTGTTTTGTTCTCTTCTTCTTGTTTCTTCTTCGTCTAATTCTCTTCTTCTTACCCTAAAAAATGGATCCTTCAACTCCAAGTTTACTCTACACATCCATTTTTTACTTCACAATAATAGCAACTCAAACCCTCTCTCTTGATCCAAAGTTCAAGGCTTGTGAGCCGAAATCATGCGGCAGAGGTCCCAAGATCTCCTATCCATTCTATATATCTGGCAAGCAAGAATCCTTTTGTGGCTATCCCAGTGTCGAACTCACTTGTGATGATGAGCAGAAGCTTCCTGTTCTCGGGATCTCCGGTGAGGATTACGTCATCAAAAACATATCTTACTTCACACAGTCGTTTCAGGTCATGAACTCAAAGGCGTCTCATGATGATCCATGTCCCAGCCCTCTGCATAATCTTACCCTCCATAGGACTCCTTTCTTTGTGAACCCTTCTCATATCAACTTCTCCATACTTTACAATTGCTCCGATCATCTGCTGAAGGATTTTAGGACATACCCTCGTGTTTGTCAGGGCAACACGAGTCTTCTTCGATCTTTTGGGGTATTCGACAGGGAGAATCTGGAAAAAGAGAAAACAATTGCATCCCTGTCATGCCAGAAACTAGTCGAAGTTCCTATTTTAGCTAGTGACGAGTCTGATGTGATGGGTATGACTTATGTCGAGATTTTGAAGAGGGGTTTTGTTCTGAATTGGGCCGCAAACAGTTGCTTCCGCTGCATTAGCAGTGGCGGGCGATGTGGAACTGATCAACAAGAATTTGTTTGCTTGTGTCCTGATGGACCTAAGATACATGGTACTTGCAAGAATGGTAAAGACGTGAATCAACGAGTATATATTCTTCCGACATATTATATCTTTCTTCTTTGCTTTTTATTTTCTCACTAGCTCATTGCATTAGGGACATTACAAATTGTAGTTGGTTAATGGAGTCTCTAGTCATGCCTCAGTCTGTGTTTTAGCGTATGCTCAAATCTGACATTCGCTGATTATTGCCGTCTTGGTTTGTTCATTTCTATTGCAGGTGATTTCGATTGGAAGCTAAAGGTTGCCATAGGTAGGAATCTTTCCAGGTTCTGTTTTGGTGAAAATGGTCCTATATTTTAGTATGTATTTATGATGATTTGTCTATTCTCATATATAGTATTTTATTATGATTTATTCTTAAAATTTAAAACCATCATAAAATGTTTCCACTTTGCAAAAGAAGGCCAAAACGTTTTCACCGATACTCTTGTTTTTCCAATTTTTTTCTTTCAGTTTCCTCTGTTTCATGTCTTACAGATTCTATCTTGTCCAAATCAGGTGCTGCCGCTGGGGTCCTGGGATTAGCAGCTGCAAGCGTCTTTTGGTATGTGTACCATCGTAGAAAAACAAAAAGTTACAGAACTTCTTCAGCATTGCTTCCAAGAAACATCTCCTCGGATCCATCTTCAAAGTCTTTCGACGTTGAGAAAGCAGAGGAATTATTAGTCGGTGTTCATCTTTTCTCTTACGAAGAGCTTGAAGAAGCCACTAGTAACTTCGACTCATCTAAAGAACTCGGTGATGGAGGCTTTGGTACTGTCTATTACGGTAAGCTTAAAGATGGAAGAAGCGTAGCCGTGAAACGGTTATATGATAACAACTTCAAAAGAGCAGAGCAATTCAGGAACGAAGTTGAGATCTTAACGGGTTTACGCCATCCGAACCTCGTGGCTCTCTTTGGATGCTCCTCAAAACAGAGCCGGGACTTACTACTAGTGTATGAGTATGTTGCAAATGGCACGTTAGCTGATCATCTACATGGTCCACAGGCTAACCCGAGCTCACTTCCTTGGTCTATTCGCCTCAAGATCGCTGTTGAAACTGCCTCTGCCTTAAAGTATCTCCACGCCTCCAAGATCATCCACCGTGATGTTAAATCCAACAACATCCTTCTCGACCAAAACTTCAATGTCAAGGTCAGTAACTTACACAGGTCATTGATCTGATCATAATCTTAACTTTGTTCTTCATTTTTCATGTTTTCGACATATAGGTAGCGGATTTTGGACTTTCTAGACTGTTTCCGATGGATAGAACGCACGTATCAACGGCTCCACAAGGAACTCCAGGCTACGTCGACCCAGATTACCACCTATGCTATCAACTCTCCAACAAAAGCGACGTGTACAGCTTCGCGGTAGTGTTAATGGAGCTTATCTCCTCGCTTCCAGCAGTAGATATCACAAGACCGCGCCAAGAGATCAACCTCTCGAACATGGCAGTAGTTAAAATCCAGAACCACGAGCTACGGGACATGGTGGACCCGTCACTCGGGTTTGACAAGGATACAAGAGTGAGGCAATCAGTGATCGCCGTCGCTGAGCTGGCGTTCCAATGCTTGCAGTCGGACAAAGATCTTAGGCCGTGTATGTCGCACGTGCAGGATACGCTGACGAGGATACAGATCAATGATTATGGTTCGGAAATGGTTGTTGCAGATGTCAATAAGTGTGGACCTTTGGTTACACAGTCTCCTGATAGTGTAATTGTGAAATGGGACAGTAAGTAAATTAGTCAAACGGACACTAACATTTTTATGTGTTTATTATGTTTAAAATTGTCAATTGACAGTTGATTGGTGTTTAAGTTCTGTAATTAGAATATATATTTGGGAATGTATATATGATCTGAGTTTCATAAATACATACTCTCCACAGTTTTTAGGTATAGAAAGACCGTTACGTACAAAAACTCGTTATTGGGCCTGGCACGGATCTCGGCCTCAGTATAATTTAGCAATTTCTTGATTTTTCATTTTGAAGGTTTTAAATTACACTTATCTTGTTTTCTGAAACTTTATTTTCCTCATAGATGGACAACTATATTGGTGATTACACAATTTTGTATTGCTATCAATTATATTGGGGCATCAAATGAAAGATGCCTATGCTAGTAATTAGCTAAATAAGATCAGAGAAGTTTAATTAACCGTCCTATAGATTACGATTTTAAAGCCCATCTTTTGTTTCCAAAATTTCCTAATTAAAGCACACCAAATTAGGGCATGGATGCTTTACTACTTCTATTAAAGAACAAGTTAGAGAGTAAGTCATATTGAATGAGTGTAATTGCATGTGAATCAGATCCCTCCACCATACATAATTGATAATCTATAGTACTGGCCCAACTAAATGTTGACATTTGTTGCAACCTAACTCATTCCTACCTAAAACTCAACGTGTTTGATCATCTAAAGGAAAAACAAAAGAAATCTCTAGAATGCCAATTTTCTTCACTAAATATATATATTTGGTAACTCAAAATTTTACATATACAATATAACTAAAGATTCATAGATTGACGTCAACTTATAAACAAGAACCTTTATGCTTACTTATTACACAATTTTTCTTAATCTTTGTTTTCGTTTTCTCCATATTCAACATGCGTACACATATTAATTGTATTTTGTTGATTAATTGGCATTGGCCATTTGGAAGCATAAGTTGGCAAATGGATGTGATCTTTTACCCTATATACATACGCAAAACCCTCTATGCAAAAACATTAATGAATTGTTTTCATTAAAACAAGTTTTGATATCATCTTAATTAGTTTGACTACATCCATTTCATTTTCTTCCCAATATTAATAATCAATTTTAAATCTTAACCTTACACCAAACTAACATTTGCAAAGAGAGAGCCTAATGGAACCCACAACCAAACACTGGTCCCACTTCCCTTGTTTGGACATATCTCCCCGACACACAAATCCCAGAACGTTCACTTGCCCACGTGGCTCTACCTTTATTTCTCTCTTTTTCCTTAATTTTCCCCACATTTCTTTTTCTCAATTATATATTAAAAAAAATACTTCAATCGAACAATATAAAACTCTCAAGCTTTGTATCAATACCAGTCTCAAAGAGTTAAAAAAAAAAAAAAAAAAACACTTTGAAGAAAAATCATATCTCAATTTATCATAATAATGGCGAATTTCGAGAATCTTTCTTCTGATTTTCAGACAATAGCCATGGATATATATTCTTCCTTGACTCAAGCTGCAGATCTAAACAACAACAACAACAACAGTAACCTTCATTTTCAAACATTTCATCCTTCCTCCACTTCTCTCGACTCGCTCTTCCTTCATCATCATCATCATCAACAACAATTACTTCATTTTCACGGAAACTCTCCAGATAATAGTTACAATGTTTCCTCAACTTCAAGTTTCCTCCATTCTGATCACAACAACGTCAATGATAACAAGAAGAGAAAAGCTTTGTTACAGACTTTGTCTTCGTCGGAGAATAGTGGCGTCTCCGATAATGCGAATATTGTTGCCACTGAAGCCGTAACTAATCTCAAAACCCTAATCTTATCATTTTCATAACGCTTTCAAATTTCGTTTTATTTACTTTTTGTTTTGTAAATAAATATAGGGTTTTTTGAGAAGAGGTAAGAAGTTGAAGAAGAAGAAAGAAGAAGACGGGAAAGAGAGAGAAGTTGTTCACGTGAGAGCCAGAAGAGGCCAAGCCACTGATAGCCACAGCTTAGCCGAACGGGTAAAATTGCTTGATTGTTCAGCTACTATCATATAAAAACGTGGTGTATTTTATTTACATGTATATATTTGTCTATATCATTTCAGGTTCGGCGAGGGAAAATAAACGAGAGATTGAGATGTTTGCAAGATATGGTTCCCGGATGTTATAAGGTAATTAAAGGATGAAAAAAATAAGAAATAAAGAGTTCTAACATATTTTTCAATATTTTCATTAACAATTTTTTGGTTATCAAAATAGAAATTAATGGCCATTATAATTAATAGCATGAATTTATTTGGATCAAATTTAAACCATTTTTTATATCTTATGATATAAGTAAATATTTTTTTATCAAACAAAAAGGTTTACATACGTATATCCAAATAATTTTTTGATGTGCATGAATGTGATATTTTCTTTGACAGCCTTCATAATAATTTACGAAATATTTTCTTCTTATATAATTTAGTTTTCTATAACAAATCTCAATTTATTTCGTGTAAACGTAATGTGAATTTCTGTTGATTTATTGGTGATAATGAAAGTGTATGTTTGGTGGGTGCAGGCTATGGGAATGGCTACGATGCTTGACGAGATAATTAATTATGTCCAGTCTCTACAGAATCAAGTCGAGGTTAATAATTATAATTATTTTTACCCTGAATTGCATATTAATACGTTTTTTTGGTATTTTGGAACCAATAAAACAGCTTAAAAGTAGTATTTTCATGGGAAGTTAGCTTATACTAACTTTTTATTGGTTTTTAAACACCAGAAATCTTGAAATATTCCAAAATACAAAAGAAAATTCGGAAACCTCACCAAACACTTAAAAACCTTCCAAAACGAGTTATATGAAACTTTTTAAAAGTTCTCTGAAGATTTTCACTATATTTTTTAATAGTTTTTATATAATTACTGATTGTTGTTTTTGTTTTCTGTCGATTCAGTTTCTCTCGATGAAACTTACTGCAGCAAGTTCGTTTTATGACTTCAACTCAGAGACAGATGCTGTTGATTCCATGCAGGTACTAGAACATTCTAATAATGTTTTCAATAGAAAAGCATTAACCTATTTAATTAGTGGTAGAGATGGGTCCGGTATGTTTTGATAGAGTCGGACTCGGTTCTACAAAGATTTATTCAAATATACATGTTTTAGTATTTAACTATTTATAGTTTAGATTCAATCTTATCGGGCAATATGATCATGCGGACTATATAACCCGCAATTAAAATATATTCGACAGGTCCAATCCGGCCTTTGCATAATTGATATTACATATGGTTTAGTCTTCTTCTTTCTTTATTTGTTTTTGGCATTATATATGGTTTAAGTATAACTAGTTGTTGCAAAGACAATTATATTTTTTTAATGTGATAAATTATTTCTAAGTATTGAATATGAATGGGATACAATTGGCAGAGAGCAAAGGCACGTGAGACAGTGGAGATGGGGAGACAAACAAGAGATGGGAGTCCTGTCTTCCATTTATCAACATGGTCCCTTTGACTTTTGTTTTCTCTTTTTCTTTGTTTTATTGTTTTCGAAATTATTCTTATATTATTTGGATGCGATATGTCATACGTATACGACCCAACTTGGGATAGTATTTGTAATCTGTACGTATACTTGTAATTTCGACATTATGAATTTGTTGGTGACTTATATTGGCTATTGTCATGTAAATATCTCAGTTGTCCTTTTCCCTTATGTCTTGTTATTTTGTAAACAGTTTTTTTTTTTTTTTTTTGTAAAAGAAGTTATAACTCTCTTCTCATCATCAGTTCATGTGACAAAGTGTTGAGGAGTGAATTGATGATGGCGAGAGATAGAGAGAGCAAATGTGTGTACAATATTACGAAAGTTACAATGAAATGGGTGTGATAAGTCTTTAACAAACATGGGTTTAAATATTGATTTTAGTTTAGATTATTAACTAATTTGAGAATTCGTAGTCTGGTAACTAAACTATTTTGAATTAAAAGAATTCAACCAAAACTATAAAAAAAGACAGTAGAATACAAGTAGTAATAAAATATCAATTACATTTAGAATTTGCATAGAAATTTGTAAAATTCTATACGAAAAACAAAATAAAAATTCTAAAACATGTTATTTAAAGGGAGAGAGTAATACAAAAGAGGAATCACAATCACAATAAAATCCTTTTTTATTCTTCTTGTCACAAAAAATAATTAAACAAAACTGAGCGGCATAGGTTTGACCATAACTGGTCAAAGAGCGAGATAGGCTCATAATAGTTGCAGATACGATAAAATGGAAGAACCAAGTTGCAAGGTTTTGGAAACGAAGAGAAGAAATATTGCATGGAACCAAAGAGACTTTGTCGGTGTAACTTCTGTAGCTTTCCGAAGTCAATGATGTGTGTCTCCTAAACCAAAAACAGAGACAAAATAGTAAATTGTGTGATGCGCAGCCAAAGGACGACGTGTTTTGCAGACGAACAACCAATCTTTCTTCCTCTTTTGTGGTCTCTCTCTTATTATCCATCCATATACATATCTCTCTTTCTACTTATTATCTGTTCTTTATGTTTTAAAAAAACATAATTCTAATAGAGACGATTCACAGCATCTGATGGATGTTGCCTATTCATAATCCATGGACTATGATTGAGATTAACAATTCAGATATTTCGTAACGTAATAATAGACTTATGTCTCTATGTTTCTTTCATTTATAAATATATGACATTTTCAATATTTCTCAATCCATAAGACAGATCTTATCTGAACATATTCGACAAAAGTAGTTGTATGAAGTTTCAGAGATATACTTCACTGTTTCATAAAAAGTGTCTTTTAAAGTTTTTGCACGCAAATTAAAAAAACCTTTAAATTTTCCATTTTACTCTCTATTAATTAATTATACGATTTTTTTCATTGGTCAATACATTAAAATAGTAAAGATAAAACTGAAAAATTTACCAAACATCTGCATTGGAAATACAAAACGACATTCTTTGCGAAACAAAAATAAAATCTTAAAACGACACTTTTTGTGAAACGGAGGGAGTATATGGCAATGTATTAGAATCAAAATTATAAATTGCTAAACTGCAAACTAATTAATAACTGCTTCAAGAAACTTGAAACTTGTATAAAAGGGGGAAAAAAAAAGATGCATGCATCCATAGAATTAGTATGGACAGCTTGAAATGGACCATTCGTTGAAGGATGGTCAGTGGGAGATATGTTTGCTTTCTCGTAGTTTATTGAAAAGGAAAAATAATATAGTTACTATACCTAATCTATCCTAATAGTTTGTATAATTAATGTTGTTTTTATCTCATCATCCAAACCCAAACCCTCACATTAATTATTGTTTATACTTTAAGCTAAAGGAATTTGTGGTAGTTTCAATTCTTAAATTTTTTTTAATGTGTCAATATAATTATTTTATGATCCTAAAATCCAACAAAATATAAGTCAGGGTCACATATATCATGGGGAAATATTCCTCTCTTCTTCATTTTTTTGGGTACAACTTGTTTTCTACACTACCATCTATTTTGTCGTTTTAAATATATTTTTTATTGTATTTGCCTATTTGGTGATCTAAGACTGTATCTACTTTGTCTGCTTTAAGGCCAATGATCTATTTGTTTTTTTCCTCCTTTGATAAATACTTGTGCAATGGGCATGAAAGCTAAATGTCAGAGAGTGTCTATCCACAATTACAAATCATTTATCATCTTTTAAAATATAGTGATCTGTTTTATCATATTTATATTAATTTTAATTTTTGCTATGATGATTAATACAAAAATGGTTAAAATCTTAGTTGCTCATGACTCTCAAACAGAACCTCAACTACTTAATATATATTTATTTGCAACTAGTCAATGCTTCAGTTGCTATCTAAACATACATGAAACAGCATATTATGTTCAGGATGATCACCTAATATATTGTATTAGATGCTGAAGAGGACAGAATTGGGGGTTTACAATAACTGGTGAAAATATTGGGGCCCCAAAATATTCCAAAAATGGATTTGGCGATCACATCATTCGATGTCAGAGAACAAAAACTTGGCTAAATTCAAGTATGCAAATAACATTGTGGGGACAACCCACTAATATTTTGTAAGTGGAATTACTATGGATGGAGCTAACTGTTGATACTTGTGTTAGCTTTTTAAGTCCCAGTCTCATCAATTTTATATTTTTCTTTTCCAAGCTTCAGAAACCTTACTCTTACCCTAATATTCATCATATATTAATTTACATAAATATATACAGTAGACACATTATTTATGTATAGTAGAGTTCCTATCAAATTTATTTTTTCCCCCCAATTTTAAAGGAGTAATACGATCATAATGAAACATTATTGTCAATTTTTTAGTAAGTTTCGTGAGTAATACGATTCGTACATTTACAACATGTGTTCATAAAAAACAAAATAAATTTACAAAATTAAGTCCCAGCTGAGACCATTGATCATTTTGATTTGGTTCAGAGAGGGAGGGAGAAAATAAGTTATTTGAAAAAAATAAAAAATTAGTAGGCTAAGGACAAAAAAGTCTTTCTACGACCACCGTTTCGAATCTTTCGATGCCTTGAGCAAATTAGAAGCACTTCCCGTCTTCTTCATGCCTTGAGACACAAGCAATTATACATCATCATGAGAACTTTAGTATAAACAATCTCTTCGAACCTACTAAACCACTAAACCTAAAATGTTTTGATTTCTTACTTGGTGAAGACATCTTGCTTGGTGAAGACATCTTACTTGGTGAAGACAAAGCTGACGTGGCCTTTGCAATGGTCGTCGCCCTCGTAGCGACTTGCTTGAGTTTATCAAGTGGTCGTGATGTTGTCGTACTACTCCTTGGAGTCACCGGCTTAGTTCTGCAATTTTCAGGATTCACCAATAAAAGGTTTTTAACAAAAAAAACTTATTATTAGTTCAATTTCAATCAAGAGAGGAAAACATCGTTACTTGTCTGAAGTCTTCAATTGTTTTCTCCCTTCTTCTGCACATGCAACATCAATGGATCCTTCTGTTTCATCATCGTACTCTGCATCAATGGAGGAAGCTAAGGTCTCTCCATCCGTCACAGAGTGTCGTGACTGTCTAAGATAATCTTGTTGGAATCTTGAGTCTTCTTCTATAGACAACTGCGAATCTCCAGTTTCTGAGTTAAAGTCATCGGATTGTCCTATGCTCTTTCTCTGTGGGTAATTAATGTCCTTAAGCAAATGAAGCCGCTCTATCTCATCGTCTTTTCTCGCTATTGTGTCCTTAAGGGACCCTAACTGCAAACGGTTCTTTTAGGTTTAGTATCTCGAGCTAAGTGATGGTAGATTTACTTGGAATCGATATGAAAGAAGATTCATGAGACATTGTGGGAGTGTGTTTTAGGTTTTTACCTGCTCCATTAAGTCTCTAACATCTCTACCATCTTTGCTACTCTTTGCAGCACCTAACTCAACTCCAGAGACACGCTCTGCGAATTTCAAAGTACTCATTGACTCTAAATATGAAGTAACATCAGGATTGAGTTGCACAAACATCAGCGTCTTTGCTCGCCCACCTGTGATGTTAAACACATACAGATACGTTACCTAATCTCGTTCAAAATGTAAAAACAGAGCAGCAAATTTTGAGTTAACCTAGAGAGCTTTGGAGAAGCTGAGTTAGTTTGCTATTCCTGTATGGTACATGAGAACTCTTTGAAGCAAGAGAGAATATCACATCTCCTAGAGCTGAGAGTGACTTGTTTATATGCTGTGCTTCTCTAAGCCTATCTCCTGTAACTTCAGAGCGATCAACTCTCTCACTACCCGCTAAATCTACCAAATGTAAATTTCCATACAGCGCAGAACCGGTCTTCAAGTCCTTGCCACGAACATGAACAGTGACAATACTGCATAAGGAATCCAAGTTATTTTTGTTTTTTCTCACATAGCCTAGGAGACCTAACTATCGTGAGAATGATAAAGACAAAACACATGTTTGTTTCAGAGATCACTATGAGAACCTGTGAGACCGGCTACTTCTTTCGTTCAAGGCAGTGGAGCTAACGGCTCGGTTTTGTAGCCCAAGACTCATTAATTCAAGAACATCCGAGGTGGATGTCACAGGATACATGCTTGCATCAGGTACAGCAAGACCATTTTGTTGAGTTGTAGAAAGAATCCCTAATGTGTGAAAGTCAAGGAAAACAAAAGAATGGCAACACAAACAGAAAGTAGGAGAACAGACAAAGTGCACTGGATATAAGATAGAGGAACAAAGTTTGAAAAAACAAAAGAAAAAAATAAGTAGATCAGAGAAAAGGATATTTCTTTTGAGAACTGTCACCAGATAGTAAATCGCGCACTTGTTCATTGTAGATCTCCACCATCTGCACCCCGACTTCATACGTTATGTTGCTTTTTCGGGACTGAGAGATTTTGAAGAGGTCATTGAGAGCACGATAGTTTACTCCCCACTCTTCTTCGCTTGCTCCATCTGGACCAGTCTGAACAAAACAAGAATGATGGTAAGAATGCCGTGGCATCATTTATCGGAAATTACTAGCGAATGAATACCATTGTGTAAGTTTTCCCTGATCCTGTCTGACCATACGCAAAGATACAAACATTGTACCCATCGAGAACCGATCGAACAAGAGGTTTTATATCTGAAAATACCTCAGCTGCAAGAATTGAAAAGATACAATAGAAATTGAGATATATCTAAGGAACACACCAATCCAATAGAAGGAATGGAAGAAACACACCAATCCAATAGAAGGAATGGAAGAAACATTCCTCAGGATAGAGGTTGAAAGGGTCACAAAAGAACACCTTGAGTAGAGGCTGGACTGTAGACCTTATTGAACCTAAATTTGCGAAGACCATCTTTCCCAGGTTTTGTTGGATTGAGAACTACCAACTCCCCATGATCACCAATGTGTTCTACCACAGTGTTTGATGCACCTTGCCCACGTAAAAAAGGCCTCACCCGACAATACACTCTAATATTTCCTGCAAGCCGTAACTAGAGAACTTATTAGGTTGTATAGAAGATACGAGTTTATATATATGAAGAGGTAAGAAACATCAATATAATATACATGATCAGCATTACCTTTTAGTTCCTGTAGTTCATTGAAGAGCTTTTGGTTTTCAGTTAGGACATCATGATAGTTTGCGGCAGCATCTCCCAGTTCAAGCAATTTCCTCCCTGAGGAAAAGATTTGTTGACAAACACCACCAAACTTACAAAGTCACATATATTACATTGAGCTATTATAAAAAGCATGTGACTGAACTGACTTACCTAATTGACTAAACTCTGCTGCATATTTATCTTGAACTTTTAATATTTCTTGTTTGATGGACTTGGAATACAACCTCAACTCCTGGAAAATTGGCATCTTTAGGTGACTATATACAAACATGATAACTGATTCTAGTCAATGGTATATGTAAATATACTTGTAGTGCCTGGAACTGGAAACTGATAAAGCTTCTATACGAAAGTTCTTTCTGACTCCAACTCCGATTCTTCAACTCTGATTTTTCTTCCATTTCTTTGGCTTTGCTCTTCCAGCGGACCAAATTTTGTTCAAGCTCTCGATTTTTTGCTTCAAGGCTTGTATTAACAGTTATTGTCTCTTTCTTGAATTGTTCCAGCTCTTGATTTTTTGCTTCAAGGCTTGTAGTAACAGCTATACTTTCTTTTTTAAATTGTTGAAGCTCCTTCACCTTTTCTTCAAGAGTCGTTTTAGCAGCATTTGCTTTTTTCCCCAGCTCTTCGAGCTCCTTAACCCTAACCTCAAGGGCAACTTTTGCAATGTTTGCATCCTTTCTCATTTGTTCAAGCTCCTTAACCCTGTTCTCTATACCTGCAGTAGCGACCTTTGTCTGGCTTTCCATTTGCAAGCATTGTTGTTCATATGCTTTCTTGGTTGTCTCCAATTCTCTCCTTAAAGTGGAAATTTCAAGATTATATTGACCATTTTTTGTCTCTAGCCTAACCATATCCTCCTCTTTGTTTTTCTTCTTTTCTTCCAGATTGGACTTTTCTGTCTATCATAGTCATCTCAAGCAAATAAACATCTCACAAGAATCAAGTTTATCACCGCAAACTTGCAGTAAGCAATTTTACATAATTGAAATGGACAGATAACAAAACGCATTACCTTTATTCTTCGAAGTTGTCTCGTAGCAATCTGGTGAAATATAAGTAGATCGGCAGGGTAGCACATTAGTGAATGTCATAAAACAAAAATCTTAGGGCCTAAGTTCTTTATGATACCTCATTTTCTTCACTAGTTCCTGAAGCTAAGGTTTCAAGAACTTTAATCCTTGACTGGTACTTCTCCTCACGAGCTTTAAAAACACTGTTTTGCTGCAGAAAGAGAAGTCACAATATAAAACAATCGAACACAATTTACTATTTCTCCGAGGAAAAAAAGAAATACCGTTCTTAGATGCTCAGATTGAGTTGAAATACGTCGCTCGATTTCCAGCACGACCTTTCTCAGCAGACATACTACACGCTGGTCATTATAGATATCAGGTCAGAAGATTTCCAAAGTGCATGAGACAGATATGTGCATATATTTGCTTTTGCAGAAACCATTCAAGCATGTAGCATCCATACAAAGTACCTGAGGGATTTCACCATTCTTTCTCTCAATACTTTCATCAAGAATTCCATTCACGATACTTAGAAGTGACTGCGTGGGAGCATTCTGCATTCAACAGAAGCGTAGGGTATGGTTTTATTATAAATGACTTTGAAAAGAAACTACTTTGACAAAGAAGAGAATCAGAGGCTAGTAGGATATGCAGAACATTCATTAAAAAAAGGTAAAGGCTTAGGCAGCAATACATCTAAATTGTTTGATTTCATCAATTCTGAAATCTTAGCGGCTTGGAGATCAAACCTCCCCTGTTTCATTTGGAAAGCCTCGTGTGACTTGTGCCCTCCATGTAGGATTGATCCAGGGGATGATGGATGATCTGTGGTAGAAAGAAACCATTTTCAAAATGAAACGACTCATTAAAGGACTATGTAAAGAGGCCTTTTCTAATAGCATTATGAACACAATGTACCGAATGCGGAAGAATTGGCGATAGGACGCTGAGATTTGGAATCAGCGGGAGCTTTCTTCAGCCTTTGATATGAAGTAGATGGAGAGAAGGGACTACGGGGAGTAGAATCTCCTCCATGAGAGCTGCCTGATTGATCAGTGAGAGAATTCATAATCAATCACCAAAAAGGCATGGAGAGGTCGAAAGCAAACTTATTGATAAAGCCACAAGTCCTTCATTCTCTATCCAACAAGGCCTGAAAGACGATAAGATTTATGAAAAAAAATGGAGAATGTTAAGCTCTCGATTAACGTACTATCTGTAGAGTGTAACAAATCATAAGGATCGCATTGCATTTAACAAAATCTCCGGAGCATTCCCAAGTGAATAAAGAAGATAAATAGCTGTAGAGACGAACCTACCTGGAGAGGAACAGAAGATTGCATTGGTGCAACAAGAGAAGATCGGCATTCCAAAGACTAACAAGTCAACAACAAAAACAAACACAGATCAGAAAATCGGATCATGAAAAGGAAAAAAAACCAATTACCGCCTAACCTGCTAGAAAACACAGAGACGGAGAAAGAGAACGAGACGTCGTCGATTCGTCTCACATCAAAGACTTTCCCCAGCCCTCGTTGACGTAGCGCCAATGTAGGAAGACGCGCGAGTATCCCTGTTTCTCCAATCGTTTATTCACCGGGTCGGGTCGGGTCGGGTCGGGTCGGGTTGGAATTTTATTTATTTTTCAAATTTTCTTACACCTTTCTTTTGTTGATTTTATTCTTCTTGTTAATCAGTTAATGTTAGCATATACTTATATGGTTTTTTGACTTGTTTAATTAAGTTTTACGACTTTTAATCATGTCGTTTTTATTTATTTTAACACAAGTTTTTCCTTTTTGCATGTATATATTAATCATTTAATCTTCTCTTCCTCATTTTTTTTTTATTATGAAAAGTTTTTCCTATAAGCCTATAAAAAATGAAGGAGAGGCAGTGAAATATTTTAACAACTCCATTCATAAAGCTGGTGAGAGCTGGTGATCACAATGGAGCCCTAAAGGTCGCATGCTCATGAAGTCACTCCTATGGAGGTTCTGGTTTGCATTAACACAAGCGAAGCTATCAAGTTGAATCTAAGTGTTACTTGCAGAGACGTAGCTGGACAGAACTGCGCAGAAGGAGCTGATGCCACTGTCCTCTGGGGTGGTAATATCCATGTCGTTAAGTAATAAAATTTGTGTAACATTAGATTTTTGCGGCCATTATAACTGTGTATTACATGATAAATGATATATGTAGAAGGTGGCTTATACATGTCCGTGACTTCTTATAATTAATTAATTATTTTAGTTGGATTTTCTAAAAACAATAAGTATTTAATAGTGATACAATTATTAGAATCATTTATGAATACCGAATTTTTTTTAACATCAATTACATAAAAATGATATTAATATTTCAAATCAGTTGTTATAAATGATACAAGTATTAAATAAATTATAAAAATTGATACTAGTATTAGTATCAATTATTTAAAAGTGATAGAAATAATTGACATAAAGTAACACTAACATCAATTACACAAAATAATGGAAATGGTTACATCACTTTTTTTTATAATTAACACATATTCACATCGATTACAACAATCGATACAAATATTTTAAATAATTACATCGGTTCTTAACCAAAGAACGTAAATTATTTACATCATCACGTCATGAATTATTTAATTAAGTGATGTAAATGTTTTTTATATTATTTATAACTATTACAAATATTTAAAATAAATAATGTAAAATACTTTTTTTTGTAGTGTCAGTATAAATTTGACCGTTTATATTTTTTGATTATAAGAAATATTATTGAGATTGTGTGTGTTGATAAACAATCTGTATTTAGACACGAAAACGTGCTCTTAGACGTGCATAGCAATCATTTGCATACCATTTCTTTACAAAATCAGGAAAAGTTACAAATTTTGGAATCTGGGTTTTTTCAATTCATGATTCATGATATCATCGTGCTTTTGATAGAAATCATAAACCACAATGCACAGGAAATAGAATCTTCCCTAGTCTTCCCATCTGTGTTTACACCTCTCTCAATCTTCTGGGATCATCAGAATCAAGAACCGGAAATGGCGGCACCAAAACTTGAATCTTTCAGGCGGGGTAGCATGTTCGATGGATCTTTCAGGCGAGGTAGTATGTTCGATGGTTCGTTTAGACAAAGCATAAGAGATAGGCTTATCCCACAACCGACCAGAGGCTATTCCTACGTCAACGACGACAGAACTTCCGACCGTTGCTGCTCATACAGGTTATACATTACATACAATCTCTTCTTCTTTCCAGAACCTTCTGTTGACCAAACATTTTGAAGCCCTTTTATCATATTTGATGCCTCTTGGAATCCAATCTCAATCGTGTAACAACAATCTTAAATGTTTAATCTTGAAATGTTATGGGTGTTGTTTGCAGGTACTTCTCCGACAAGATCACTGGGCTTGTGAAGAAATCACAGGATGTTTTGGTTACGGCATGGAAAATGGGAACATCTGACCCTAGGAAGATCATATTCTCGGCGAAGATGGGTTTGGCTCTGACACTTACCTCTATCCTCATATTCTTTAAGATCCCAGGGTTAGAGCTCAGCAGCCACTATCTCTGGGCAATTCTCACAGTAGTTGTTATCTTCGAGTTCAGCATAGGTAAATGCAACAGACCACTTAACACATAAAACTTGAACATTCTAAAAAATCTAATACCTGACGTGATCTTCTCTTCTTTGTGTAGGAGCCACCTTTAGCAAAGGATGTAATCGGGGACTAGGAACACTATCTGCAGGAGGATTGGCGCTTGGCATGGCTTGGATATCCGAGATGACTGGAGACTGGGCAGAGGTTTTTAATGCTGCTAGCATCTTTGTAGTAGGTATATATATAAGATCATGTGTGGTCTAAATTAAAGCTTCCACCTTAAATCTCATTCTGATTTCTGACAACGTTGTGTGCCTGCTCTTGTATCAGCCTTTTTCGCGACTTATGCAAAGCTGTATCCAACGATGAAGCCATATGAGTACGGATTCCGGGTGTTCTTGCTGACCTATTGCTACGTAATAGTGTCAGGATACAAAACAGGGGAATTCATGGAAACAGCTGTTTCAAGGTTCCTTCTGATAGCTCTTGGTGCCTGTGTTGGCCTCATTGTGAATACTTGCATTTATCCCATTTGGGCAGGGGAAGATCTCCATAACTTGGTCGCTACGAATTTTGTGAATGTAGCGACTTCTTTGGAAGGTTCACTATCAACTCTTTCCCTGAATATGAGTTTCTGGTAAATGCTTAGTCTGTTATTTGTCAAATCCAATCCATAGAAAATGTTCCTTTCTGCAGGTTGTGTGAACGCATATCTTGATTGCATAGCATATGATACAATCCCATCTAGGATTCTGGTCTACGCAGCTGTCACGGAAGACCCAGTGTACAGTGGTTACAGATCAGCCGTTCAATCTACAAGCCAAGAAGACACTCTGGTAGGATTCTTTTCACTCATCTAACACATAAGGAACAACATCAAATCTATCAAAAGAACAACTTACTTCAGATTCTCACATCTTTCTTTTGTTGTTGGTTTGATTGTGAAGATGGGTTTTGCGTCATGGGAGCCACCACACGGTCCATACAAATCCTTTAGATATCCATGGGCAATGTATGTGAAAGTAGGTGGTGCATTGAGGCATTGTGCTTTCATGGTCATGGCATTACATGGCTGCATTCTCTCAGAAATTCAGGTACATTACTAGATTTTCCCCCTCTTCCAATCTTCAGATTCTCAAAACGATTTGAGACAAGAGTATGATGCATTGTAATATAGGCTGCAGAGGATAGAAGACAAGAGTTTCGTCATGAGCTTCAAAGAGTGGGCATCGAAGGAGCAAAAGTACTCAGATACATTGGGGAAAAACTGAAGAAGATGGAGAAACTAAACCCAATAGAAGACATACTCTACGAGATTCACCAAGCAGCCGAAGAACTACAAAGCAAAATCGACAAGAAATCGTACCTTCTTGTGAACGCCAAAAATTGGGAAATCGGGAATCGGCCTAGGGATTCGACTGACGAACACAAAATCTCGAATCTCGACGAGGATCTAAGTCGGATATTGGCTCATAAATCGCAGAGTGAAGCAACGCTTCGTCCACCTACGAATTGGGATGCTGTTACTACGGCTAGGAACTTGAATTCGGCGACGATGCATTACCAACAGCAATCAAGGACGATGATACAGAAACAGCCGTCGTGGCCTAGCCGGATCTCTATTACGCAGGGAAGTATGTTACAGCCACCAATGGAGGAGGTGCCGGAGATGTACGTGAGCGCTAGTAATCTGTCTCTAGCTACGTTCGCTTCGTTACTGATCGAATTCGTCGCGAGGCTTGAGAATCTCGTGAATGCGTACGATGAGCTGAGTGTAAAAGCTAATTTCAAAGAAGCTGCTGAGTGAGGATTGACTATACATCGGATTTGTTCATCGGTCTATAAACTTTGTATTGTTTAGTAAACTTTATACTGAATCAGCTAACATCTCAGTCGTTGTAGTATAGTGGTAAGTATTCCCGCCTGTCACGCGGGTGACCCGGGTTCGATCCCCGGCAGCGGCGATAAATATATATTTTGTTATAATTTTATTTTCGTCCCTTAACTTTAGGGACTTTTTAATTATAGTCCCTTGACTTTTCATTTCCTTTCTGGTTGACGCCGAGTCACTGAGGGAACAAATCCAACCAATTGGGGATAAACATAAACCCTAATTTCCCAGAAGAAAGATGAAAGTTGCAGCTTTTCCCGCTAAAATCGCGAATCTCAGCTTCCCTTCTGGCTGTTACGCACTATTCTCCCGATCACCGGCGACTTTTTTGTCGCCGGCATTGCCTTACTTGATATCATATCCTTATCGGAAGCTAACGAGAACAAAGAGAGGTGTCGGAGACTTGATGTCTCAGTCTTTGTCATCATCTTCAAAATCATTGTCCTCTCTATCGAATTCATTCTCTTCTCAACCGGAATCAGAGTTACTTCAAGCTTTACCCTCTCCAAAGCCAAAACCTCCGCCTCCGCAGTTGCCATGGCTCATTGTCGGTTTAGGTAACCCGGGCAAGAAGTACCAAGGCACTCGCCACAACGTATCTCTCTCTCTCTCTCTCTCTCTCTCACTTTGCGTCTTGCTTTTTGGTTCGCTAACGTTCTCATTTTATTACAGGTTGGTTTTGAAATGGTAGACGCTCTGGCTAATGCAGAAGGGATATCTATGAACACCGTTAACTTCAAGGCCCTCTTCGGGAAAGGTTCTCTTTCCATTCTGTTATCTTCTCCATTTTGAATTTTCTAATCTCAAAGTGTGAAATTTTCTTGCTTCATCATCCTATCTGATGTACAAGTATGTAAATCTGTTTAGTTCCTATTTCGAAATCGTAGTTCTCTACTATATAGATGCAAAGAGATTTAAATTGTCTTCTCTCTCTTTTTTATTTAATTTATCTATGGATTGCTTCCAATTTTGGGTATTGATTTTTCTATCGTAGGCGTTATTGGAAATATACCGATTATGCTGGCTAAGCCTCAAACTTTCATGAACCTAAGTGGTGAGTCTGTAAGTGAGCTCATCGGAAAACATCTTTGGTTTATTCAGTCAACCAATTTCTCTACGTTGAAATTTGATACTTTCTGTCTATGATTGGTGGAATTGTTTCAAGGTTGGACAAATTGTTTCCTTTTACAAGATCCCGCTAAAGCAAGTACTAGTGGTATGCTTTACCTTCTCTCTCTCTCTCTCATTCTCCAAATTCTGGATTTAGAGTGCATAGTCTTAAAGAACTTTCTGTGTCTTTTTCAGATTTACGATGATTTAGATTTGCCCTTTGGTAAACTGCGTTTATTGCCAAAAGGTGGTCACGGAGGGCACAATGGGTAAGCTTTTCACTTAACCTGTTTAAGAATGTTATCACTAGTGTTCAGTTTTGTCTTAATTTTGACTAAAGAAGCAATGTGGATAGATAACTGTAAATGTTTGACTATCAAATCATAGAAGAAACTCTGCAAGAAAGCATGATGAAACTGTTCTGGTCATTTACTTGCAGGATGAGAAGCATTATAGATCGCCTCAAAGGTAGCCGCGATTTTCCTCGTCTAAGAATAGGTAAAGTTCTTATTAGTCACCACTTCGACATACCTAATTTCCGAACTTTTTTCTTCCGAGGTTTTTACAAATCATTGTGTGTTTCGTTACAGGGATAGGGCGGCCTCCAGGGAAGATGGATACAGCCAATTTTGTTCTTCGCCAGTTCAGTAGACAAGAACAGGAAGAGGTAAGAAGAAATATAAATGCCAACATTATCTCAATATTTCAGAACTATACAAATACAGTACTGAATTGTTGCATAAGCGCTATTACAATTAAGAGCAATAATGAATGATAAACGAATAATCTGGTGATTGTGTCTGGTTTTGCAGTTGGATCATACATTCCAAACGGGGGTAGAAGCAATAAGGATTCTTTTGCTTGAGGGAATCAACAAAAGTGCAACCTTTGTCAACACTCGGAAATCTATGGAGCAACTTAGCTAAAAAAGACATCGTTCCATTACATATAACAACTGCATAGTATTCTTACCGATTCATTTATTAATATATTTTTGTTCCATACATATTGTTGGATCCTTTTTGAGCAAACTGTATATTAGAAGAAAACCAGATTTATTCGTTTATCACAATTGCTATTAATTTTATTAAAGCTTATGCAACTCGAAGATATAGGATCTTCTCAGTACAATTTGTGTTTTTCTCACCTTACATTTTAGAAAAATGTTACTTTAATATGCAAAAATTGTTGTTATCTTACTTTCATTTAAACCCGAAGTTTCAATGAGAGGGTTTGAGGTCCCCACAAGTCGAACTCAGTAAAATCAAATCGACCCGATTCAACTGGACCCGAGATTACTGTGAACCCGTCCCGTGTTTAAACCCTCCAACGACGAGCTCAGACTCAGAACCTCTCCACCCTTCTCGTTCACCGCAGCCATGTACGGCGGAGGTGGGTTTCTCTTTAAACCCAAGAATTGCTTTGTCGTTCATCTTTTGAGACACTCTTGAGTTGTTCTCGTTCAGGATTTGATTTTTTTTTCCGTGGTGGGTTTCACAGATGAAGTGTCAGCTATTGTGGTTGACTTGGGTTCGCACACTTGCAAGGCTGGTTACGCCGGTGAAGATGCTCCGAAAGCCGTTTTTCCTTCCGTAAGTCTTGATTCTAGCATTTGGTGTCACTATAAGCTTCATGGTGTTAGTGTAGATTTGCTCAAGTCCCTTGTTTCTTCATACTCTTAGGGTTTTTTTTTCTGATGTGTTCATAAGGTTATTGGGGCAGTATATGGGGTAGAAGCAATGGATGTGGATGTTGATTCTACAAAGAGTAATTCGAATTCTGAGGATTCAAAGACCGAGTCTGAAAAAGAAAAGGGAAAACGGAAGCTCTATGTAGGATCTCAAGCCTTGAGTTACCGCCGAGACCATATGGAGGTTAGCTTTTCTCGTTGATTAATGTTTAAAGTTTATAAATTGATAGTGAAATTACAGATTGCAGTTTCTGTCACCAGGTATTGTCACCCATAAAAGATGGCATAGTGTCTGATTGGGATTTGGTGGACAATATATGGGAACATGCTTTCAGGTAACTGTGTAAAGCATTATGTTTAGTCTTGAATTGGTGTTTGATTTTTCATCTCTAAAAAAATGTTTCTCTTTCAAGGAGTTGTCTGATGATTGATCCTAAGGAGCATCCCATGCTGCTAGCTGAGCCTCCTCTAAACAGTCAACAGCAGAGAGAGAAGTACGATTTAACTGCTTTGAAATATCCATTTTTCTATATTGCGTTATCTTGGAGTGTGTTACTGATTTTCTCAAATCATATGCTTGACAGGGCGGCAGAGCTAATGTTTGAAAAATACAAAGTTCCTGCATTGTTTATGGCTAAGAATCCTGTATCTTACTTCTACCTTGGGTCATCATTCTTTTGATAGATTATTACTTGGCGATTATTGTAGTGTTGATATCCAGCCGGCTTTTGTGTAATCAGAAGTATAACTATCTACATGACTTTGGCGTTTTATTTGGTGCTAGGTTCTCACGTCTTTTGCTACTGGGCGCGCTACTTCTTTGGTTGTTGACTGGTACGATTTTTTGTACTTAAATTATTTTAAAGTTTCTCTTGTATGTAGAAGGTACTAATGTTCCACTTCTGTCCTATATGCTGTGAAAGTCTTCCTTGTTTGTTTCTGATGTGGTTGATCTGGGAAGCACTGATGAGACTTTATTTGTGTTCCAGCGGTGGAGGATCAACAACTATTTCACCGGTGCATGATGGTTATGTTCTTCAAAAGGTATTTGTTTTACTCAATTTTGTAAGAATTTAGGGCTTTGTGATGCTGTTTCTTTGGTTTGGAATTTTCTAGTGCAGGAGAATGTTTTCCCATCTCTCGTTTCCTTAGTGTCATCTGTAGCTGCTAAAAATTCTCATCCATGTGAATTTTGACCAGTTTTACCTATACAGCATTGATGTAGACTGTTACCCTCCGATTGTTGACCATACTTTTATTCACAGGCTGTTGTATCATCGCCAATTGGAGGGGAATTTCTCACTGACTGCTTACTGAAAAGCTTGGAGAGTAAAGGAATCAAAGTAAGTTAAACAATTTTTACACTGTTCTTTGTCTTTTGAGCCAATTTACCTGAGTGTTGCTGATCATTTTTTCTGCAGATAAAACCTAGATACTCTTTCAAGAGAAAGGAAGTACGAGCAGGGGAATTCCAGGTGCATATGTAAATCAGTGAATAAACTACTATTTGGGAATTTTTATTTATTGAGAGGGAGAAAGAGAGAGAGGCTTTCGAATATTGATTTTGCTTTCTTGACATAGAAGATGTGAGTTATATACTGGGCAATGAGACAGAGCAATTGTAGATTTGTCTCATTGCAATTAGGATAGTTGACAAAAGCAAATTGCTTAAAGCTTTTTTCTGATCGTTGGAGTGTAAGAGTCTCTTATTTCCTCATTCCAATCCGTGCAGGTTGAAGATGTAGATATTCCTGACACCACAGAAAGCTACAAACTCTTCTGCCAGGTCTGTAATTGATAATGACACCTCGTTTGAAAATTTCTGTTGTTTTATAACTTGGTGATTTTGTCTCAACAGAGGATGATAGTGGGTGATATCAAAGATTCTATTTGTCGAGTTCCTGATACTCCCTATGACGGTATCTTATGTTCTTTTGTTGTTCACTGGTTTGATAAATTTGATTTTCTTCAAAGTGTAGAGTAGTTTGAGAGTTGAATGTTAAATACATCTTTATCTTTTAATGTCATTGATCATGGAGCCTTAGTTTTCCTGATGTGATGCATTAATCTGCAGACAAATCATATTCAAACATCCCAACTACGTCATACGAGCTTCCTGATGGCCAGTAAGCTCCAGTTTATATGTCTATTGCGGTTTTTTTTGTGCCTCAAATGTACATGCGACAGTTGCGTTTTTCCATGTATAAGGGTTGTGGTTTTTCTAGAAAAATATTAAATATACCACTATTGTGAATCTTTTTAAGCTGAAATAAGTTCTTAGTTGGATCTGAGTCGTTAAAGCCATTGGCATAAAAGTTTAGAAGAGTCGAAAATTGCTTTTGGAAACCTGCATGGAATTTATTGTGATAATTGAGAATTAAGCAGATAAAAAATGCTAGCTTTGTTGAAAAGGAAGCTGAACCATTTTACCTTTTTTTTGTATTCTCAATATCTCATTAACCATGCCTACTGCAGGACCCTCGAGATTGGTGCTGATAGGTTCAAAGTTCCTGATGTGATGTTCAACCCGTCCATAGTTCAGGTACACCGTTTAAGGACGATGAATTCGGCGAAAGTTCTGAAGACATTTTGTTTCTTCTCTTAATGTGTTTTAAGACCCGAATTATTTGTCAAAGATTTTCTTTAAGTGACTTTCGGTGTTGATTGGAATTTGCAGACAATTCCTGGAATGGAGAAGTATGCAGACACGATTCCTTCCGTTCGTGGGTTACCACACATGGTATATGCATCATCTTTAGCCACTTTCAAAGCTTCCGTCTCTTAACTTTGTGTAACTCCACTCTCCATTTTATTAACTTGTACAGGTCATGGAGAGCATCAACAAATGTGATGTGGATATCCGGAGAGAATTGTATAGTAGCATATTGGTAAACAACAACTTATGTCAACTCTTAAATCCCCAGTTAAATTGGAAAACTTTATATCAACAATCCCTTTAGTTTTCTTAGATGTGAATGATATTCATACCTTCTCGCATTATGTCAGCTTGCTGGTGGCACATCATCAATGCAACAGTTGAAAGAACGCCTCGAGAAGGACTTGATCGAAGTATTGTGTCCTCACTCTTTTCCTCTGACGTCTAATCTTTCCCAGTTTTTATGTGGCGAAAATAGTTTATTGGCCTCTATCTTCGTTTCAGGAGTCTCCTCATTCGGCTCGAGTTAAAGTGTTGGCAAGCGGTAACACAACCGAAAGAAGATTCAGGTTTGGATATAGTGTTCACTTTTTCCTCTAATGAGACCCCAAATATTGCTTGGATCAACACACATGTTATGTATGTGCAGTGTATGGATAGGAGGGAGTATATTGGCATCACTAGGCTCATTTCAACAGATGTGGTTCTCCAAGTCTGAGTAAGTCTCTTTTCTGTTCTTCCTTTAGTCAGACTCGCAAAGAAACTATATTTTGTTTCTCTCCTGACAATCAAGCTTCGGATCTTGGGTCTTGGTGTAAATGGTAGGTACGAGGAACATGGAGCTTCTTACATTCAGAGAAAATGCCCTTAAAGCAGCTTCAGTTTCTGTGGAACCTGAGAAGACGAAACTTGGAAACTAATGTGTTATTTCCATTGTGCATCGTTGGTCTTTGTGTATTGATATTTGCCGGTATCTTTGGAGTGAGTTAGACATTAACAAGCATTTTAGTGCTATCTAGAAATTAACTTCAGAAATGGTTGTCAACAATTTGTTACAAATAATTTATTTTCTATTTGACTGAAAAATAACATGTATTTAAAATAGGACGGTGAAACAATAGAACTAAACTAAACTTGGAATCCATAAACCTTAAACCGAATTAAAAAATTGGTGTATTTTGTGAAATTAATAAGTGTAGAAGACCAATAACCACATAAAAATAGTATATATATAGATATATTTCTAATGTATTCTAATAAGTCACGGAAGTTAATATAATATAATACTAGGATTTAATTTGCGGAATATAATACTAATAAGTCACAGAAGTACCATCATTGTTCTGTTCTGGTTTCAAGAAATATTTCATTCAAAAATCTATGGAGAGTGTAGATGTTCTGAGTTCTAGAGATAAGGAACAAAGAAGAGTATAAACTAGACAAAAATTATAGTAAAATAGGCCCTAAATGGATTCAGACAAGGAAGAGTGTTCCAGTTAGACTCCTGCCATCACAAAGATAGTCAGCTGAATCTTAGACGTTGGACCAGAGGATTTCAGACCATAACCCAATCCCATCATGCTGGTTGGTTTTGGTGCCGCTTACAACAATAAAATTGTTCTTGTCAATTTCTCGATATCAATCTCAAAATCTAGTTCTTATATTTTGTCGTGTATAAGAAGTAAGTTGAGGATTTACATACCTGAGGAGCAAACAGATGAATTGGCTGGAATGCTACACAGCTGAGGCAATTGGAGAGCTAGAGTTTTGATTAATCGGAAAAGCAGAGGATAAAGTAGAATTGTTGTTGTGGAATAGACTAAGACAGGTCGGTTGTTGGTTGTAGATCTGGTTCAGGCTGTTACTGCATGGCTGAGCTGGGAGCTGCACAAAGCCCTGCACGAATGGACCACATGCATGGAGCTAAGGCTACCAACAAAGAAGCATTGGATCAAGATTGGAGCCATTTCATGCATAACGTGTGTTCTTCTGTGCAATACTTGAAATTCTTCATGTTGTGTCTTTGCTATAGAAGCATAAATCTATACTGTTATAAATTTGAACGTTTATATTTGCTTATTATAAGAAATATTATAACAGAGAGTGATAGTAGACTTTGACACCCTCCAAGTCCCATTAGAAGTAAATGGGAACAAACATGTTATCCTCCTACAAATACAGTAAAACCAAGAAAACATCAAATCAATCTTAAACCGAACTAAATATGATATATTTTATGAAATTATTAAGCGTTGAAGAGCAATAGCCACATATATATGTAAAATATATGCGAACGTAAACACATGGTTATATGATCAGATATCCGGACAATCATAACCGTCCACAGCACTCAAGAACCAAAATAATCCATGAAATAAATAACAAAAATCTTATTTAGAAAAAAAAAAAAATCCGAATCTAACCCGCTTTATCGTGTCTTTCAAAATGCTAATGACTTCGAAATTGCAAAATTCGGATCTTTGAGAATATTTTAAAGACATGCTGGCAAACATTTTAGAAAAATACTTGTAACATAAAAAAAATATATACCACAAGATATTATAAGATTAGTACTGTAATTGATATTGGTAAGGCAATGACTTAATTAAATAACAAAGAAAAAAAGGCAAATCCAACTTAACTTCTCCGCCACTACAGACTTACGTGTCATGTCTCCATATCCGCATGCAAAATCCAATAGATGACACATTCTAGATCAACCATTTACATATATCCACGTGTCACCCTCTCTCTCGTCTCTGTAAAATTACGTTTACCGACCTTCTTTTGTGGACGACAATAATAATATAATCCGATTTCAATATCTCCACACACTCACCATCACCATATTACATAAAAAACGTTTCTTTTTTTATATTTTCGATTCTCAATTGCGGCTTTTTGATTTTGTGAGACGTTTTTTCTAGGCTTTTGATTCTGGTAATTTGAAATTTTTATATTGGGGACCCAAACAAAATCATGCAGAGGATCGTCGATAGTGCTCTTGCTATCACAAAAGAGTGTGTCCCTGTCTCTCTCTCTCTCTCTCTCTCTCTCTGTCAGTGATTTTGATTTGGTTTTAGTTGCATGTTTAGTGATCTCTGAATTTGAAATGTATTGTGCTCTGTGATTTTGATTCTCTTTGATTTGGATATGGAAGTTGCCAATGTTGAGCCAGTTGTTTTATTATTCTTCAGATTTAGTTGATCTTTACTGATTTGGGGATACAATTTGGATTGTATCTTTTTTAAGTATTCTGATTTTGTTGTTGTTTCTTCCAACAAAGGTATCTTAGTGTGCTTTAGGTAAGCTATTCCATTGACTTAGTCCTGTAATAATTTACAGTGATTCTCTTTGTATCTATGGATAGTTTCTTTTAAACTTGTCCACTTTCTGATTGGTGGTATTAGGATGCTTATATTTTCTAATAATGCTTAAGCTAACTATGATGTTGCTTTTTAAGTGCAGGTCGGTGAAAACTTTGACTTATGAGTCTTTGAACAACATTGCAAGATGCATTAATGGAGTTTCTGCACTTCTCTTGACCCTTTTGCCGGGAAAGTCCAATATTCTTGAAGGTCTTCATGGATGGGAGCTAAGGCCTACATTACGTGGACCTCGTTTACCACAGTGGATGCATAAGTATAAATCTCTTATATCTTTCTGTTACTTCTCTTTGGCTGCCTTATAGCAGTAATCTAATGCTTTCTACTCTCTTTTGATTTCTGTGGTTGCAGTGGAGTTTCTTCTTTCAACCACTTCATTCACGAGCTCTCTGTGGATTCTGATACTTCAAGCTTGGAGTATTCCTCTGGTGAAGATGATAGTGATGGCATGTCGACGCCTCCATCACCGTTGTCTCAGACCTCACTCCGCTCTTGGGCTAGTCTTCCTGCAAATTACGAAAGCCATTGGACAGAGTGGATAACGTTCATAATCTGGTGGGTTTTACTACCTGTCCGGATCCTTCTATGGGTACCGTTATATCTTTTACGACTTTTTGGTAGACGTAATTCAAGAGTGTCGCCTATGAGCCCAGGGAGGTACAGACAATCTTCTAGACCTTATTTTAGCAAAGCTATCCCAGGGAAAGAGCATGATGTTCCTAACCGAACTACTGATAGAAGACGAGGAGTCATTGAGGTTTGTGTGGATGAACATACATTCATAGACTGCATCTCGTTCTTTTATCAGAGGTTCACATTTCGCATTCTTGAAATTTTCTCACACCCTCCCTATGTTCTCTTTTTTCAGGATCTTCAGCTTGGTATCGAGATCTTTATAGAAGAAATATTTAATTTTTTTCACAAGGCGGCACATCTTTTTCTTTCTCCATCAGAAACGTTTGGAATAGTTTTATCATGGCTATCTTCCTCTAGTCACAGTCACAGCTCTAAAGGAAACTATGGCGACGATTCGGATGATGAAATCATGCAGACTGCCATTCTAGGAGATAACGATTCATCTCCTACAGAAAGAACCACAATGAGCTTATACAATACAGATACTCGGACTTGTCAAGATGTTATAACAGAGCTTGGGTAAGGGGCAAATATATAGAAGATGCATCGTGCATATTATTGTTTTTTACTTCTGCTGTTAGTCAACTATTTACCCTTTTGATACAACTTCCCTTATAATCTTGATAGGTATCCGTATGAAGCTATTCGAGTTGTTACATCAGATGGATATGGTCTTCTCTTGGAAAGGATACCAAGGTATAGAGTCTATTATGGTTCAGTTTCAGTAAGTTCCTTTATTGTGTAATCATTAATTTCCTCTCATGTATTTTCCAGACGAGATGCGAGGAAAGCTGTTTACTTGCAGCATGGTGTAATGGATTCTTCAATGGGGTGAGTTTCATAGTCTATTTCTTTGTTGACTTGTCACAAATTTTTTTGCCTCGGTTTCTCATCTGTACCTTCAACTTCAGATGGGTATCAAATGGTGTTGTTGGATCTCCGGCCTTTGCTGCTTATGATCAAGGTCCGTGCCAAAAAGTTCCTTATTTCTCAAGTCACTTTATGTGATAAATATGTAAATTTACCGTATGTTTTACTCTATTTTTCTTGTCAGGCTACGATGTCTTCCTAGGGAACTTTCGCGGTTTAGTTTCAAGAGATCATGTGAACAAAAACATATCCTCAAAAGAGTAAGTAGTATAGAATAAGCTGCTTCTTTATAGATTTGATTTTTTTTTTATAGTTCTTTATTGATGGATCCTCAAATCATGCAGTTTCTGGCGTTACTCCATTAATGAGCATGCAACGGAAGATATCCCAGCAATGATAGAGAAGATTCACGAAATCAAAACTTCAGAACTCAAACTCTATCAGCCTACTATGGAAGCAGTAGTAAACAAGGAGCAACCGTATAAGCTCTGTGTTGTATCTCACAGTTTAGGCGGTGCCGCGGTTCTGATGTATGTAATCACCAGTAAAATCGAAGAGAAACCACACAGATTCTCGAGACTGATCCTGCTTTCACCTGCTGGATTTCATGACGACTCCAACCTGTGTTTTACGTTCATGGAGTACACATTCCTTCTCTTGGGTCCTGTACTATCCCGGATTGTTCCCGCTTTCTACATCCCCACTAAATTTTTCCGGATGCTTCTCAACAAGTTAGCTCGAGATTTCCATAACTATCCTGCTGTTGGTGGATTGGTCCAGACATTGATGAGTTATGTTGTTGGCGGAGATAGCTCGAATTGGGTCGGAGTCATGGGTTTGCCTCACTATAACATGAACGATATGCCGGCTATATCCTTCCGTGTGGCTCAGCATCTTGCTCAGATTAAACATAACGGTAAGTTTAAGATGTTTGATTACGGCAGCAGTTCAGCTAATATGGAGGTCTACGGGTCTCCTGAGCCGCTCGATCTTGGGGAGTTTTACGGATTGATCGATGTGCCTGTGGATTTAGTAGCCGGAAAGAAAGATAAAGTGATTAGACCTTCAATGGTTAGGAAACATTACAGAGTGATGAGAGATTCAGGGGTTGATGTTTCTTACAACGAGTTTGAGTATGCTCATTTGGATTTTACCTTCTCTCACCACGAAGAGCTTTTGGCCTATGTGATGTCGCGGTTGCTGCTCGAGGAGCCGACACAGACTCAGACGGTTCGTAAGAAGGGGTTGAAGCTGAAGAAGAAAATGGAAACAGGCAAACCTCATCTGTGAACTACGAAAATAGGTTTTTATAGAGTTTCTGGTGTCTTGTTTGTAATGATTTTGTTCATGAGATCGGCTTAGAACAGTGTATATATGGATATGGTCTTTTGTATCTATTTATGTCACTGTCACTTTTCCTTAACAAGTACTTAGTGACTGCTTTGTCTACAAAAAGTAGAATTAAATAAACAAAAAGAGAGATGATATACAATGTTTGTATGTAACAGCTAAGGTATGTAAGATACTGTATCAGGTTTTCTACAGAAAAAATACATATATGTATACATCTATACTTTTCTTTATACTTAATGCTGATTCAGACAAATAAAAAGATTCAGCAAAAACATCAGAAGTTTGGGCAACAGTATGGGTAAAATGGAATGTTTCTCTGGAGCATCAACCTCAAATCCTACTCTCGAACATCGGCCAAAGTTAAACAGAGTCAAACGTCGTATACAGATAGTCGTTTTTCGATGTCTATACGACATATTGGACACGTGGTACACCTGTCTGCACAGAGTCTGTAACAAAATTGGTACAGAAACAAACATTGTGAACAGTGACACTGAGTCAGTTATGGCCAGATAAGCATTTCAAACATGTAGCCTATCGAATAAGTATATCGATATGACCTCATAGATTCCTAATTTCTATATATGGTAGTTGCAGACGAATTGAGTGACCAATGCCTACACTTATAAGTACACTATGATTTAACTTTAAGTATTGTTACCTGCAGAGAACGCGGTGTCGACATGGAAGCAGTACCAAACTGATTTCTTTTTCAAAGCAAACCCTACACAGTACTTTCTCCTGGAGTAAAAGACACATTGACACAGGATTAAGCCAAAGGGAGAAGTAAAATAGGGGGCGTTAAAAAACCATCATGCATAATAATGAATATACATTTTGCAGTCTTTCATATTCCTGCTGGCTGAATTTTGTGATTTCGGTTTGTTCACCAAGAGCTGCTTGAAGTCTCCACACCTAAAGATATCAGATTAGATTAAATGCAAACAACACTTCATTAATTCTAATGCTAGAAAACGCAAGATTCGACAACGAAGAGAACCTAAATTTAATATCAGCACCGAGTTGGAAAAGAAAAATACAAGAAAGAGAGGTAAAGTCACCTCTTCAGCAAGATCTTCCTTTGGCATTTTCTTGACTATCTCAGGTGGATGACCACTGAAAGTATTGTAACTGCACAAGCATATTATAATGAAATCTTCAGAAGATCCCATAACATTTTTTTTCGACCATATAGAAGGTTGGGATATACTAACTAACCCAGATTCTCGATCAAAGTACAGTCGAGCTTGTTCCTCCCGGCTTCCTTCGTCAATCGACCACCAACCTAATAGCCTGAGCGGGTGAGAGGATTGATATCTATTAGTAATAAATTTTGTGAATCAGAACCTTTTAGGAAAAACAGACAAACGTGTCTGTCACCTGGAACCATGGTGCAAGAATCCCAAGCAATCATGGGCACTTGATGAAAATCTAAAATACAATCCCGGACCAGCTTCCCCGCGCAGTAAGAGGACGATCTTCTCTATGAGTTTAGATGCAGCAAAGAGAACACCGAGGCCTTGCAACAGGAATAGCGGGGAAAACAGTAGTGGAATAGATATATCCTTAGCTCTTTCAGGAGTCCCCTGAATTCCAAACCGTTAGCCTTTTCAGTATTGTCCAAAGAAAATATGGTGAGTTAGAGAGAGATGTGGTGTATACCTCTAAATACATGCAAAGGACAACTTGAAATACAATAAGGGGAATTTTTAACATATGACCACCGATATCTTGCAAACCGCACAATCTATCTTGGTGCCTATCCTCTTCTGGAGCAACCACAAGGCCACTGTTCCAGTCAAGATATCTGATAGTGGTGGAAGATGACCCAGCTTCTCGGGCGCGTGAGCTTCTATGGATTACTGGGTTGGACCATTTTGTGCAAACAAGAAAAGCAAAGCACTCAGCAATTCTGCAGGCACAACATGTCACATCTATTACATTCATAATTATTTCCAACAACCGTAAAAATGACAAGTGCTTCTTAAGACTTAAACAAAGAAAGACCACTACATCATACCCAAAATTTATGAATAAATCCCACCAGCCAAGAGCAACGACATCGCCTGTGTATTTAAAAGAATACAAGAAAGGAGAATAAGAACACAGTAATCCCATCAACGATAGAACTGTGAAAGATGTGATTTCAACACGCAAACAGATACAGTAAGACCGCTATTCAGGGAAGCATTCGAGAGTGAAAGTATTACCAGAAAGCTTTAGGAGGGTAAAGAACGTGGCAGCCAACGTGAACACCATGGAAACCGCAACCCATAAATGCTGCAGGCAACAAGGAAAAAGCATCTAAATGTTTATATTGAGTACTGACCAGCTTCCTCCGCCCATGGGCAAGAGATTAGAAAATCCCAAGCCTGTGTTTGTGAAAACTAGAAAATTACAGAAATTGATCAAAAGGTTCTCCCTTCTCAGTCCTAAGTTGTGTAATTGGAATTTTCATTCATGTTTGACAGATTCATCTTGCCTAAATACTTAGCTGAACCAAGCCTCGGGCCTTAATATAAATTATGCAACAGTTGTGGACTTACAGGAAGTGCCTCCCATATTGCGTCATCAGTTATGCTGTCATCGTCTCCTGGCATCAATGCTCGACACATTCTGAAGATAAAGCTTGCAGTAATTAGGAACTTTATATTTATATGATTTAGCTTTATGTGTTCACCAGACACATAGACCGAGTGTCTTTGTTTGAGAAGTTAACAGAATAAAGTAATTTTACAAAACAGTTAATATTTTAATACCTCAAATTGTCCACAAGTATCGTTAACTCAAATGCCAATAAAGGTAAGAAAGCAATCTTCAGACTCACCGCTGGTGGCCAACGAGCTACATGTAAGATAGAAGAGGTCACAATCCGATGAAATGGGAGAAAACGAAAAAAAAAAATCATCATACAGAATCAAGAAAATTGTAACACAAAAACTAGTTTTTCATGACCTCCAACTTAACCATTCATAGCATCCGAAAACAGAAATCAAACGGTAGCAAGACGATACATTGAGAAAGATAGCCAACGCTTTGTTACGTTTAGAGTATGTCAGTGTGTCCCCATGCCAAATAGTCAAATACTATCACAAAAACAAACCCCTGAAGTGAGAAATTAGTAAGTTACAGGGAATTTACCATAAGAACTCTCAAGGTATATACAGAGGAGTAATTCGAATGATACAAGCAAAGGTGTCGCGACAACAGCATGGCATGGAGCCCACTGTATACCAAAAGGGATCATATACAAATCAGTACAATTTACTGGAAAAATCATAAGAAGGACTTTGAGTAACATTATCGCTAAAAGAGGTAAGAAGATAAAAAGAACATACATGACGGTTACGTGGAGCAACAGGAGCAGGAAGAGAGAATCTTCCCCTTGCAACAACTGCATGAAAAGCCCACAGCGGAAAAAACACCATCCTACATAACACCAAATACAGAAATTTGTTAATCAAGTTTGTAACAAAAACAAAAAGGCAATGAAGATAACTGATAAGATGAGACCCAAGAAAAAAGCTGAATCCTTTAAAGAGAAACTCCATCTAGATAACATGAAAATTGTTATCATACTCATTGAACCCTTTTGGTTTACTGAAAATAAACTCAGTCATTAGTAAACGCATACCTGTAAAGGATGCAACTTTTTTTCAGTCATTGATACAAAATGTTGAATACAAGAGTTTCCAAAAATTGCAACAAATTTATACAGTGAAAACTATTGACGTCATTGCTTTTGTTGCTATTAACGGCAAATAGAAACAAGTAATCAGAGATTGTTAAAGGAGCTGCTTTTTTAATTCTCTGAACCCAAAACAGTCATCTATAATGAAAGAGACAATCTTTAGCTTCGAAAATCAAAGGGGCCAAGAAAAAAAGGGGTCCCCAAATCCAAAATCCCCAAATTATCAAATCAGGTAGCGATTCTCAATCTTCAAAAATGAAGATCGAAATCGAACCAATCAGAACAAAAAAATGCACCCAATTTTCAGACAATTGAGAACTCAAAGAGATAAGAGAGAAAAATAAAAAAGAGACTAACCACCATGAGCAAGAGACAGTATGATCAAGCTTAAGCACCAATAAAAGCGTGAAACAAAAGAGTGAGCTATGAGCCGTCAAGGCTTGTATCGACTTCAGCACTCTCCTACAACTCATCCCTTATCTCTCTTTCTAACAACGAATTACTCGCTTCAAATCCATTATCTATATGAACAAAACCCAAATCTCTCTAAAGTCGAGTAATTGGAGAATACGCCATTCGAGAAATGCTGCAATGTTTTTGTTAATGGACCCCTGTATCTGTATCTTCTCCTTCCCTTCTCTCTCTGTTTTTGTTTTATTTTTATTATATGATTTTATTTGCAAGCAAAAGAACAAACAAAATCATTATTGCTCTTTTGCCTTTGGAATCCTTTTAATCTATTTTTTTTTTTGCTTTGCTTGCACGCCATAAGTGAAACGCAAACGCGTTCTCAATGTTTATGTCACTTTCGTTAACTACTTATTCACTTTCATATATAAATCATAATTAAAGTCTCTATTCAAGAATGGACCACTCGGGTAATTACGGAAACAAGAGCTTAATGTCATGTTAGGTAACCGCATTAATCTATTTTAATGAATTATGATGTCATAATTATAATGGATTCTGAAACATATAAGTATTTACTTCTTCTTTATTTTCGTTGACTGCAGAATCTATCTTTTTCTTTATAAAAAGTGTAAAGGATAAAGTTTTGATTCCACTGTATTTAAGAGTTACTGATTAAAAAGGAAAAAAAACAAATATGAAGTATGAAAAAAGTAAAATTAAATATCGTTGTTAATATTCATTAATACGGGATAAGAATATCATTCTTTCTAGTAGAGTAGGCCAAGAAAAAAAAACAAAGTCAAAACATTATAAAAATAAACAAATAAATTTTAAATTAATGAAAGACTCCACATTAACACGATCTCTCACGCTCCTTCTTCTTTGGCAAGTCGTGACTTATCCAAATAGGCAAATAAACATAACAAACCACTCAATTTGTTTTAAAATATTTTTATGATTGTGACTGATGAAAATTAAACAAATTGCATTATCCGATTGTTTAGATTTTGTAGCTATCTCTTTTTCTGTATGTGTCGGGTAAAAAAAAAAAAGTTTAGGATAAACCAATTTCGAACAACCTTCATAACTGGAGAGAGTCTCACGAGTAAGAACAAGAAACAAAAGAGCGTTGACGGGGCTACAAATATTAAAATGGTTACAGTAATAATACTGACACGCAGCTTCTTCCTTTTTAATTTTTGTCAAACTGACACATCTTCAACGGACACTCGCAGTGAATCTTGTTTTTTTTTTTTTTTTTTGTGAATCTAGTTTTTTAGTGAAATTATTTGTGTACATTATATGTGTTACAGTCAAAATGTACAACAGCTCGTAAAATTTTGAAAATTGTGATAAAGGGCTTGCGCAATATTTAAGTTGAAAAATCGAACAAAAACAAATAAAAAGCACACAATTGAAATGAAAGCCCAAAACAACTTTGGGAGATACAAAGCCCAACCTTAAACGATAGACCACATATGTTAATAATGGCTTCGCTTATCGCTGCTTGTGTCTGTGTGTGAGTGTGACGACTCTTTAAGATAAAAGTGCTTTGTTCTTTGGCCGGAACACAACACATATCATCGGGAAATGTCAAGCAGAGAAAACCCTAGTGGAATCTGCAAGAACATTCCCAATCTCATCTCTTCCTTCGTCGACACTTTCGTTGATTACTCTGTTTGCGGCTTCTTCTTGCCTCAAGATCGTAACCCACAGAATGAGATTCCGCAAACGAGGTTCGAGAAACCAGAGCGTCTTGTTGCCATCGGTGATCTCCATGGCGATCTCGACAAGTCTAAAGAAGCTTTCAAGATCGCTGGACTGATTGATTCGTCGGACCGATGGACTGGTGGATCCACGGTGGTTGTTCAGGTGGGAGACGTGTTAGATCGAGGCGGAGATGAGATTAAGATACTTTATTTCTTAGAGAAATTGAAACGAGAGGCTGAGAGATTAGGAGGTAAGATTCTTACTATGAATGGGAACCATGAGATCATGAATGTAGAAGGTGACTTTAGATATGTTACTAAGCAGGGTTTAGAGGAGTTTCAGGTTTGGGCAGATTGGTATTGTTTAGGGAACAAGATGAAGACTTTATGCAGAGGTTTGGATATACCGAGGGATATTTATGAAGGCATTCCAATGAGCTTCCCTCGTATTAGAGCCGACTGTTTTGAAGGTGTTAGAGCTAGGATTGCTGCATTGAGGCCTGAAGGTCCGATTGCAATGAGATTCTTGACTAAGAATCAAACTGTTGCTGTTGTTGGTGATTCCGTGTTTGTTCACGGTGGTCTTTTAGCTGAGCATATTGAGTATGGACTCGAGAGGATAAACGAGGAGGTTAGGGGTTGGATTAGCGGCTTGAGAGGAGGAAAATATGCGCCTGCATATTGTAGAGGAGGGAGCTCTGTTGTTTGGTTGAGGAAATTCTCGGAAGAGATGGCTCACAAATGTGATTGTGCAGCACTTGAGCATGCTCTTTCCACTATTCCTGGAGTTAAGAGGATGATCATGGGACACACAATCCAGGATGCTGGTATTAACGGTGTTTGTAATGATAAAGCCATTAGGATTGATGTGGGCATGTCCAAGGGATGTTCCGACGGTTTGCCTGAGGTTTTGGAAATCCGCAGGGACTCTGGTGTGCGGATAGTGACATCGAATCCATTGTATAAGGAGAATCCGTATTCCCATATAGCTCCTGATAGTAAAACGGGTCTCGGGTTGTTGGTACCAGCTGAACATGTTCCTAAGCAAGTGGAAGTCAAAGCTTGAAGACCTTTTAGCAAACACTAGTTTGATACTCTCTGTTTAGATGATTGATGCCTTTTGCAAGTCCAGCATGGGCGGATTCTTTGCATGAACTTCCATACACATCTTCTTAGAGCATAAATTGTGGTTTCAATTATCAGAAAGTTAGATAATGTTTGTACCAATATGGAATGTTATATCTGATTCAATACATTTGTTAAAGGTCCATAAATGATATGATCTTTGGTTTACTCAAAAGACTGATTCGACTTTTACTAAATCACTCAATGGCGTGAGGTAATGTAATCAAATCACTCTCAGACAAGAAACGGATTCTCAGAGAGAAACCAAACAGATTCTAAATTTCTATGAGAATCAGCTTCTAAATTTACTACGTGTTTTGGATAAGGAAGCTTATTATCTGATGGCTTCTGTTCTGCTTCCATTGCCACAATTATCCGTTTTGTTTGATTATCGCCGGAGCCGTAAAGGGCCAAGCTTTCCTCGCGCCGTCTACAATACCAACGCCGTTTCTTCCAATTCCACCAATGCCAATCTTTTCCTTCGCCGGATTTCCAGTTTCTGTGAAACCGGAAACCTCGACGAGTCCTTTCGAGTTGTCCAGGAATTTGCTGGTGATGACGAGAGCTCGTCTGATTCCTTTCTTCTTGTCCGAGAAGCTCTCGAGCTTCTCTTACAAGCTTCTGGGAAGAGAAAAGACATTGAAATAGGGAGAAAGATCCACCAGCTTGTTTCTGGATCGACCCGGTTAAGAAACGATGAAGTTCTCTGCACCCGTATGATCACCATGTACGCCATGTGTGGCTCTCCTGATGATTCTCGGTCTGTTTTTGATGCCTTGCGGAGTAAGAATCTGTTTCAGTGGAATGCTGTTATCAGCTCTTACTCAAGAAACGAGCTTTACCATGATGTGTTAGAGATGTTTATCAACATGATCTCAAAGACTGATCTTTTACCGGATAATTTCACTTTTCCGTGTGTGATTAAGGCTTGTGCTGGGATTTCTGATGTTGGGATCGGGCTTGCGGTTCATGGGTTGGTGTTGAAGACCGGATTGGTTGAAGATGTTTTTGTGGGTAACACATTGGTGTCTTTCTATGGAACTCATGGTTTTGTTTCTCAAGCCTTGATCATGTTCGATACAATGCCTCAGAGAAACTTGGTTTCCTGGAACTCTATGATTCGGGTGCTCTCTGATAATGGTTTCTCGGAAGAAAGTTTCTTGCTTCTTGGGGAAATGATGGAAGAAGGTGATGACGGTGCGTTTATGCCAGATGTTGCTACAGTTGTTACTGTGTTGCCGGTTTGTGCAAAAGAAAGAGAAATAGGGGTGGGAAAAGGTGTTCATGGGTGGGCGGTGAAACTGAATTTGGACAAGGAACTAGTCGTTAACAATGCCTTAATGGACATGTACTCCAAGTGCGGTTGCATAACTGATGCACAAATGATCTTTAAGTTGAACAATAACAAGAATGTGGTTTCTTGGAATACAATGGTAGGAGGCTTTTCAGCAGAGGGGGACATACATGGGACGTTTGATCTTCTGAGACAGATGCTGGCAGAAAGTGAAGATGTCAAATTGGACAAGGTAACAATTCTAAATGCAGTGCCAGTTTATATCAATGAACCAGTATTACCGAGCTTGAAGGAGCTACATTGTTACTCCTTAAAACAAGACTTTATACACGATGAATTGGTATCCAATGCCTTTGTTTCTTCTTATGCAAAGTGTGGCTCACTGAGTTATGCCCAGCGTGTGTTTCATGGAATAAGGAGTAAAACAGTGAACTCTTGGAATGCGTTGATTGGCGGCTATGCTCAGAACAGTGATCCTAGGTTGTCCTTGGATGCCTATTTGCAGATGAAATATTCTGGATTGCTACCTGATATTTTTACTGTCTGTAGTCTTCTTTCAGCTTGTTCTCAACTAAAATCCCTGCGATTGGGAAAGGAAGTGCATGGGTTTATAATCCGAAATCGGTTAGAAAGAGATTTGTTTGTTTATATGTCAGTACTCTCGCTATACATTCATTGCGAGGAGCTATGCAAAGTACAGGTATTATTTGATGCAATGGAAGATAAAAGCCTAGTATCTTGGAATACTGTAATCACTGGTTACCTTCAGAATGGATTTCCTGAGAGAGCTTTGGGTCACTTTAGACAAATGATTTTGTATGGAATCCAGCCTTGTGAGATTTCTATGATGACTGTGTTTGGTGCGTGTTCGCTGCTACCTTCTCTTCGACTGGGAAGAGAAGCGCATGCTTACGCTTTGAAGCGCCTCTTCGAGGAAAATGCGTTTATTGCATGTTCTATAATTGATATGTATGTCAAGAATGGTTCTATAACACAATCATTTAAGGGTTTTGATAGCTTGAAGGAGAAAAACGCAGCATCTTGGAATGCCATGATTATGGGATATGGAATACATGGGCTTGCAAAAGAGGCTATCAAACTCTTTGAAGAGATGCAAAGAACAGGTCACAACCCCGATGACTTAACTTTCTTAGGTATTCTAACGGCATGCAACCACAGTGGTATGATCCATGAAGGGCTGAGATATCTGGATCAGATGAAGTCTTCTTTTGGGCTTATGCCAAATTTAAAGCATTATGCTTGTATCATTGACATGTTAGGCCGAGCAGGGCAACTAGACAAGGCGCTAAGGGTTGCTGCAGAAGAGATGTCTGAGGAACCTGACGGTGGAATTTTGAAATCTCTGCTCAGCTCATGCAGAATCCATGGAAAGCTGGAGATGGGAGAGCAAATTGCTGCCAAATTATTCAAACTTGAACCAGAAAAACCTGAGAATTATGTTCTGCTTTCCAACTTATATGCAGGATTGGGGAATTGGGATGATGTGAGAAAAGTGAGGCAGAGGATGAAGGAGATGAGTTTACGAAAGGAGGCTGGATGCTCCTGGATCGAACTAAATGGGAAGGTTTTTAGCTTTGTTGCCGGTGAAAGTTCCTCAGGTGGTTTAGAGGAAATCAAAAGTCTTTGGAGTATATTGGAGATGAAGATATGGAAGATGGGATACAGACCAGACACAAGTTCAGTACAACATGATCTAAGTGAAGAGGAGAAGATTGAACAGTTAAGGGGACACAGCGAGAAGCTTGCCATTACCTACGGGTTAATTAAAACTTCGGAAGGAACAACTCTTAGAGTTTACAAGAACCTAAGGATTTGTGTGGACTGTCACAATGCAGCGAAGTTGATCTCGAAGGTCACGGAAAGGGAAATAGTTGTGAGGGACAACAAAAGATTTCATCATTTCAAGAATGGGTTTTGTTCTTGTAGAGATTACTGGTAAGTAGGACTACAATCAAATTACAGATGCATTTGTAGCTTTTAGTAAAATCATTATAATGTGTTTATGTTCAGAAGATACAAACATCAATGTTATAGTAACGCTTTTTGTTGTGTGTGTTATAAACACAGTTATATTATAAACCAAACTGATATATACCAAGTGAAACTGATGAAACATTTGAAACCCCCAATTTTAAATTTCAACATAATAAACTGAACCTTTTAATGCGAAACAAGTTCCAAGTCTCTCATTGCTCAATATATATAAATGTCTATGCACTTTGCATCTTCACAAAAACAAGAAGAGAAGCAAGAAGCAATGAAAACTTCCATGAGCCTCATCGTCTTTTTCTTTGTGACCTTCTTCGCTATCTTTACTTCATCCTTAAACCCTGAGGAAACTTGCATACGAAGAAACATTGACAGGTCACAACCTCCAAGCTCTTCACTCGAACCCAAGACGTCAACGTTCGACTCTCTAGTGGACAAGTTGTGCAGAGACATGGCTCGCGCCGTCATGTTCTCTGTGAGGATAACCGGAAAATTCCCATCTCACTATGTTAAGGCGATGTGTAATGTGTTTGAAAATGATGAGAAGAAAGTGAAGGAGTATGTTGTGAAGAAATGGTTGGGAGGTTCGAAGCTCGTGTCTAGTTTATCTTGTGCTTTTCATTGATATATGTTCTTAGTGCAATATTATTGTCTTTATTGATATTAGTCTATGAAACACAAATAGCTAAGGTTTTGATCTGTAATGTTTGAAAATGGTAAGAATCACAAAGTACAAAAAGATTATGCAAATTTATGCAAGATAACTTGAGAAATTTTTGAATATAAAAAGCAATTCCTTAAGAAAATTGTATGATCAGAGATTTATTCGTTTTGGTACGATTAAATAATATAAAAGTTTGATAAATACGTACATTTTTTTGTTAACCAGAAGTAAACAAATTTAATGTTCATTATAAATAGCATAAAAAAATAAAGGTTAATGATTAGGGATTGAGACGCACTTAACTGATATGTTAATCACTCCTGGATAAGAACATTCGAACAAATACAGACACACAAAAAACTTTCAAGAAAATGTTGTCGAGATTGTTCAAGGCTGGTGAAAAGGTTTTGTTGAATCTTGTTAACAAGAAAGACCTTCACATGGCGTCAAGGAATCAGGAGAATTCTCCCAAAGTGCAAGAGCTTTACGACCTCTGCAAGGAGACTTTCACTGGCAAAGCTCCTTCTCCTACTTCCATGGCTGTCCAACAACTATGCTCTATGTTGGGTATCTTTTCTTTCTTCTTTTGTCTCTGTTTGCTTTTCTCTGATTGCGATAGGTTTTTTTTTTTTTTGCAATTTCGGCTGGTTTTGATTGAATTAGTGATATATTTGTAGTGATTTACTAGGATTTAGTTAAAGAGTTTTAGGTTGGTTTTACTGAATTTGATAAATGTGGAAAATTTATCATGAATAGCTCATTTGATTTGTGAATCCCACTAAATCTGGGCAATTGCAGATTCACAATTTGATACCGTCAGAGTCGCTGAGGAATGCAAAGATTGTAACTTTTATGAATTTTACGGTTTAGAGAAGAGATACATCAATCTATTGTACATAGAAGGACTATTAGGATCAGTGATTTTAGGGTTCTTTGGGGTGAAAGTTGAAGTTATTATAGGTTCTGTTTAGAGAAGAGATACAATCTTGTTCTGTTGAATGATATGTTTATAACAAGAGGTGTGATTGGTTTTTGGTCATTTTTGTACGCAGACTCAGTTAGTCCTGCAGATGTTGGGCTTGAAGAGGAAGCTCAAGACGATGATCGAGGCTATGGAGTTTCTGGGGTTAGCCGATTTAACAGAGTAGGACGATGGGCACAACCGATAACATTCTTAGACATACATGAATGTGATACTTTTACAGTAAGTCTTTGATTGATACTGAACTCTTTCTTGTGATCAATCAAGAAACCTAAACACAAGTCTGTTTATTTGTTCTTCTTCAGATGTGTATTTTCTGCTTCCCAACATCTTCAGTGATTCCATTGCATGACCATCCAGAGATGACTGTGTTTAGCAAAATACTCTATGGATCACTTCATGTTAAAGCTTACGATTGGGTCGAGCCTCCATGTATTATCTCACAAGACAAAGGGGTGCCCGGTTCTCTTCCAGGTTATCCTTTTTTCTCATCTCGGGATTCACTTTGTGCAATTGATAATTAAGACTTCTTGCAACTAATTGTAACAGCAAGGTTGGCAAAGTTGGCCAGTGACAAAGTTATAACGCCTCAGTCTGAGATTCCAGTGTTGTACCCAAAGACTGGAGGCAATCTCCATTGCTTCACTGCGATTACTCCTTGTGCGGTGCTTGACATCCTCACACCTCCTTACAAAGAAAGTGTAGGCAGGAGTTGCAGTTATTACATGGACTATCCGTTTTCCACTTTCGGTATGCAAACTTTCTCTTTTGACTACTCTCTTTTCCTTCAGAAGAACATTAGTGTCTCTGTTTTCTTTTACCTGTGGTTTTTTCTCTTGGATTGATAATAATAGCATTGGAGGAAGGAATGAAGAAGGTTGAAGGAAAGGAAGATGAATACGCTTGGCTTGTACAGATCGACACACCCGATGATCTTCACATGCGTCCCGGATCATATACCGGTCCAACTATCAGGGTCTAGCTTTTTGTGGTTGGTTTCGTAGCTAAGTAGAGCACTATTGTATCATTCCAAGATGAGTTTATCAATACAATTTTTAGGCTAAAGATAAACTCTTTGATCGGTCCATGTCTGCTTCACACGAATGCAAGCAATTGAAACTGTGAATAAAATACATACAAAGCGGCAATGAGATATGTTAAGTTTGCATTTCATATCTGTTGCTTATGACCTGTGATCGCTTTACATCCCCCCAATAACAACTTAAATGATACAACATTCAACAGAACAATAGTGTCACATTGTTTCAACTTTCAAGAACTCAGCCAGATGTTTCAGCTCAAGCTTATCCGTGGACACACAGCTGTGTCAGCACACACATTTGGATCATTTTGGTCGTCAGAAAGCATTCCAATTTGACTTATATTAAAATTAACTTTTTAGGGGGACAAAAAAGAAAAAAAAAAAGACTTCTTTTGAATAATAAATAGAAGAGTGACGAGCAGATAGGTAGTGCTGAATCAAAGTTAGCCGCCACCGCCGCCGCGTTAAACCTTCATCTCTCTCTCTGCGTCCTGCAATGTCGTCTTCGCTTCTGAGAAACCCTAATCTCTTATCAACAACAGTCACCACCACTCCTTCTCTTCCCACCATCTCCTCAAAACCAACACCTTTCTCCTTCCGTTTCCAACAATCCCGTCACTGTTCTATCTCTCTCCGAAGCCAAACCCATCGCCTCTCATGTTCAATCTCAGATCCTTCTCCTCTACCACCTCACATCCCTCGCCGTCGCCGTCCCGAGTACATCCCCAACCGCATTCCCGATCCCAACTACGTCCGTGTCTTCGATACGACTCTCCGGGACGGTGAACAGTCTCCAGGCGCTACACTCACTTCCAAGGAAAAGCTCGACATCGCTCGTCAGCTAGCTAAACTCGGCGTGGACATTATCGAAGCTGGATTCCCCGCCGCCTCAAAAGACGATTTTGAAGCGGTCAAGACTATAGCTGAAACAATTGGAAACACTGTTGATGAGAATGGCTATGTTCCTGTTATCTGTGGACTTTCTAGATGCAATAAGAAGGATATCGAGAGGGCTTGGGATGCTGTCAAGTATGCTAAACGGCCTAGGATCCATACTTTTATCGCTACGAGTGATATTCATTTGGAGCATAAACTCAAGAAAACTAAAGCAGAGGTCATCGAAATCGCTAGGAGTATGGTTAGATTTGCGAGGAGCTTGGGTTGTGAAGACGTCGAGTTCAGTCCAGAAGATGCAGGAAGGTTCGGTGTTTATTTTCTTATCTTGATTGAGAAGCTAAGATTTGATTCCTTAGCAAAGATTCATCTTTTTCCATTATTAAAAATGCTTTTTGTTTTGTTCTTTAGATCCGAGAGAGAGTACTTATACGAGATTCTTGGTGAAGTGATTAAAGCTGGTGCAACAACACTGAACATACCTGATACTGTTGGTATAACTTTACCAAGTGAGTTTGGTCAATTGATTGCTGATATAAAAGCCAATACTCCAGGGATCGAAAATGTTATCATCTCAACGCATTGTCAGAATGATCTTGGACTCTCTACGGCCAACACTTTATCTGTATGTCTTTTTCTACTTGGAACAACTTAAGCTATTTTAAATCGTTGTATATCTGTAATGCTAATGTGTGTGTGTGATAACCTTTTCTAATTCAGGGAGCACATGCAGGTGCAAGACAGGTGGAAGTGACGATCAATGGAATCGGTGAAAGAGCTGGAAACGCTTCCCTGGAAGAGGTCAGAGTTTCATTAATTTGTCAAGATATGTGAACCTTTCCTGCACTGAATCTATTTTTAGGGCTTGAACTTAGTAAGCGAGAAGATTCTTAGTGTGGTGTAGGAAGCATATATTGTGAGGCAAGACAATTAAGTAAAAACGAGAAGAACTCTTTCATAATTAGTAGCAGTAAGAAATCTGGAATAATATTCCCTAGTAATATTATACAAGGTCAAATATCTAAGTAATGAGTCTTATTATAGCCTTGGCTACAATTACCTGAAGAAGAACATGTGGAGGCAAAGTTAAGAGATATTGGGTGAGAAGTTGGCTATATTCCATCCTTTGCTACTTGGATATTTTGTCTCAAGGAAGCCGTTATCAATTTTAGAGTTTCAGTTATTCTGCTTGAGCTACAGTGGGATACTTAATCCTTATCTGATGATTTTCGTGTAAATGTAGGTTGTGATGGCCATTAAATGCCGTGGAGATCATGTATTAGGTGGTCTATTTACCGGAATTGATACTCGGCACATTGTTATGACAAGCAAGATGGTACCACTTCTGAACTTCATTTTTTACGATGTGATATTAAATCTCTTAAGTAGAGGAAAAAGCTTGTAGATTTCTATATAAGGTGTCGCATAACTGATGGATTATTTTCTCAGGTTGAAGAGTACACTGGAATGCAGACACAGCCCCATAAGGCTATTGTAGGAGCGAATGCCTTTGCGCATGAAAGTGGAATTCATCAGGTGGGTTCATAAAAATCATCTTATAATATGTATTTGATTATTCCTGTGATGAGATTACTCTTTGAGAAACATTAAAGGTTACCTCATAATCTGTTTTTTGCCGCCTTGCAAATTATAACTTGCCCCTGTAGGTTGTAGCCTTTCACACAGAATGCTTATGGTTTCATCCCTTAACATATATTTCCTGACTACGAACAATAGGAATGAATAAATAGTTAAGCTCAAACTCTTTGGACTTGCATGTTCACTCTTTCATCTTGTTGCAGAACTCTAATTTTCTTCTTAAATGTTGTTCCTGTTGCACTTAATGACTTTTCATGCTTCTTTTAGGATGGAATGCTGAAGCACAAGGGTACATATGAAATTATATGTCCCGAAGAAATTGGACTCGAACGATCAAATGATGCTGGCATTGTCTTAGGGAAGCTTAGGTATGAAAGTCTTTCTTGTTTAGTCTGTTTTGCCTGTAAACTCCCAAATTTTCTTTGTCATGTTCAGACAATGCAACTAGCCTGTAATTGGTGGCTATACTCTACATATTTCGCCTGAAGTTAAATATTTCGAGAAATATTTTTTTTGCAATCAATTTTTTTTGACAGTTCACCAATGTCTAAGCTAGTATACACGACATATGTGTTTGCAACCTGTAGTCTAACTGTTGGTTTCTGCTTTTGATTGTATATAATATTATGCAGTGGGCGCCATGCGCTGAAAGACCGTTTGACTGAGGTACACAGCAATCTTAGCAATACACATACTTGGTAGTACCATCTTTGTGTTAGACACTAATGTCCTCTTATCTTTTCTACTTTTCCAGCTTGGTTATGTATTAGATGATGAACAGCTAAGTACCATTTTCTGGCGCTTCAAAACTGTGGCTGAGCAGAAAAAGGTAGTTGTTTCTGGTTATTTTGTTACTTATTCAAAGGTCTAGCTCGCGTTTTCAATTTCAAGTATGAGCTTCACATCCATAAGACCTTATAATAATTGAGTTTTCTCCATGGCTAATTTGAAATTCTATTCCATTTGTACTTTGTTTCGTTAGTTGTGGGTGCATTGACTTAAGATATGTAGAGGAAGATGAAAGAGGATTGCTCTTTCTATTATTTTAGTACTCTTGAGGGTTCATGTAATGTCTCCTGATCGTATATGTTCCCTTGCTGATCCAGAGAGTTACCGATGCGGACATAATAGCTTTAGTATCTGATGAAGTTTTCCAGCCAGAAGCCGTGTGGAAACTCCTGGACATTCAGGTGAAATTGGGACCAAGATGTGATTTAATTCTGTTCCTCTTTTTCATTGTCTTTTAGCCAGTTCTCATTTTACTTATAAGTGGAATGCAGATAACTTGTGGAACTCTTGGGCTTTCAACGGCAACTGTAAAACTTGCTGACGCTGATGGCAAAGAGCATGTCGCTTGTTCTATGGGAACTGGGCCTGTCGATTCAGCTTACAAGGCAGTCGATCTTATCGTAAAGGTACTTTATATACAATTGAGGCTCTCATTTACAAATAATTCACCTGTGGATCATCGGTTATTTAAAACCTTTTTCCCCCTATAGGAACCAGCGACTCTGCTTGAGTACTCGATGAATGCAGTAACAGAAGGCATCGATGCTATCGCAACCACACGAGTTCTCATCCGCGGAAGCAAGAAATACTCATCTACAAACGCAATAACTGGTGAAGAAGTTCAAAGGACCTTTAGGTAAAACTCTCTTTTCCCATCTCATTCAAACTGAATTGATTTAGCCACATGTTTTTTTGTTATTCTTGCTTGAGTAGTAGTTATAACACGGAACGTGCTTTCTTGTGTTTGGCAGTGGAACGGGATCAGAAATAGATATTGTGGTGTCAAGCGTCAAAGCTTATGTTGGAGCTTTGAACAAAATGCTGGACTTCAAAGAAAACTCCCCCACAAAAATCCCTTCTCAAAACAACAGAGTCCCTGCCTGAATAAAAACCCTTTCCGGCAAATCTGAAAAGTCAGACAAAAGTTAGGTTATTTTCAAGTACATAGGTTGGTAATAACCGGAGTTTCAGAGTTTGGTTGTTGTTTGTCAAAGTTGCATGTCAGAAGAGTTTGTGTACTATATATATCTTTATATAACTTAAATCTCTATATTTAGAAATAATGGTTTTAGAATCAACCAACCGTTAAACAGTTCCAAAAAAGCTGTCCTTATACTAAACTAAGGTCTTAAAACTCAAAAACACCTGTTCAATGATTCTCTGTCTCTTTTTGCAACAGCTTCATATATCACGTCTCAAAACATCATTTTCCACCGCGAGTCTTTTTAGACATTCGGATTCGATAAAACGGAAAAAGAAGAAAATGTCTGAGGTACGAACAGGATTCCTAACAATGGCGACCATAATCCTCATATGCATAGGCTTAACTATGACGGGAACAGGTTTATATTATAGAAAAACAGTCTCACAATGTATCCGAGAGACAGATGGCAGTTTCGTCATCATTGGTTTGCTCTTGCTGGTGATTCCTCAGTTTGCTCTTTACGCAATCTGCTGTCGCTCCAAACGTCTGTTCACAATTTACATATATGCAATGATCTTCGTTTGCATTGTCCTTGGTGGCTACTCTTTAAAGTGTTTCATCTACAATACAACCTTTGGAATCGCCAAGAACCCGGCCGAAGATAAGCGGACCGCCAAGCAATTGGTCGGCCGGCTAGTCCCTGCAAGTAAACTTGCAAGAGTCACGGACTGTATCATTCATAACCATGACTGTAACTACAATGCCAGCCAAAACAGCAATGTTTGGGTAAAGTACTTATGTCATCTCATCTCATTCATTCGTATATATATATATATATATGAAATCTTATGATGATGATGATGATGATAATGAAAGACGCTATATATATACATGCAGAGGTTTTGCTGCGCACAACCAAGAGGATGTGGAGAGACGACAATGTTCGGTCAGCCAGGAGAATGGAGTTGGAAAAATCAACACGTAGAGAACCATGTTCCTGAAGAATGTTCTTACGAATACTGTCTCAGTTGCAGAGGTTGTCAGCTCAGCATCTTAAAAGCCATTGTTCATCAATGGAAATATCTCTCCATGTTCTCTTACCCTTCACTCTTTCTCGTTTGTCTCAGCCTCGCCATTGCCAAGTCCATTCTTGACATTTTCGATGAACCCGATGATCATCGAGGCTATTATAATTGAAACTCATTAATGTACATGACAATTCTAGTTTCTCGTTAGTTTTTTTCAATATAAGTATATAATCACTTCTTCTTTTTTTTTGTAACATAAACAATACTTTAAAAAGTATCATCAATCTGTAAAACTCAAACTGGTTCTAAAATATTAATCGTAAACCAGATATTAATATGGTTCATATAGTTTTAACCTTTTTCAATATACGAAAAACTAATTTGACAGAAAACTATATTTAATGTGGTTTTTTTTTTTTAAACATCCATAATGTGGTTTTATCTCGTTAGTTTTATCTATGGAAGCCCACATCATATTCCCTATTCAGTATGCAAAATGATTTAATCATATATTTATTTGACCGTTAAAGGAAACCAATATCTAATCGGTACTAACGGCATCCTTATCGCTTAGAACCCATATGAATTTCTAATATATTATATTTTAATTATTTTAATTTAATTTAATTATATATTTAAATTTTTAATTATAAATCAAATATTTGTTCAATCATATAGTGACACTTCTCATATGAGTTTTCCAAGGGGTTTTTTAGCTAAAAAACTCATCAAAACTATCTTTCATACTTTTTATTATTTTATTTTTCTTATTACTAAGAAACCTACTAACATACCACTGTTGGAAATATAAGGAGCGAGACCAAACCAGAGCCATGTACGATGAAAACTGTATGGATAGTGGATCACAACTATCTTAACGATCGAGAAAGAATCTTTTAAACTACTTACTCGAATACAAAAGAAAAAAAATGTTTGGTATCAACTTCCGACTAAACCAGGGCCATTTATCAAAAATTGTATATTTTGTGACGTGCGTTTTGGAGTTTCTTCAGTTTTGCTTGTAGAAGCAAATTTAGAAGAAAATCTCCGAAACCAACATTATTACCCATTCAATATTTGGAAATAAAAATTAATTTTTGGATTTTCTTCTTAAGGATAATTATAAAAAATAATATGCATTTTTACTTTAAAATAAGATTAACATAAAATGATAAAAGCCATTTACAATTTTCCAACAAAATCCTTATTTTCTGAGTTTAAGAGTCAAATGACAGTTAAGTTAGTGACGTGGTAATACGACATAGTCAAAATATAATTTAACGACTCTCTCTAAACTAAAGGATCTTCTTAACCCCCACAAGGCCACAACACGTTCTCTAACTCCAATGGCATAAACACCAAAACAAATGGCTAATAATCTCCACTAATATCCCCCACTACCCAAAAAAACCAACCGTTCCCTCTTTCCCCAATAACCACGACTCCACACACTTAAAACACACACACACGAAAACGTTACAAAACATAATTATCAACTTCAAACAAGAAACCTCTCACTCTCTCTATCTATTTATATTCTGATTTGGTTATTCACGTTCGTTCACCCATAAGAGAAAGATAAAAAATTCCAAAAATGTTTCGAGTAAGTAATTTCGTCGTGGGTCTAGCCAACACATTGGTGATGTTAGTGGGCGCATCCGCCATTGGTTATTCGATTTACATGTTCGTTCACCAAGGCGTGACCGATTGTGAATCAGCGATTCGGGCACCCCTTCTCACGACCGGATGCATCCTCTTCGTGGTCTCGTTGATAGGAGTGATAGGATCTTGTTTCAAGGAAAATTTCGCAATGGTTTCGTACTTGATCATATTGTTTGCGGGCATTGTTGCGTTGATGGTATTCTCGATATTTCTCTTCTTTGTGACCAACAAAGGAGCCGGTCATGTGGTCTCCGGAAGAGGGTATAGAGAGTACCGGACGGTGGATTTCTCTACTTGGCTTAACGGTTTCGTTGGTGGGAAGAGATGGGTTGGGATAAAGTCTTGTTTGGCTGAGGCTAGCGTTTGTGATGATTTGAGTGATGGTCGTGTTAGTCAGATCGCTGATGCGTTTTATCACAAGAACTTGTCTCCAATCCAGGTTACGTTCTTTTTTGTGTGTATAATCTAAGAGTTTTAAGTAGTGTTTTTTGGATTGATTTATATTGTGATTTTATTTCTTGGATATATATATATTTCGTGAAGTCAAGATAATCATCGTTTTTGGTTTCTTTTGACTATTAGTATGATTATATTTCATCATTATGATTTTATATATAGTAAGCTTGAGAACTTTATTGGACGAAATACGGTTTTTGTATATAGTTTCGTTTTCTTAATAAGTCACGAATTATTTAATGATTATAATTGGTTGTGTTGGAGCAGTCAGGTTGTTGTAAGCCACCGTCCGATTGCAACTTCGAGTTCAGAAACGCAACTTTCTGGATACCGCCGACCAAAAACGAAACGGAGGTGGCGGCGAAAAACGGCGACTGCGGTGCATGGAGCAACATGCAAACGGAGCTGTGTTTCAATTGCAACGCATGCAAAGCTGGTGTGTTAGCGAACATTAGAGAAAAGTGGAGGAATCTTCTTGTTTTCAACATTTGTCTCCTCATTCTCCTCATCACCGTCTATTCCTGCGGTTGCTGTGCTCGTCGTAACAATCGGACGGCTAGCAAAAGCGATTGTGCCTGATCATCTTAATTTTAATATCTTGTATTTTTATGTTTTCTTAGTTTGTTTGTTTGTTTATTTTAAGGTTTTTCATGTCTTTGTCTCTTACCATTGGTGTCTTTCCTCAGAGTTCACGCCTGTTTCACAACAATTATCATGAATTTATTATTTATTTCACTGGTCGTTCCATTGGCATTTCGTATATAATTTTATTCAACTATATTAGCTAATCTTATTTTTGGTGATCTTAAGACAATGTCGTGTTTTTTGTTATCCATAATGTAGCATAATGACAAGTTTGTTTCACAACATCAATCATTTTAACAATAAAAATAATCACTATGAATTATCACATTTCAATAGCCATAATATTCAAAATAAATACGTGGTCTTTTATCTATTTTTATCAGCAACCATTAACAAACCCACAAAAAAAAGAAAAAAGAGACAAAACATTAACACACACAAAGATTCAGAATGTTGATCGTACATTGTCCAAAAGAAACAGAAAACAATCTTTAAATCTCATTTCATTGGCTAGTTAAAAAAAAAGAAAACTTCTCATTGATCATCATCAATATCGATTCTGATTTGGGTTCCTAAAGAAGAATAATATGGAGGGTCAGATAAGACAATTAAAAGACATTTTCGACCGGTTCGACATGGACGCAGACGGAAGCTTAACAATTTTAGAACTCGCGGCGCTTCTCCGGTCACTCGGCCTCAAACCTTCCGGCGACCAAATCCACGTTTTGATAGCTAGCATGGACGCAAATGGCAACGGTTTTGTCGAATTCGATGAGCTTGTTGGCACAATTCTTCCTGATCTGAACGAAGAGATCCTTATCAATTCCGAGCAATTACTCGACATTTTTAAATCGTTTGATAGAGACGGTAATGGATTCATCAGCGCGGCTGAGCTTGCCGGAGCAATGGCCAAAATGGGTCAACCGTTGACGTATAAAGAATTAACGGAGATGATCAAAGAAGCCGATACAAATGGAGATGGTGTCATTAGTTTTGGTGAATTTGCTTCCATAATGGCTAAATCTGCTGTTAATTATTTTGGTTTAAAAATTAATTCGTGATCGTTCAATTTCATATGATTTTTTTTTTTCATTTATTTTTCTCAAAATCCCATTCCTAACACCAAGTCTTAAAGCTAGATTGATCGAAAATTTGATATATAGAGAAAACAGTGTCTTTTAAGATCCAAGAACGATTAAAGAGGGAAAAACTCAAAGAAACAGGTATTCTTGAAATTTGAGAAACGATCTTATGAAATCTAGAAAACAAGCTCATGTGGTTTCATTCCTTGACTCAATGAGAACCTGGCTCCAAGGTAAACTTTGAGCTCTGGGACTGCTTCGATGGATTTGATCAGAGCAGCGTCCACAGTTTTCTGGTCTTCTTTCTTCTCTTGTGGGATCTCTTTCTTCTCCTGATCAAACAATACTTGTCGATAAGGTAAAGTAACAACAAAAATGGAAACATTTTTGTTTTAACTAAATGAATAAGATGATTGTGGTTAATTTCATGCCACTCAACAAGTATGTATACCTCTTTATCTCCTTCAAAGAACTCGCCTTCTACTTTCTTCTTCTTCTTCTCAGCAACCTTTCCAAAATACTTGTCATCGAATTTCTCGATGTTGACTCCAGAAATGTCAATCTTTGTGGAGGTTCCAATCACATAGGCCTGGTTAACACGTCTCAATGGAACACCATTGATCTTGAATGGTCCTGAAATGGGGAAAATCAACAAACACCAAATATGAACAAAGTTTCCAGATTGAACAATCAAACAAACATTACGAGGTGTGACAAAAACAGAGATAAGAACTCACCTGTAACCAGAAGCAAACCAGAAGGAAGTTGCTTGAGGAAGACAACTCTCTTGCCCTTGAATCTACCAGCAAGGATGATCAACACAGTTCCTGGAGTGATGCTGGATCTGCAATACAGACATATGTTTTAAATGAGAACACATATAAATATAACTACTACAAATGATTACAGAGAATACCATATCTAAGGCCAGAACAAATGTTTAAACCTCCATAAATTCTACATTTCAACAAGTCCTTTCAAAAATCCTAATAACTTAACAATTGCAACGATCTCTCTTATATTCCCGGCAGATCCAAAACCATTCTAATACTGAGTCTCCATGAATCAACACACAAAGATACATTTAGCTTGCAATTGTAAACCAATCGACGAAGAAGAAAGACTATTACTTTAGCTTTGTAGGCTTCGGCTTGCGCCTGTTAGCAAGCGGCTTCTTAACATCTTCCGCCGGATAAAACTTGGCTGGCTTCTCCACCGGAGCTTCGACCTTAGACTTAGCATCGTGACGGGGGAAAACGCCACCGTTTTTGGCCTTGATAGCCCACAAACCTCTCTTGTGGTACATCTGAGACCTCGAGTATTTGCCAACCCCCCTGATTAGGTCAGGGTTACGGTTAACTTTCGGAGTTCTCTGCTTCGCCGCCGGCATCTTTTCTGGTTCTGTGTGACAAAATCTCTCAGTGGCGTAAACCCTAGTTGAGAGTCAGCAGCTCTTAAATATAAGGACGATAGCAGCAAAACTAAAACCTAATGGGCCTTTTATGGGTTTAAAACTCTAATGGGTTTAAATATGGGTTTCTAAGTTAGGTAGCATGCAGATAATTCTGTAAACACACAAATATATTTATTTTCTGTTAGTGATGCATATGTTAAAAAATATATCGTATTATACACTAAACGAAACAAAAATTAGAAAAATATTACAAGAGAAATAAAACAATAGTGCATATCCTCCTTGTTTGGTTGTAACTTATAACTTTAAAAGAAGACACAATACAAAACATCAAGCATATAAGGATAAGAAAAAGAATTATAAAGTATACATAACTAAATGATAATAAAATAGTAAAAATAAAATTAGTAAAAAAGAGAAAATACTTGTGCTATTGTCATTCCTACAGAATACAGATGTTAGCAAATATTGGAGAACACAGACAAAAAAATTGTAATAAAGAAACAACATCAGATCTTAATCAGTCTTCAAACTTGTTAATACTTCATGTGTGGACGAGCAAACCCCGGCTGCACCAAAAACCAAACAAACATATTAGTGTATGGAGACACAGCATATTGCTGAACAAACTTTAATGTTTTAGAGTGGTTTGAGTATAGCATCATTGTAGTTAAAATTACCTGAAGCAGTTTTGAAGGCGCTTCCTGATGAGCAGGACCATGGCTTCTCGTTTTCCTTCTATCCAACGCAGGACTAGTATTAGCTACGGTTATGTCCCAAAAGCTTCTCTTTTTAGCTGCTGCAGCTGGAGATGCAAACCGATGGCTCGGGCTTTTCAGCTCCTTCTCCTTTGGTCTCAAGCTCCCTCTTGTGACAATTCTCCTTGTTTCTTTGCTTCTTTCTGGAGTTTTCTCGCTCTTTCTACTACCAAGATCTTTCATTAATTCGTCTTTTTGCTTCTTCATCTGCAACCCATGTTCCCTCTTCATTCTCTCCATCTCCATCTTCAATGCCTTAACAGTCAGCTGAAGTTCCTTCACAGCTTCTTCTGCTTTTGTCCTTTTGGATGATTCTGGTGTGAAACATGTCCCTGATAACAACGAGTGCCTTGGTTTCTTCTTCTGCTGAGCTGTTAGCGCAGATGGTGGAGTCATTAGAGATGAGATTGATGGAGGTGTCAGAGAAACGTTGTTGTTGTTGTTAGTAGCAGCGGCCAAGTTTTCTGCTTGAAGAGTCAAAAGCTTTTGCTGCTGCTTTGCAAGTTGGACACGCAATTCACGGTTTTCTTTCTGAAGCTCTAACAAGAGCTTGGCCTGATCAGGCCCTTCTTCTTCACCCACTTGAACCATTTCTTCATTTACTTCACACCCCTTCACACGAATCTCCTTGGCTCGATCCGCCCAATGGAGAGTGTTTTGTGTTTCACCAAAAGATTGACTGCTTGGACTTATATTAGCAATCATCACCGTGTTACACGAGCCGCCTAGGGAGTCTTTGAGTAGTTGTGTGAGCTTTGAGTTTCGGTAAGGAATATGTTTCTTGCCTTCCACAAGCGCGTTAATGCAACTACTTAATGCAAGAAGTGATCTGTTTATGTTTGCTCCTTCCAGTGATCTAAGCGTCCTTTGATCAGTTGCTATCGCTCTTTCAGAACCCGCTAGATCAATGAGAGATAGCTTCCCTACCCGGCTGATGATATTCATGGAAGCATCTCTAGTCTTATACTCCACTATGACCTAAAGAACCGCAACAAAATATCAACTTAAGACATTCCCAGCCTCAAACTCGATGATACACTATTGATTTTATGCGACATGAAACTGAGAAAGATGCAAATTCTAACCTGAAGGATGGCGTGTGAGCGAGAAGATGTTTCATTGCAACGAGTTGGCTCGGTAGTTCTGTTTTGATTTCCCCTTTGTAGCAAAGCCATAACCTGAAATAAACCATAACAAACAAATCTCATAGATTAGCTTTTGTTTTTCATGATCATTCAAAATGGAAAATGTATAGATTAGAAGTAGAAACCTCATCTGTTGAATAAGCTCTATATTGTGTGAGACCAGCAGCCACAATTCCCTGATTTCGATCACATTCAGCGAAAAGCAAATGAGTGAGACCAATGTGTTTTTATCTAAAGCTAAAAGAGACAAAAAGTAATTTCAGTTTTATGTTTACCTGCTTATCTTCGCGGAGAATGAGAGGTCTACCAGGTGAAAGCAAATCTCTTACAGTTTCATTATACACCTCAAGATAAGAAAGATGAACAACATGGTTCCCATCTAAGCTTCTCTGTCTAACTTTAGCAAACAAATCTTTGATTGCTAAAACCATTACACCTGGATTCTCCATTGTCCCTAGCATCGTATAAGTCTTGCCTGCTCCCGTAGCACCGTAGCAGAAAACCGAACCATTTCTTCCTTCAAGAACTGCTCCAACAAGATCTCCCGTTCTGAATAAATCAAAGGGGAAAGACATCTAAGAACTTGCAGGATTTTGATACCAATTGATTGCTAATGAAAGGATTCATCATTCAGGACAGAGATGATTGAATACACTTACGTGGTGGAATAAACTTCTTGTTGTGTAGTGGTTTCAGGAAAAGAAGAATCAAAAGTGAAATGACGAACACGGAGCCTCTTAAGCCTAAGGTAATCGTTCTCATTCGTAAACTCCGTTAGATAAACATCTCTTTTATTCAAAATCTTGACACAACATCTTGACCCATTCTCTCTTTCCCTTTTCCCCATTGGTCTAAGCCTAACAAACACCAAAATCCGACTCACAGAAGCATCAAGGCTCTCCATTTTCTCACCCTTTTCAGCGTCCGTAACGTTTCTAGCTCCATTACCCATTGACAGCTTCCTAATCACACCACTAGGCTTAACTGGGACCGATTTAACCCCAAAAATCCGATCTGCTTCGACTACATTGTTCTCTTTGGTATCTTCTTCAACAAAGTTAGAATCTTTACCGACTTGGCGATAAAAATTTTGTCCTTTCTTGCAAGAATCAAGCAGGTGAGTCTGAAATATCTGATCTTCAGGTTTCGGAGACTGATTAGGGTTCCTGAGAGAAAAAGATGCTCTCTTTTGCTGCTCGTACAAGAGAGTCAAAGCTCTCATCTTTTCCTTTAACCCTTGATGTGGATTTCTCAAGGGAAGATTCAGATAAGTGTTTTCTTGCTCATTGCTCTCCTGTTTCATCACCTTAGATCGAGTAGATACCGGCATTTTTTTCCTCCAGAAACCTAAGATTTACTCACCATCCAAATACAAAACCCAGCAAAAGAAAAATTTGTAGAAGAGAGTAAATGAGATCTGGTGTGTGATCTTTGGAGTTAAATTTATGACTGATCAAACGCCGTTGATTGGACTGAAGAAGTGCGTTGGTCAAAATGTAAGCTTTGAGAGTGTAGATTAATTGCTATATTCAGTCTTGGTTTTAGATTAGGAAATGCAAATTAAGAAAAAATTGAAGGGAGTTTTTGAAAATTTATTGTAACGGTCATAAATTGCTTTGTCAGCCCAGAGTTTGAGCTTTGTGTGGTCCACTTAATATTTTTTTTTTTTTAACTTTACAAGATAAGTGACATTATTGCTTTTTTCATTATTTTTATTGACTGTTTTGGTTCTTTTCTTTCCGTTTTGATTTTGAGAATCGAGTTAGATTCAAAATTTACCATTCCGGTTTGTTTCTGTTTTTTAATTAAAACGAAACAAAAAGAAAATATGTACATAGTATAATTAACATGTCATATGAAGAATCGTTTTTTATTACTAGTATATATTAAAAAGCCCAAAAAAGCCTTATGAGTTATGAGCATGACTATTTTTGGTGGTATAATTAAAAATAAAAACGAAAGCCGAAACAAAAGCAGACCCGAGCCAATCGCTGGAGTCATTTTAGCTGAGCCTCAAACTCTCAATTCCCAAATCCAGCCGAGCGATTGAGCCAAGCTTATGCGCCCTAGCTCCTCTCCTCCGTCGAATTCGCCGACCAAATCAACGGATCTGCCGTCTTAACTAATCCCTCAGATCGGCGAACTTCCGACTCGCCGATCCCCTCAAAGCTCTAATCCCTTAAATCGGCTCAGAGATCCAGCGCCGATCCTCCTCCTCTCTGTTGTGGCGGCTGTTTCTGCTTTCCCTCCAAAAAAAAACGGTTTTTTTTTCTTTCTCTTCGAACCGTTTTACAGAGACAAAGAAGCTTGGAATCATCAGATGGAGTGGAATGTAAACAATGCATTCAAAACTTTCAAAGGTAAAATGAAAACTCTGATAATGTATCCATAGAGCTTATAATCTTGTGATAAAAGTATGGAGCTTGCTTTCTTGTGGTCTCGATGCTTGTATTGGTTTATTAACTGAGACTATAACTACTTATGATTATTTCTTTGTCTCTCCTACTTGATGTTAGAATTGGAACCAAAAGCTATGATGGATATGACACTTGTTCCACACTCTGATCCCATTGACATTGGATTAGGCTCTTCTGATAAAGCAAATACTGTTCCTCCTAAACGGAAGAAGACTATGACATCAGTGTATCTTAAATATTTTGAGACTGCACCAGACAGCAAAACTCGGAAATGCAAATTCTGTGGACAAAGCTATTCCATAGCAACTGCCACTGGTATTGTTAGATCTTGTTAATTCAACATTTTGATAACAAAATCTTAGCGCCTTCAATAACTTGGGCTCTGTTATCCTGTTTTAAGGTAATCTTGGAAGGCATCTGACCAATCGACATCCAGGCTATGATAAGGCAGCAGATGTTGTCACCAGCTCTTCAGTACCACAGACACCACCAGTTGTTGCAAAACCGTCACAATCCCAGACGAAAGCACCACAACTCGATTATGATCATCTTAACTGGTTAGTTCTTAAGTGGCTCGCTTTGTCATCACTTCCTCCCTCTACTGTAGACGAAAGATGGTTGGGAAACTCCTTCAAATTCCTTAACCCAGCCATCCAATTATGGCCGGCTGCAAAATATAAAGCCGTACTTCATGATGTTTTCAGAAGTATGCGGGAAGATGTAAAGACATCCTTGGACCATATCCAATCCAAAGTTTCTGTCACGTTAAGTTTCTGGAGTTCATATGAAAACATTTTTTATATGAGCGTAACTGGCCAATGGATAGACGAATATTGGTCTTCTCATAGATTACTGCTCGACATATGTCGGATTCCTTATCCCTCTGGGGGTTCTGAGATCTATAGCTCACTTTTGAAAGTTCTTAAGATTTATGCCATTGAAGACAGGATTCTATGCTGTACACATGACAATAGCCAAAACGCTATTCACGCCTGTCATAGCCTGAAGGAATACTTGGACGGTCAAAAGGTCTTGCCTTTCTGCTACATTCCATGTGCCGCTCAAACTCTGAACGATATTATTGATGAAGGGTTGGCAACTATAAAGCCTATAATCTCAAAGGTCAGAGAATTCACTCAGGAGTTAAACGGATCGAAAGAGTTATCAGATGATTTCATTCAGTTTACAACAGCTTATCAAGAAGGCAACTGGAAACTTCCGATCGATGCTTCATCTCGTTGGAGTGGCAATTACCAGATGGTCAACATCTTGTGCAAGGTAAGATTTCAATAACTTTGACCTGGAAGCCATCAAGCTCTGAGATATTTGTATGTGATGACTTATATTGGTGCAGGGTGGCAAGTCCTTGGACTCGGTGATTAGGAAAAACGAGAATTGTCTAGAGAACAGAATGATGTTGACTTCTGCAGAAAAGAACGCGGTGACTATTGTCCACAGTTACGTGGATTTGGATTCGTTCCACAAGACCACTGAAGATATGTGCACGAACAAAGATCTCACGGTTGGTCTGGCATTGCTCTTCATGGATAACATATCCGAGATGATCACGACTTGCCAGAAATCATGCCACAATCCAGAGTGGCTAAGAACTTGTGCTGAAAGCATGGCCCAGAAGGCCAGAAGTTACACCACCCAAGTGTGCAACGTATTCACTTACATTACAGCCATTCTTGACCCGCGGATCAAAACAGAGTACATTCCAGAGACTATAAATCTCGAGAGCTATATAGATGAAGCAAGAACCCATTTCATTCGTAACTATTCCTCCTCTCATTTCACATCTTCCATGACGAGCGGGTACCGTCCTCAGGACATAGATGAAGGAGGAGGAGGAAATATCTCATTTGCAGAGGAAATCGCTAGAAGGAAAAGAAGAGGAAGTATGAGTAACAATGTTGTTGATGAACTAACTCAGTACTTATCAGAGTCTATAGTCCCGATGCAAACTGATGTGTTAGATTGGTGGAAGGTAAACAGCGGAAGATACCCGCGACTTTCCAACATGGCTCGGGATTTCCTTGCAGTTCAGGCGACTTCCGCTGCACCGGAAGAGATATTTTGCAGTAAAAGCGAAGAGATTGATAAGCAAAAGTATTGCATGCCTCAAGATAGCACACAGTCTGTTCTTTGTATCAGATCATGGATTGAAGCTGGTATGAAACTGAAGTTCAAGTCTACTGAGATTGACTATGAACGGCTAATGGAGTTCGCTGCCACCGTGGCCGCCGATAATTCTGCTGGAGGTTTAGACAAGAATCAACATAGGTGAGATTCTTTTTAGTTGTATGTACTAAAGAAACTATTACAATGTAGTTGTCTTACTTTTAGCATGAGTTGTATGTAATTTTGCATAGTTGTGAAGGATTTGTAAAGACCATTTGTGTTAGAGTTGGTTTTGATGAAAACCAATCTGGTTAACTTTCTTAGTTTAACCGTATGTTCCTTTTCATATTAGGGAAAAGGAAAAAAACTGGATAAAGAGTCTTTGTTCTTAACTTTATAAAATTTCACTGGAAAAAAAAAGAACACAATGTTGAGTAATTAATGGGTTGTCTGAATAGAATAATGGATAGTGATTGTACGACATGGAAAATACATTATCTCTTTTCTTGTTCCTTAGATATTTGTTTATTGGCAAGATCGATTTCGACAATGTCCAAGTCCAGTGTTTGAGTGACCAAGCTGTTGCTTAAATTTAATGTAATTCAAATATGACTACTTTTCTGTAGTACTACCTTTACCTTCCTCGAATTTTCAATTTGTGTGTTCGTTGCCTATTGTTTCTCTATAAAGTTTTGTCGTCTAATGATTTCTTAAGCATATTTAAATTTGAGAAAGAAAAGAAAAATGTTAAGAGCGTAGTCGTACTTAGAAAAGTCTCGGCACTCCAACTTTTACAGTTGAATACATGCCGACATGGCCACGTACCTTTGTGGTTTTCATTTCCATATACCTTTTATTTTTTTAAATTTAACGTTTTCTATATTGGTTAAATCTGTTGCCCATTTCGACGTACCTTTTTTTGTACCCATTGTAAAGTAAAAATTTATATGATAAATTATTTCATATACTTGGACCGACCAATTCGGTCAATAAAATGTTTTTTTGGTCAAGAATTCGGTCATTACAGTAGAAAATTCAACATGGCTATAATTTAATTGGTGTTCCAGATCTGCCGGCGCCGTATTATAATTCTTTTGTAAATTTTAGATTTTGTTTGTCGTCGACGAAGAAATTCTTAGTTTTGCATGCAAAAAGTAATACTCCCTCCGTTCTATGAAGATTGATTTTTTTAGGTTTTTATTTTGTTTCATAAAGATTGATTTTATACACTCTAATCAATATATTTTTCTTAAAAACATAATTATTTTTTTTGAAAAATGTACTTTTACTAAAAACTTTAATCATAATTTTTGAGTTTTAAGCATTAATAAAGTAAAAAATAATTTTTAAAAAGTTATTAATAAATATTTCTTAATATGTGTGAAAACTCCATAAAATCAATCTTCATGGAACGGAGGGAGTAACTATTTGCAATTAGCTGTCAAAAAAAAAAGAAAAGTAACATTTTTTTTTCCCATATTACTAAATTTTGTAAATACACAAATATTAAAAAATAACTAATATTTTTTATTAATAAAAATTTAACTAATAAAAAAGAATACAGCAAAATCGAAATGGTCAAAAATTAATATATTAATATAAATAATGCATAAAAAACTAAGAAAAACTAATATTTTAAAACAAAAAAAAATTTCTAAAAAATTTAGTAATATGAAATAGAGGAAGTATTTATTTATATAGCAGTTGTTATGGATTTCAAAATAAATCGGTAATTAGCTATTTGCAGAGGTACGATAATTTTACATTACGTTAGTATTCTTTTTTCCAGACTTGATATTCATTATTTTTGTTTTTGGCTACCAACCATTTTCATTATTTATTTCCTCCTGTTTTCGTTGCTACCTATATAATATCATATGTGACGGTTTTATGCATGGGAATATATATGTATATATATATACATATATATATTTAATAATAGCGGTATTGATTGTATTATTTGTTTACAATCAAAAATAAAATAAACTATGATTATCTTATGAAATGTCAGACGTCTTATCTCAAAACTTCCACTGACAAAGTTAGCCGTTTCATGTAATAATCAGATTATAAAATGTTGCCTAGGAGAATGCCCCACGTGTCAATCACTTTGAAACGACGTAGCCACACGTACCGCCACAAAGCAAAGCAAGCATAAATAAAGATGGTGTCTCGTACTCAAAGTGTCTCACTTTGCAAAGTGACACAAACAATTTTCTTATAAGAAAAAAGATTCTCTCTATAAAACCTCTCTCTCTCTCTCTTTCTCTCCTTGTAGTAAGAAAACAAAGCTAGTAACTAGAGATCTCTCTATCTCTCTCTCTTTGTGCTCTCGTCGTTCACTACTATTAAAACGATCTTGAGTATCGCAAAAGAACAAGATGTCTATTCGAAAAATCTACAGATGTTTGAATTCTTTAATCAAAAGATCCTGTGCTCGATCTTTATGATCATACACGTCCCGTTTCACACTTTGTTTCAACTCTCAGGATTTCGATTTTTTCTTCTTTCTTCTCTGTTTCACTTGAGAACCACCCCTTTGAACTCGATCAAGAAAGCTAACTAAGTGTCTTTGAAGAATCAAGAATACCAAGAATCGAGAATGGTGCGAACACCGTGTTGCAAAGCTGAATTAGGGTTAAGGAAAGGAGCTTGGACTCCCGAGGAAGATCAGAAGCTTCTCTCTTACCTTAATCGTCACGGTGAAGGTGGATGGCGAACACTCCCCGAAAAAGCTGGTACTTAAAATTTTATTTATTATTTTTATTCCGTCATATTTGAATATTCAATGTTTGACCTTTTCTTGACCATTATTGCCCTATTATTAATTAAAAATCAATTTGTTTTTAATTGGAATAGGACTCAAGAGATGCGGCAAAAGCTGTAGACTGAGATGGGCCAATTATCTGAGACCCGACATCATAAGAGGAGAGTTCACTGAAGACGAAGAACGTTCTATCATCTCTCTTCACGCCCTTCACGGCAACAAGTTAGTCTCTCTCTCTAGCCTCTAGCTACTTTTATATGTATACGGTCCAATTCCTATTGCCTTTCTTTCACTGCAGTAACTATTTTAATTACAAAATATTTTACTATCTTTTTATCAAAAATTTAACACAAAAAAGCTTGACAACAAAAAAAAAACTGAAAATATTGTGTTTTTCTAAAATATACGACTATTTTAATTATAGTACCATAAAAAGATATCCTAAGCTAAACGCGACGCTTGAAAGTTCATATTTTATGTTTAATGCGATCATTAATATTGTAATCTTATGGTGTTATTCAGATGGTCTGCTATAGCTCGTGGATTGCCAGGAAGAACCGATAACGAGATCAAGAACTTCTGGAACACTCATATCAAAAAACGTTTGATAAAGAAAGGTATCGATCCGGTTACACACAAGGGCTTAAACTCCGGTACCGACAAATCAGAAAACCACCCGGAGAAACAAAACGTTAACCAGACAACTAGTGATGATGTTCTTGATAATGAGAAGGCGAAGATGAATAACAAGAATTCTGGATTATCGTCGGCTAGGTTCTTAAACAGAGTAGCTAATAGGTTCGGAAAGAGAATTAATCAGAGTGTTCTGTCCGAGATTATCGGAAGTGGTGGCCCGCTTGCAACTCGTTACACTACTACTACTACTACTACTACTACAAGTGTTTCAGTTGACTCCGAACAAGATAAGTCAACGAGCTCTTCCTTCACACCAACCTCGAATCTTCTCTGCCAGGCGGCCGTTGCAACAACTCATGTTTCATCGAACTTTGATGTTGATGGTAACGTTAATCCGACGTCGTCTTCGTCCACGTTCTCTGATTCCTCCGTTAACAATCCTCTAATGTACTGTGATAATTTCGTTGGTAATAACAACATTGATGATGCGGATACTATCGGATTCTCAACATGTCTAAATGATGAAGATTTCATGATCTTGGAGGAGTCTTGTGTTGAGAACACTGCGTTCATGAAAGAACTTACGAGGTTTCTTCACGATGATGAAAATGACGTCGTTGAGCTGATCACGCCGGTCTATGAACGTCAAGACATTTTTGACGAGATTGATAAATTATTTTTCGTCAGTGCTTGAACGATGAATCCCACGTGATCATGTGATTCATGTCAATATGATTATATATATATATATATATATACCATGTCGATGGATATATGTTACCTTGATGATGATGATAATAATAAATAATGATGATGATGAAACATGAATGTAGCTTGTATTGCCATATTATATGCGTGTGTTTTTATGTTTTTTTTTCTTCTTGTTTTTTAAGTGTGCTTCGTTGGAAATGGATGATAAATATATGGTGGTGATGTAAAATAATAAGATTAATGAGTTTTTTTTTACGTTTATTAAATAATTAAATACTACGAAAACAAGTATTAATTTAGTATTTTTATCGTGTTGGTTAATTATCAGAATGAATTTTTATCTATCTGAACGTGAGATTTGAATTATTTTGACAAATCACTAGCTGCTGCTACTATAAGTTCTACTGTTTTTTTTTAATGCGCGGTATGTTCAAAAATAATTTTGGTGGCTTATGTCATGGGCGAGGCTGATTGATCGAGCAGGTTGATAAATAATTATATCCTCAACTAAATTGAAAAGAGCATGTAAATAATATTTTTTGACGATTAAGTTATTGTAAGTAAAGTATATATATATTTATGTCTTAAAAAACGTAAGTATGTCATTATCTAGTGTATATATTATTCACCTTATCAATATTCCAAGAATCAGCCATGAAATAAAGCAAGTGAGAGGATCATTCTTTCAATGTTCCAGAGGACTAATAGGAAGAAGTGCATTATCATTCCAAACATTATGAAAAGCACCAAACAGAAAACAAAAGTAAAAGCTGTGAGGTTTGTTTCAAAAATAATATTTCGATAAAAGTTTAATGATTTTTCTCTTACAATATACTACAAATAAAGTGATTAGAAACTAGAAACACTAATAAAAAGTAGTATTTTCAGGAACAACTTATAAAATAAAGTGACATATTTGTATATATTTCTTTTACATTAGTTAGTTAACCTCATGCACACTTATAAATATGTTTTTTGGGCTTGCCAAAGATAAACAACTTCCACAAACTCTCGACATGTACATCTTCAATATGTGGGATTTCATGGACCTCGTTGTTGGAGTCTTGGATTTACCCGAAAGTTCTCGTGTTAAATTCTTATTAGATCCCTTGTCTGTTCATCAAGACTTTTATCGTCTGTAGATGCTGAGAACAAATCCACATTTTTAAAAGTCGTTCGGCTGAATCTAGGCAAAGCATGAGAATTTTTTTCATTTCGAATTATCTAAAATCATCCAAGATTCTTTTCTTCGTCCAAATCTAAATGTCGCTAGGGTTGCTTCCACAAATGAACGATAAATCAATAAATTGTACAAGTTGTAGTAGTTTCCTAACTATTTGTTTTTTTTTTTTAAAGTTGCACCGGGCCATCTACTTTAGATCTCAACTTTGGTCTTCCAGCTTTAACTCTCAACTTTTTATGATAGTCGATTTAAAAGGTGGGGCTGATACAGTAGTATCTGGATAATTATTAAAATAATTCCTTATATTTATATAATTCGAGATCAATATTATAAATAATGATGCATAATCACCAATCATGTGAGTCGTCACTAGTCATTGCCGGTCTTTGCAGTTGGCATCTGTGCTAGTGCCACATTCTTGTCATCTTGTGTATGACTCTTAACATTTCACAAGACCATGATGTAATACGCAATAAAGTTATCCTATTAGTTTTGTTTTCTTTTTCTTGTTCCACTTTGTACCATAACTAATATATTTTTCATTTGATAATTATTGCAGTTCACTATTATTGACTTAACTTTCTGGTTTATATCTTATTATTATTTTCATTTGTCACCAATAAAAAATGAAAAAATAGAATTACTATCAGTAAACTAATTAAAAATATATTATCTTAATTAAAACAAATTATTTTTAATTTTAAAAATATATTTTTTAGATATACATGTTTTTAGTATACATAAATTAACCACTTGGTTATACAAATATCTATTTGATGAAAACTATCCATTTTCAACCTCATTCTAGAGTAGTTTTCATATTTTTCTCATATTTCATATAAATCAAAAATTTTATTTTATTGGCATATACTATTATGAAAACTTTTAGAAATACTAATAATTGAATTACGAATATGCGATTTGAGCTCGAAGGAAAAAGAAGAATATGCGACTCTAAATAGAATTTTATAAAATAAAATAAAATAAAATATCAATATGATTTTTTAGTCAAATTTATTTGTAGGTCCTATCTATCAATATTCTTTTACTTACTGATATAATAATTAATACATAATAGGTCAGTGATATGATGGCTGATTCTGATAGATTTAGCACCTATATTTTAATTCTACTTTTCTGCATGGAAATAAATATGGACGACCTGACACATAGTGTCACTTCTAATATTTTTAGTTGTACTGTTATATAATATAGTACCATCATAGCCACTTTTTCGTATCATAAAATTTTACCATCATAGGCTAGAGTTAATACGTATGTCGAATGTTAATAGGGGTATTCGGATAGTGTCTAACATAACGCTTTTTAACTTCTAAGCTTAATTGGCGTATCCACAGAAGTTGTGGAAGATAAAAAAAAGAACGGCGTATCCACATGTTATTTTTCGATTTTAATCTTCATATAGGATTATAAATCCTAATAATCCATTTTTTTTTTCATCCGACGTGAATTTTGCTAATTTGGAATCAAATTACAATAGTCACACTTGAGAGCTTGAGTTATTACAAAAGGAATTAGAGGGTAAACTGAAAGAAAGTACTATTTGGAATTTTAGTTTTAGCAAGTATGTCCACCGATTTGTCGCTATCTTTCTTTATCTAAAACTATTTTAGGAAAAATAAAAATAAAAAACCTGTTTTTTCATTGTCGATCGTGCTTCTCTTATCTAGTTAAAGTTTCCAAACTTAAAGTTAGTATCCTTTATGGAAGCTATTACCTCTTTGTTATCTTCTTCTTCTTCATTTTTCCTTTAAGACACACTTTTTTGTACCCTTTTGACTAGCAATTCTGCATTGCTATAATAAGCATATGTACTATTGGAACTCCAGAAAATTGTTAAAACGCAGTTCCTTTTTCTGAATCCATTACGGTATGGGATTTAAATCGGTTGATGTTGCGTTATCTTCTAGTTCTAGGATCCAAGTCCCGATGCCAAATCGAATATATAAGCCAAAGTCATAAGAAAACAAGTTTTGATAAAAAGAATCATATGATACAATACGCCACTAAACTTTAAAATGATAGAGGGAAAGGTAAAATATGCGATTTGATGAAAAGGTGCAACACCATCTAACGGTTTCGTCAAATTAAAGACTCAAAACAAAAGAAAAATAATTCCTCCCAACTTTATTTCCACTAGTTACACCTAATTTAAATGTCCATTAAGTGAGAACATTGATGCTGATATTTAGAAATGTAAACAAGTAAAGTTGTGATTGCTCGATCCAACATGTTAACGTGGAGACTTTTCAGCTCTAAAAACAATGGATTCATCATAGAACCTTCTATAATGATATCTAAAGTGATAAAAATAATTTTTATATATTTATTATAGATCATTAAATTAATTAATTTAATGCTAAAAAAAGATTTAATTATATGTATCGATTTAATTTAGGCAAATACACTGGCTCCCTCTCTCGAACCTCGACCTCCGTCTTCCTCTTCTCGACGTCAATGTTTGCTTCTTCTACAAGAAACTACTTAACATTACCAACACAATGGCTCGTGAAACCCTCAAGATGACTTTGGTAAAGACTCTCGTCTTCAACTACGTATACGCATCTATACATACCTACAAAATTTAAACCTTAGTGAGAACATGGCACCAACAATAAACTTTACATACTTGAAGATTCTTGCTATGTCTTAGGATCTTGCAATTGGGTGTTAAGGTTTTACCCTTGCAAGAGTATATTATGAAAATTTGAATCTATTACGCATCAGCTCATCAAGACGATGGATATGTTCATCGGCAATGACTATCACAAAAAGCACAAGAGAGAATGATGGATATATGTATCGCGTACAATATAAAGAGAACATACGGCTACTTGATGACCAAATCAACAAATAAATGTTATTTTAACAGGAAATAATGCTTAATCTTGATTAAAAATGATCTGGCATATAAATTCTAAGCATATCTATGATTACTTTTTGAATTTCTTTATCGGGGTGAAGCTGTCCATCTGGATAATAAAACCTCTTTTCGTTTAAATCGAATTCATGGACGACTTTTTTCTCATTCTTCATATCTTGAACAACTCCATCTCCAGGGTGAAACTCACCTCCATCTTCATAATAAAACATTTTGTTTAGATCAAATCTTTGATGAACTTTTTTCCTTTGCTCTGTTTATAATCTCTTTTTCCATTTTTTCTGTAAACGTGAAGCTAGAGATTTGCACAATAATTTATATAGATTTTTGAGAGAAAAAATAGGAAGAGATAAAACTATTCCAAAATAAAAAGTCAAATACGATTTTTTTAAAATAAGCTAAATAAACAGAGTATAACCTTAAATGTTGGAAGATTTATTCAAGATTAATAACTACATAATAAAGGATATAAAATTCTAATAACAAATCAAAAATAATTAATCAAAAATAAATTATAATATAGATATCGATGAGTAAATTTAAGTGTTAATAATCAATCAAAAATAAATTTGCAGAGAACTAAAAAATTCGAGAATTCTTATGATCGAGGAAAGAAGGAGCTAGTTCAACTCCATTGAAAAGAAAATAAGCTTATTAAGATCTCTGAGAGCCTATCGGTTATTGAATAAGAAATAGGCACATCGGTTGCTTTGCTTTTGTTCTTCCCTCACGTCAACCTGGGGTACACGAATATCTCAATTCCACCATCAAGGGGTTACTGCGTTAGCTGGGAACAGAGGATTGTGCTAGCGAGAACTCAATTATCCTCCAATTCTCTGACTGGTTCACGTTTTGAAAGAGATTGAACAACGCCTTTGATCATATGAACAAATTGACGTTTTGAACAACGCCTTTTAGAACAACAAATTGACGTTTAGTTATTCAAAGTTAAAAAACTATTAATCTTATCGATCGATTAATATATATTCATATGTCCATATTTCAGAGCACGTTTGTAATTTACTTTCTCTTCTCCTATTTATTTTCAGGTTATCTAAATGTCGTCAATCGGTGATGTGTATGCTACAAGGCGTTGGATGTATGAAAGAATCGATCATACAACTAATCAAGTTTCAGAAACTTATTGTCAGGGGTTGAAAGATTTTATGGAGTTTGCAAAAAGTCAACCTCTGTTTTTGGAGAATAGAAAACTCTTTTGTCCATGTATTAAGTGTCAGAACGGAGGAAGATTAAAAGAAGAGGACATCGTGACAAGGCATTTATTCAACAAAGGTTTTATGCTTAACTATTGGGTTTGGACTTCCCACGGAGAAGATTACGATATGTTAAACAAAAATCTAGAAAAAGATGATTTCATGACCAACTCCGACCCAGAGCCAATGAATCCTTATGTGGAAATGGTTTCAGATGCATTTGGTAATACAGAGTCAGAGTTTGATCAGATGAGAGAGGAAGAGCCATATCCCGAAGCCAAAATTTTTTATGATATTTTGGATGCTGCTAAACAACCAATTTATGAAGGATGTAAAGAAGGTCTTTCGAAACTGTCCTTAGCCGCTCGGCTCATGAGTTTAAAGACTGATTTTAATCTGTCTCAAAACTGTATGGATTCGATTGCTCAGATGATGCAAGAATACTTGCCAGAAGGAAACAACTCACCAACTTCGTACTATGATATTAAGAAGCATATGCGGTCTTTGGGTTTACCTTATCACAAGATAGATGTTTGTCAAGATAATTGCATGATTTTTTGGAAGGATACCGAAAAGGAAGAGAGTTGTATGTTTTGTAAAAAAGATAGATTCAAGCCTACTAAGAAGATTGGGCAGAAAAAAATTCCGTATCGCCAAATGTTTTATTTACCGATAGCCAATCGATTGAAGAGGTTATATCAGTCTCATAACACTGCAAAAGATATGAGATGGCATGCTGAACACTTAGCGAATGATGGAGAAATGTGTCATCCATCAGATGGAGAAGCATGGAAACATTTTAACAAGGTACATCCTGATTTTGCATCTAAACCAAGGAATGTGTATCTTGGTTTATGTACAGACGGTTTTAACCCCTTTGGTATGTCTGGACATAATTATTCATTATGGCCTGTAATCTTGACTCCATATAATTTGCCACCTGGAATGTGTATGAAACAAGAATTTATGTTTCTAACCATTCTAGTTCCTGGTCCAAGTCATCCTAAGAGAAGTCTTGATATATTTCTGCAACCATTGATAGAAGAGCTGAAAGATTTGTGGGTTAACGGTGTTGAAGCATATGATATTTCTACTAAGCAGAACTTTCTCTTAAAAGCTGTACTGATGTGGACAATAAGCGACTTTCCCGCTTATGGTATGCTTTCAGGGTGGACAACTCATGGTCGATTGGCATGTCCTTATTGTTTGGATCAAACAGGTGCATTTTGGTTGAAGAATAGTAGAAAAACAAGTTGGTTTGATTGTCATCGGTGTTTTCTACCGGTAGATCATAGCTTTCGATGGAATAAGAAAAATTTCACCAGAGGAAAGGTTATGAATGATAATCCACCAAAGATACTATCAGGCGAGGAAATATTTAATGAAGTCAATTTTTTGCCAAAAACAGTTGATTGTGGAGGAAACCATGGACGAATACAAGGATACGGTGAAACGCACAACTGGCATAAACAGAGTATTTTTTGGGAGCTATCTTATTGGAAGGATCATAAACTTCGACACAATCTTGATGTGATGCACATCGAGAAGAATTTTTTCGATAATATCATCAGTACTTTACTAAATGTGCAGGGCAAAACGAAAGATAACATCAAATCACGACTCGATTTGCAAGAGCACTGTAATCGCAAGGAGTTGCACCTAACAACTGATGGGAAGGCACCAGTCCCAATTTTTAGACTACAACATGATGCCAAGACAGTTTTTCTACAATGGCTCAAACAAGATGTTAAATTTTCAGATGGATATTCATCATGTTTATCTAACTGTGTTGATTTACCGGGAAGGAAATTAACAGGAATGAAAAGTCATGACTGCCATGTTTTAATGCAACGACTACTTCCAGTTGCGTTTGCTGAGCTTATGGAAAAATTTGTACACGATGCGCTATCGAGTAAGTTTTTTTTAATTTTCTGAATTTTTTTTTCTGAAAACAACAACAAAAAGTTACGTTTCCTTTTTTTTTTTTAATTTTCTGAAATTTTTTGGTACACTCATAACTTTTTTTACAACAATATGGATTTGAGAAAAGAAGCTTTTTTATCAATGTGGATTTGATGTAAGAGACGATAGAGTCAATGTCTTTTGGTGATAGAGCAGAGAGGGGACAAAAGCTAACGTCGGCATAGTCTAGGTTGTCTCTAACTACATATCCAGTCTATATATTTCAAAGAGTTTGACTCTACCTACGTCCAGGAAATGCTACTTTCTCTTTGGTTCGACAGGAGGTCCAGAACTTGCTTCGCTAGCAGTGAATAATGCTATTCCGGTGAAGCAGGTTGGCTAGTGCAAGCACACTAATTAGCACACCCCTGGTCTGTTTTCCGAACGAGTGAGTTGTGCTTCAAAGCAGGGGTTGTGCTTCATAAGTTACTCGTCCAGTCAAAGCAAGAAGAGAACTCAGTCCATAGGGTCAAAGCGTCTTTTTGGCTATAAATATAGGTGAAGTCAGCTACAGAATCCTCAAACGGATCAAGTGAAGAGTTGCTTCGCTAGGAGTAAGATAAGATAGAAGATAGATAAGGCTTCTTCCTTGATTAAGTGAGCAATAGACAGAGAACTGTGAAGTAACACAGAGGAGTTGACGGAAATTAGTACATTTTTAACTAGAATCTCCGTACACAAGAGGATACTTCTTTCCTTTTAGATCGAAAGCATTCACTAATCTTCCCTGTTATGGAACAAAAGAGTCATTGGTAACTGAAAAGACACATATGCTTTTGAAATGAGAGTGTTGCTTGGTACTTACGACAAGTGTCTTGCCGTTTTCGAGAACAACTTTGGTGACAAACCCACGGTTCGTGGTACTGGCTCCAACGGTTAAGATCCACGGCGCTACGCTCACGACTGTGGTCGGCCTCGGACCGGAGTTACCGGCTGACTCTGTCTCGGAGCAGCCTTTTTTCTTACTTTTCGTGGCCGATTAGATCACTGAACTTGGTTCACTGACGTTTTATTCGATTTCTTCCAACTGGCATTCTTCAACAATCGCTTTTCTCACCTAATTTTCATCGCTATAGTATCACACGATTCTTTCATCTTCTTTTCACATTCATTCTAATTATAGTTGGGGAATTGGCTACTTTATAAGGCTAAGTGTTTTCTGGCTTATGCTTCTTGGCAGCTAAAAGATGTATATTATTTTGAGCTCTTTTTTTATTCTATGTTTTTTTGTTGCCTATGAGGATATAATCTAATAACAATTTATTTTGTAGGTGTTAGTTTATTTTTTCGGGACATATGCGCAAGAACTATACACGAAGATGGTGTTGCAATGTTGCAGAAGAATATTTCTTTGGTTCTTTGTAACCTTGAGAAAATATTCCCTCCTTCCTTTTTTGATGTCATGGAGCATTTGGTAATTCACTTGCCACACGAAGCTAGCCTTGGAGGACCTGTGCAATTTAGATGGATGTATTGTTTTGAACGATACATGGGTCATCTAAAGAAAAAAAGTGAAGAATAAGGCAAAAGTAGAAGGTTCGATTGTTGAACAGTACATCAATAAAGAAATTTCTACTTTTTGTAGTTATTACTTTGAACCACACATAAAGATAAAAAGCAGAAAGGGAGATCGTCATTACGATGGAGGTATTCAAGCAGATACACATGAGGATGGAATTCCAGATATATTTTCTCAAGCAGGGAGGGGCTCAAGCAGGGAGGGGCAGTGGTAAAGAAAAGGAAATATGGCTCCAAGATAAAGATTATCATATCGCACATACATATATTTTACAGAACTGCGATCAATTAAGACCATTTGAAAGGTATGAAAAATTAATATGTACTTATATACTTTTTATATTTGATTACAAGAAGAAGACATCGTTCTTACTTTACTTGAGTTAATATTTATGTATATGGGTATATATGTAGGTTATTTGATGAGAGCATGATTGCGGCTAATCCTGAGATAAGTGCAAACGATCTAACTGAGCTTAGAGAAAAGGAATATTCAGGCTGGTTACAAAAACATGTAAGATTTTTGTGTTTTTTTTTTAAATTGTTTCTTTGGATTGGTATAAATCATTCATATGCTTATGTTGTATTATGTGTTGAATATTTGTATTTTAAAAAATCAGGTGGAAGATACGTGGAAAGATATGTCATATCCANTTTCACACATATGACCATGAAAAAGACAAAAAGAATGTCAATTATGGAGTTTGTGTCATAGGTACAACATCTTCTGGCACAAGTGAAGAACATGATTTCTATAGAATTTTGAGAGAAATTCTTGAGCTATGTTACCCCGGACCAGTTGATCTTAAAGTTGTGGTCTTCAAATGTGATTGGTATGATTCAACCATTGGGAAAGGTATACGAAGAAACAAGTCAGGGATTATCGATATTAATGCTAAAGGACATTATAAAAAATACGATCCTTTTGTTTTGGTTTCACAAGCAGATCAAGTATGTTACATTCCGTATCCACGGACGATCCGACCTAAAAAAGATCAACAATGGGAAGTAGCTATTAGGATACAGCCCAGGAGAAAAGTATTGGTCAACCAAAATTTGGATTTCAATGCAATGCAACATGATAACAATGATTTTGTTGTTCAAGCTGATTCATTGCACGTCGAGACACTATCATATCTACATGGCCAACTAGAAGATCTTGATGATCCAGTTGTAGATACAGAAATTGGATCAGACGTTGAAGATGAAAATTCTGATATCGAATTATCTACCGACGAATCTGAATAGTTATTGGAAGCTAAGATGCAGAAGAACTTGGATTCCTTAGAGAAACGGAAAAAGGTACATAACACTTCTTCACATAATACACTATTCAATAATGTCTTAAGCTAACTCTCTTCTTCATCGTGTGGGTGACGAGCAACCTAGTCTCATCTATAATAAGAAGGCTGCTTTAGACCACTCTACACTCATATTTGCATTTCAATGGTGGTTTTTTTTTTTTTTTTTCTTTTTTTAATACTTTGGTCGACGGTAAGGTTCGGTCATTTCCCAAACAGCAAATCTCTCGAACTACCAATTTTTGTGTCAATTTGAATCTCTTATGAACGTTATACCTTACTATGGGATATCAAAACAAACGTAAACATAAGGATACGCGTAACTGTATCTGTTTTCCCCGTCGTGCTGCTGTTGACCGAACGATTCTGGCAGCTCCGGTGCCGACGGCGCGTAGATGTTTGCGTTCGCCATTTAATTAGACTATGAAATGCTTAGAGATGGCTTGAAGATTCGGAAACTTCTGGTTTTATTGATTTGTCTCAAATTCCAGAGGTTGAAGACGACAAATTCTGAATTCGCGTGTTTGATAAAATTTATTAGTATTATTAATAAAATTAATCGAACGCTGAGATTGAGAGCGTGCTCACTACTCTTTAGTACTAACAAGGGTTCTTAAAGCAGCAGATGGAGACTGGTAAGTTGGTTATTTCAGCTCATAGACTCTCTTGATCTCTCAAGAACTTGTAGAAAACATGGCAACAAGTGCTCTGTTACTTTTAGTGACCCAATTGCTCTCTGCTCTCCAAAATCAGTCATATCATCGGTCACATGGATTAAAGTAACAATCATTGGTCGTTCTTGATATAAGGAAGGATCAGGAGGTTGCAGAGAGACTTAAAAGCTTGAAAATTAAGAGCCACCGGAAACACTTCCATTGAAGATCTCAATAGTGTCGCCGTGATCAACACGGTGCCACCGGAATTAACGGTCGTCGTCCATCACATTTCGTTTGTATATAAAGAAGTAACCTTCTTGAGGCAGACTAAACTCAAACCTCTGTTGAATCTTAGAGAGCTCTTTTCTTAGTTATCCAACGTTATCCCCTGCGTTCACCTCCACTGGAATCTTCATTGTCCCGCATTTCGGCAGCACCATTACTCTCAGTTTCTTCTGGTTGTTGTTGTTGCTCATTGCCATCATCACAGTTGAATCTTGATGAACGTTAATGATCTGTTCTGTTGAGTTCGACTGTGGAGATTGCTCTGTTTTCATCACTTGATTGTTGCGGTTTTGACTATGGGTTTGGTCAGAGATGTGAAGCTGGAGACGAGAGTTGTTAAGGATCACACATTGTCCGATATCAAATGTATGAGAAACAATAGCCTAGAAAAAAAGTTATTATTCTGCCTCGTTAAATAGAACAAACTGGTTTATTGTTGATTAAAATCACTGGTAAAATACGATGTTGTTATTAAGATTTTGCATCGATTATGTTATTTTTCTCAAGTCATTTTGTGAAAATTATGTCACAACTCACAAGTCTTATTGAGCTCAAGCTGTTATCTTATTGCTAATTACAAGTCCTAGATCTTCTTAAGCTGTGAAACGAAAAAACAATTCTAAGAAAGCAAGAAACTTCAATATTAATTCTTATAAGGATCTAAAATAAAAAAAATAAAAAATAAAACATTAATATCTTTTTCTAATTAAGAATCTTATTTGGGAGGTTACATCACATTTGTAATTAGATGTGACGAAAATTTAGATTAAATTTTCGTATAATTTACTTACTAGATTTAGTCGCAAATCTGTCACAAAATATTGTGACTATAAGCCGTAGTAACAAAATCGCCATAATTAGTGACAAAGCTTTGTTACATGTAAATTAGTAACAATATTATGACCATATTATAACAATTTTATGACTAAATAAATACGTCACAGTTCTGTTTGTAAATCGTCACAATATTATGACCATATTGTAACGTATTATGATGAAATAAATGTGTCACAGTTTTGTATGTAAATCGTCACAATATTGTGTCCAACAAAAATTGTCACAATTTTTAGTCACAATATAACCTTTTTTTTTGTAGTGTACCGTCGTATAATCATCTAAAGTGTGTATATATGTGATTGGTGCAAATTAGTAATATTGTATTGACATATACAATTACTTTATACCGTCGTATAATCTTCAAAAGTGTTTATATATGTGATTACGTAAAGTTAGTTTAAGTTAATTAAAAATAAAATAGTGTTAAGCAATTAATAATCATTTAGATAATAGTATATAGTTAGAATGTGTGAACCTCTGTTTTCGAAATATACGGAAAGCTTTTCATGTTTGGTTATTGGTGTTACTTTAAGGTGCAATTGTTTTCATGGCTTGAAGATACTGTGGCTGTTGTAGCTTCTCATTGATATTCTTTGTTGGTGAAGGATTTGTGTTAAGTTAAGCTCTTCTGCTAGAATATATCAGAAATTGTTGATGTTCATGTTAATTTCATTTACGAAAGATAAATTGACATTGGATCAGTCTTCCTAATGGATGTCTCCAAGTTTTTTAAACATGAAAACATCTGAGGGGAATATGAACACAATAAATATTCTGTGATTGGGAAATGGGAAATGCAACAGCCGAGACAATCCAAATGGCATGAGAAATTTGTTGAGATTTCTTAGCCAAGCCAGGACTCGAGAACAAAATCTTTTCTTTCACAGTGTATAGTCTAGGGATATAGACAATTTCTTGTATCATACTCACTGTGGAAGATTGGTTCTTTCGATGGTTGCCTTTTGGAAAACTTACTCTGATCTTCTTGTCTTTGATAGGAGAGAGACACGAGAATCGAAAATGTATCTCCTCCCCGTTTAAACTTCACGGAAGTGGTCACAAGTGCTCTCAAAAGCAGCTATGAAGGGACAACCTATTTCATTAGATGAGGCAAAACCGATGATTAGTGGTCTATCAGCTCTTATCTACAAAGTACAAGATGCACATTCCGACATAGCCACCACAATGATGACCATGAAATCTCACATCCAAGCCCTTGAAGAGCGTGCAAATGCAGCTACCGTTCAAACCTCAATATTTGGACATTTGGTTGCCGAGGCACTACCAAAGAGCCTCCAATGTGTGATGATCAAGCTCACATCTGATTGGTTGATAGAGCCATCTCGCCATGAACTGGCAGATGAGAACAGAAACTCACCTAGACTTGTTGCATCTTCTCGGATAACGTGATTGCCGCCTCGGTTTCTAAGTAATGACTTCAAGAGCTCAGCTATAGACATCAGGAGCATAGAGAGGAGTTTTCTTGGTTGAATGCTTCATATTCTCCTGTCGTTAAGCAACTGCTGGACACATATGCAAGAGCGTACTATCAAAAGGGTATAGGATTCTTGTTGTTACACTATGGATTCCAGGAGAGATTGTATGTACGAGCATCAATGGTCGGACGTTCTGTCGTCGTTGACGTAGGAATAGCCTCTGGTTAGTTGCGGGATAAGCCAATCATCATCTTTGTCTAACTTTAGAATACATATTTTATAAATTACCAAAAATGTCAAAATTACTCTTATTCATCCTCGTAATGGAGAAAAAAATTGTAAGTTTGTATTCTAAACTTTTAGCCGAAGTTTAATTAGATCAAGTGTGCTCTAAACTAAGACAAATATTTTTCATTATATTTTCTTCTTCGAGAAATCAATAATGCTTTAACCAAAAACATAATATTTTGAGGCACACCTTTTGTTTTCATAATTACAAATGGTGCAATCTAAAATGGTCCCAATCAAAAAAATTCACTTGATATTTTTTTAATACTTCAGACTTCTAGTTCATTAAACAAAAAATTAAACATATCTATAAATTACATGATCTATAAAGACTTTTAGATAACATGTCTAGTCTTCTTGACGAAATAGGTCTACTTTTGCGTTTTGGAAATTTGGACCGAAGTTAATGTAGCATTGACGATGAAGGCCCTAGCTCCCATTCATGAAGACTTTCAAGAATATTGGACTTTTCCGGCAAAAGTGTCAAGAGAAGTGTCTACTCTTTTGTAGATCATTAAGTGGCTTTTAAAAATGGTTGATGATGGTGACAATAGAAACCTACCTCTCTATGTAAGCAAACCTATCTTATTATATCTCTCATTTTATCATTCACTTTAACTTGCCGAGAGCAAAAACTCCATAACTTGTTCCAGAAAGCGTCGAACCGATAAGATCAGGAGTCGCAAAATGCGTAAAAGCAAAACACAGAAAATGTTGAGCATATGGAACAAGAGTCCAGTATGATGGCTCAAGCGACACCAAAACCAACCAACATGATGGGATTGGGTTGTGGTCTGAAATCCTCTGGTCCAACGTCTAAGATTCAGATGACTATCTTTGTGATGGCAGCGAGTCTAACTGGAACACTCTTCCTTGTCTGACTCCATAGGGCCTATTTAGTATAATTTACGTTTAGTTTATATTCTCTTCTTTGTTGCTTATCTCTATAACTCAGAACATCTACACTTCCCATAGATTTATGAATGAAGCTGTTAAAGTATTTCTTGAAACCAAAACAGAACAATGAAACAAACAATCGTTGATCATTCATAAACTTCACAGCTTCTTCCTCCATTATCTAATAGGCTTATAACAAAAAGAAACAAGCTTCTCAATTCTCGTAATCACAAAAAAAAAAAAGAGAAGATATATACATGCAAAAAGGAAGAAAACTTATGTTAAATTTAAATAATAATACATGTGTTAAAAGTCGTAAATACAAGTCAAAAACCATATGCTAACATAAACAATAAAATCAACGAAAGAATAATGCCATAAGGTCGAAAGGCATCAACGACCACTCTCATGCATTGCCTCTAAGAGGTATCGAAGCACCTTGCAAATACCTCAGCTTGTACACATTTTTCCTGTCCCATATCTCCAAGAATAATGCCATTAGGTCGATAAGACCATTGCTTTGTATATAAAAGTCATTAACGTGGTGAAATTCTAATATGTCGATCTGACAATTATGTATGGTTTAACAGCTAGCGGGTTTACTTGTTGACTAAATTGGTAATAGGTGTTCTTGTCGGGCTCTTATGAAATTTATCTAGTTCTTTTTAAATTTGAAATTTACGTAAGTAAGAAAGAAGTATTACTTTTCCTACGAATACTAGATTTTACCTTCACATGACGCTCATTAGGGGAAGTATTACTGTACAACTCTCTCCGGATATCCACATCACATTTGTTGATGCTCTCCATGACCTGTACAAGTTAATAAAATGGAGAGTGTTGAGTTACACAAAGTTAAGAGACGAAGCTTTGAAAGTGGCTAAAGAGTAAAGATGATGATGCATATACCAATCCACGAACCGAAAGTCACTTAAAGAAAATCTTTGACAACTAATGGACGGGATGAACATCACATCAGGAACTTTGAACCTATCAGCACCAGTCTCAATCGTCATGCTTCCTCTTCAACAAAGTAAAAGGTAAAATGGTTCAGCTTCCTCTTCAACAAAGTTAGCATATAAAGTGTGTGTATATATGTGATTTAGTAAAGTTAGTTCTAGTTAATTAAAAACAAAATGGTTAATCAATATATATAGTTAGAAAGTTTTCTTATTTTCAACGAGGACACTTATAGTTTACTAGATTAGGCCCCGCGTATACGCGGGATTATAATTTAATATTTTAAAATTTATGAAAAAAATCTGAATAGAAAATCTGAAAAATAGAATTAAATCACCCGTAAAAATAATTATATAATAAAATATTAAAAACGTCTATACGAAATCATTCACCAATATAAATCTAACAAAGTTACAATTAATTTTTTTTATTTTAATTATATATAGGTTGATTTATTTCTATTTTGAATAATATTTATTTATTTTTAATTATATTGAATTTTTTTTTTAAATCGACATAAAAAATATTTAATGTTGTCATTCTGAATTTCTTTGCTCAATATCTTTTAGAAGATAGACATTTTCTGAAAAGTATAAGAAAAATCAACCAAAATTAGAGGAAATATTATTTTTTTTATCATAAAAATATATAAATCAACTATTTTTACGACAATCTCATAATAATAAATTAATCTTAAGAATAGAATAAAAACAAACCGAAATTAGAAGAACAATTAATAATCATAAACTATATAAATATATTTTTTACGACTAACTCATAATAATAAATTAAAATATTTTTAAAAAATTAAAAAGAATAGAAATTTTACCAATAGAATAAAGTTGAAAGTATGATAATTTTGAAGAAAAGTGTTTTGTTTGTTGAGAAAACATAAAACTACTTATTTTTTTATATAAAGTTCAATATTTACAATTTTTTTAGGATTAGAAATTTTTTTAATTATGGAAGTTAATTATTTGTATAATTTACTTTATAGAATAAGATTAGTAATTTGTATAATTTCCTTATAGAATTTCTATTTTTTGAAAAATGGTAGTTAATTATTTTTTTTGTATAGTTTCTTTATACTAATTTTTAACATCTTCTCAACTTTAACACGTGTCGAAATCTTGATTTTAATAAAATGACACGTGTCAAATCTTGATTTTAATAACATGATACGTGTCACCGTCCTATGAGTTACTAACTTTTGAAAACCCTCCTTTATATAATAAAATTTGGTTTTAAACCGAAAACTTGAAAAACCGGAAACTAAGAGTGTCCAAATCGAACCAAATGAAACTATACATACACAAATAGAACCGAAATCACCGTAACACAAATCTTCTGAGAACACCACTAGGCTGACGAGTGAGGGTGTCAATATATATTTTTATCTTCTTTCGGTCCTCATTTGTAAACAAAATATTTTAAGAAGATAAAAATTTGGACAAAAGATGAAGGAAAAAAAAAAAAAAAACACCCAAAAATATATTATTTATTTTTTCATATATTTCGAAAATAAAATAGAATTTCTCACAAAGTTTTCTTTGGTCTTTACTAATTCGAACATTTTTTATTGACGAGCCACAGAAATTGCACCGATCAAAGCAACTAAAATTAGATATTTAGTTACTTTGATAGCCAATGGAAATAATTAGATCTGAAAGTGGAAACAATAACAATTTTTTTGGAAAGTGAAGAAAGGATTCGATGCACTCATCTTCTTAGATTACGCCATACGTGAAAGCAAAAGCCCAGATCACAATCTCAATCTCAATCTCACTTCTTCTTCAAGAGGGAGAGAGTTATAATTAGATTCTTCAGTCTCTTCTTTCTCTGGATCTCTGTCGGCAGATTTTTGCTATCCTTTGGGTTCCGCTCGAATCTGGGTTTAGTGTTTATAATTTCGATTCAGAAACGGTGGAGGATTCGGCGGCTGGAGTAGTACCGAAATATGAGGCGGTGGCCGGTGGATCACCGGCGGCGAGGTAGAAGGAGATTGTCGAGCTGGATATGGTTTCTCCTTGCTTCTTTCTCTTTCGCTGGATTAGTCCTCTTCATGGTTCAGCATCATCACCATCAACAAGATCCATCTCAGCTTATACTTGTATGTCTCTCTCTATCTCTCTCACTCTTAATTTGATCTCGAAAGCTATGGATTTGGTATTTTTTGCTCTGCACATCATCCCTCGTGAATAAATTGTGGATCTTGTTGTTCTGACAAGAGGATTGTGAATCTACTGGAATTGTAACCTAATTTGATTAAGTTGATTTTTTTTTTTCAATTGAATTGATTTTAAGCTCCCAATTGAGTAGACTTTTGAATGTGTGAACCTCTGTTTTCGAAATCTACCGAAAGCTTTTTATGTTTGGTTACACTTTAAGGTGCAATTGTTTTAATGGCTTGAAGACATTGTGGCTGTTCTAGTTTCTTATTGATATTCTTTGTTGGTTTCGGTTTGATCTTTTTTTTCTTAGAGTGAGTGCAAAAGCTCATAAAAACACAGCATTTCTTATGTAAGATGCGTAGACTAATCTCTTGCTTGCATGACTGATAATTTCTTGATAATATCTAAACCTTTGTTGTTTATGTTCGACCTAAACACATGAAATTCTCAAGAGTTGATTGCCTGTATTTTGAAAGATAACAATGTTGAAGGTGCTTTCTTATAATTTAGAGTTCCAGATGGGAATGTTTTGTGTTAAGTTAAGCTTTCCTGTTAGAAGGACATGCAGTAATTATATCAGAAATTGGTGATGTTCATGTTATTTTCATTTACAAAAGATAAATTGACATTGGATGAGTTTTCATAATGAATTTTCTCCAAGTTTTTTAAACATGGATACATCTGAGGGGAATATGAACACAATAAATATTCTGTGATTGGGAAATGCTACAGCCGAGACAGTCCAAATGTCATGAGAACTTTCTTGAGATTTCTTAGCTAAGCCAGGACTTGAGGACAAAAACTTTTCTTTCACAATTTCTTGTATCATACTCACTGTGTAAGATTGGTTCTTTCCAAGGTTGCCTTTTGGAAAACTTACTCTGATCTTCTTGTCTTTGATAGGAGAGAGACACGAGAATCGAAATGGTCTCTCCTCCCGGTTTAAACTTCACGGAAGAGGTTACAAGTGCTTTCTCATTCTCTAGGCAGTTAGCAGAGCAAATGACGCTTGCCAAAGCTTATGTTTTTATAGCCAAAGAGCATAATAATCTTCATTTAGCTTGGGAATTGAGTTCTAAGATCAGAAGTTGTCAGTTTTTGCTCTCAAAAGCAGCTATGAAGGGACAACCTATTTCATTAGATGAGGCAAAACCAATTATTAGTGGTCTATCAGCTCTTATCTACAAAGCACAAGATGCCCATTACGACATAGCCACCACAATGATGACCATGAAATCTCACATCCAAGCCCTCGAAGAGCGTGCAAATGCAGCTACCGTTCAAACCACAATATTTGGGCAATTGGTTGCCGAGGCACTACCAAAGAGCCTCCACTGTGTGATGATCAAGCTCACATCTGATTGGTTAATAGAGCCATCTCGCCATGAACTGGCAGATGAGAATAGAAACTCACCTAGACTTGTTGACAACAACCTCTACCATTTCTGCATCTTCTCGGATAACGTGATTGCCACCTCGGTTGTTGTTAATTCAACTGTCTCAAATGCTGATCATCCAAAACAGCTTGTTTTCCACATAGTGACAAATCGAGTGAGCTACAAAGCTATGCAGGCATGGTTTCTAAGCAATGACTTCAAGGGCTCAGCTATAGAGATTAGGAGCATAGAGGAGTTTTCTTGGTTGAATGCTTCATATTCTCCTGTTGTTAAGCAACTGCTGAACACAGATGCAAGAGCGTACTATTTTGGGGAACAGACAAGTCAAGATACGATTTCCGAGCCAAAAGTGAGGAACCCAAAGTACTTTTCATTACTGAACCATCTCAGATTTTACATTCCCGAGATCTATCCACAGCTAGAGAAGATCGTTTTCCTAGATGACGATGTTGTTGTTCAGAAAGATTTGACTCCACTCTTCTCCTTGGATCTCCATGGAAACGTCAATGGAGCTGTGGAAACATGTCTTGAAGCCTTTCACCGTTATTACAAGTATCTAAATTTCTCGAACCCTCTCATCAGCTCAAAGTTCGACCCACAAGCATGTGGATGGGCTTTTGGCATGAACGTTTTTGATCTGATCGCTTGGAGGAAAGCGAACGTGACTGCTCGGTATCACTACTGGCAAGAGCAGAATAGAGAACGAACGCTATGGAAACTCGGGACACTCCCTCCAGGTCTACTGTCTTTCTATGGTCTTACAGAGCCACTGGACAGAAGATGGCATGTCTTGGGTTTAGGTTACGATGTGAATATCGATAACCGTCTGATTGAAACCGCAGCTGTGATTCACTATAATGGTAATATGAAGCCGTGGCTAAAGCTGGCCATTGGTAGGTATAAACCTTTCTGGTTAAAGTTTTTGAACTCGAGCCATCCTTATTTACAAGATTGTGTCACAGCTTAAAAGCAAAAGACTTTGAGAGTTGAGACTAATCCATATCAGAAGATTCTTGATTTCTTATACACTTTGAAGATTCTTTTTATTTTTGGAATATTGTAGATCTCAGAAAGTTTGTCACATTCAGAATTTCCTTCTGAAGAGTTGTTTTCTTCTTATGGTCTGAAGAGAAACGTATAATCAACACATTAGAGGGTCCATTATGTACTTACGGTTGAATAGCTTACAGGGATAACTATTTTTGGCGAGTTTATATATTTTTATTTTTCGAGCATTCTGGTTTACTAGTTGTCTGCGTTGGGTATGAACTTTATCTTTTATTAAAATAAAGTAATTAAATATAAAATATTCGTAAAGTATTTTGGACCAATAAAATAAGCTAAGTAATAGTATATATCTTTAATCAATAAAATAGTTAACATTTCAAATATATTTCAGATGAAAAAAAAAAAAAAATCTTTTTTGCTGACTTAATATGCATTATCCGATGGCCCATTTTACCTTTGTAACTCTATCGTGGGCTTGATATGTTGACATAGTGGCCCATCACTTCTTTTTTGTCACATGTACGACTTCACAAGAAGCATCTCCGTCGACTCCACTTGCATATTTAACAAAACTTCCCTTTTGAAAATCAAATGAGAGCTTAGTGAATGCGGTTCTTCAGTACCCACAGACCTGTCCTCTGTGTTTCGACATTTTAGGCTTTCTGTGAGTTGTTGGAAGTTAGAATATGTTCTTAACTCTAGAAATCGTATAGCCCAAGAAATTGCAGGCAGTGTCACCAAAGATCATAGATATCAACCATACATTAATAATACAATCTCTGCCTTTCATATGTTATATAAAAGATTATGCCTTTTTTGAGATCGTTTCTAATCTATACATCAAACTCCTTAATTATGCAGAGCCTTTCCTTTTTATTATAGCTCTTGTTTTGAGCTTTCTCTTTAGGGTACCTACTGGTATATTATATTGACAATTAAAATATAACATCTTCATATTTCAGTTCAACATACATACACGATATAATTAAAAAAAACTTTTCATTGCACATAGGTTATTTATTTAGTTTTCTATAAAGAAACTACATAGTCACCAAACCAGCAACTGAAAATCACATATAACACGTTTGTGGGTCAAATAATAGCCCCACCAGTCACCACCAACCTACTTATCTATGGCTCACAAGAACTATATATTATAACAAACAACAAAACGTATTTTGGTATCAATAGCAACACTAGTAATCTCATTCATTACATTACTTAAGCCAAAAAAAAAAAAGAGAGACGTCTCTATAATGGAATCCAAATCTCTAAACGACGTCGTCGTACCAGAGTTGAATCACGAGTTAGCATCTTCACAGCCATCAGAATTCGAGAAGAACCAGAAACATTACCAAGAAATCATCGCCAGGCTTACTCACAAAGATGGCTGGAGACCAAAAGATCCGTTCGTTGAGTACGGTGGTCACTGGTGGCTACAACCTCTCCTGGAAGGTTTACTCCACGCCCAGAAATTCTTTAAAGCTCGACCCAATGATTTCTTCGTCTGCAGCTACCCAAAAACCGGCACTACTTGGCTCAAAGCCTTGACCTTTGCAATCGCAAATCGCTCCAAGTTCGACGATTCAACAAACCCTCTTCTCAAACGCAACCCACACGAGTTTGTCCCTTACATTGAAATCGATTTCCCGTTTTTCCCAAGTGTTGATGTACTTAAAGACGAAGGAAACACGCTTTTCTCCACTCACATCCCTTACCATCTCTTACCTGAATCAGTTGTGAATTCTGGTTGCAAGATTGTCTACATCTGGAGAGACCCAAAAGACACTTTTGTCTCGATGTGGACTTTTACTCACAAGGAGAGATCACAACAAGGACCAGTCATTAGCCTCGAGGAAGCTTTTGATAAGTATTGCCAAGGTTTATCTGCGTACGGTCCTTATCTTGATCATGTTTTAGGGTATTGGAAGGCTTACAAAACAAACCCAAATCAGATTTTGTTTCTCAAGTACGAGACTATGAGAGCTGATCCATTGCCGTATGTGAAGAGATTAGCTGAGTTTATGGGTTATGGATTTACAAAGGAGGAAGAGGAAGAAAAGGTTGTTGAGAAAGTAGTGAACCTTTGCAGCTTTGAGACTTTGAAGAATCTTGAAGCTAACAAAGGTGAGAAAGATAGAGAAGATCGTCCTGCTGTTTATGCCAACAGTGCTTATTTCAGGAAAGGGAAAGTTGGGGATTGGGAGAATTATCTTACTCCAGAGATGGTGGCTCGTATTGATGGTTTGATGGAAGAGAAGTTTAAAGGAACTGGCTTTATTTATTCAGCAAATTATGAATGATCTTTTTATTTTCTTGATTTCAAGCTTGATGACTCTCTGATTCTTCTGATCCTTATGCTGGTTTGTAGCATAAGTTGCTTTTATTTTCTAAGTATAGTTTCATTGGATGGATCGGTCCTCAAGTGTTATGTTGTTGTTGTTGTTGAGTGTACCTATCATTATATGTATTGATTATTGGTCATACATAAACTAATGATGTTTTTTCTTCAGAGATGCAAAGACACATACAAATTATGAAATTAATATGCGAAATCAAAAAGATATAACAGAGTAACCTCTGTTTTGCACCAAAAGCAGAAGGGAAGAAACATATCCTTTTGAGTTGATCAACCTCATTGTAGAAAAAGGTTTGGTCAATAACAAAACATGGTGAAATTGGTACAATAAGAATTTAATGATGGTTGGACAATAAAAAAGACCCCTCCATTATCTGTTTTACAAAACTCGGATGTGTCGTTTGGTCCAACGTAGCATGAAAGTGTTGTTCTCAATAGGTTACTCAATACTCAAACAGAAGTGAAAGTACTTCGATGATTTTACTATGCAAGGCAAACAAGGCTTAAATAGCCAAAAGATGAAGACACAGTCTTCCACAACGTGCTAGCTAAAAATTAGGAAACAGAACCGAAATAATAGACCAACTAGTTGACTCCTACAAGACAGGAGATTATTCATAAAGACTAAGTACTAATTCAAACTCCAACAGAAAGATCATCAATGTTGTGTGACATTTTGTTCACAGTTGCTACATTTGTTTGCAAAATCAAAGTAAGACTATTGAACAATACCCAGTAGTTCATATCCAACATTTAGTTCTTAAGAGCGAAAGGTCTCGCCTTTTGATTTTCGTCGATTGGGCAAATTTACTATTGCAGAAGTGTTTTTTTTTTTTTATAATTAAAAATGAACGCGATTCTCAGCCGTAGAGTCGTCGTCGACTCATCTTCGCGTCTCACCAAATGGCTCACTAACCCAACGGCTCATTCTCAGCCGAATCGTCAAACTCTCACTTCGCTCTATAAACCGAGCCAGAGCCGCCATTTTCGAACACACTATTTTCCTTCTAGCCCCTCGTCTCCTCCCGTGAGCCGCTTTGACCCTTCCCTGCTATGGCGATCGGAGAAAATTCGTGGGTTTTTCCCTTTAGGGAACAAAGCTTCGAAATTGGGAAATCTCGTGGAATCAAGAGTTGGGTTTATCGGTTCTCAGTTTCCCAAAAAGGGTTTCCAATTCGAGAGGTTTTCTGGGTTCCAATGGCGTGGCTGGTATATTATTGTTCTCATCATCGCCAAATTTCTTAACAACCTTATTGAGATTTGATTGGGGTTTCGTTTGTGTTTGTTTTACATTTGACAGGAAGCATTGGCTTCAAGGATTATCAGATCGTGACGTTGTTCTTGGATTACTTATAGCTAACACTGCTGTGTTTATGATGTGGCGTGTTTTCGATAATCGATTCATGATGAATAATTTCATGGTTGGACCTCAAAGCTTACAACTTTATAGACATTTCGTTCCAATACATGCTTGTTTATGGAGAGAATTAGGCTCTAGATGTCTTTATATGTAATGCTGTTGATAACATAGTTGATTATGACTTTGTTGACTGATATTTGGGCAGATATCGTTGGACAATTTCACCAGTGGGCGTCTACACACTCTGATCACTTCAGCATTCAGTCATAGCGATATTGGACATTTCATCTCAAACATGATTGGACTCTACTTTTTTGGAACCTGTGTACACTTCTATTCTCTTATGATTTGTATTTGTCGAGTGAAGAACTCGTGAGCCTGTCGCTGCTAGTTTTTGAAAAGTTTTGTTAGAGATAGTGAATTGTTTTCTTCAACTGTTTACTTCTTCATTTTTCGGAATCCTTCTCTTGCTAGATCGCTAGAAACTTTGGTCCTCAGTTCCTTTTGAAGCTGTACCTTGCTGGAGCGCTTGGTGGCTCTGTTTTCTACTTAATTCACCATGCTTATATGGCTGTAACATTGCCCAAGGTATAGAGCAACCAGCATAAAAAACAGTTAGTTTCCCTTATCTCAAATCATGCTAGGTCCGCAGATAAGTTAGTTTTGCATTTGAACTATGATGTTGTGTGGGAAGGCTTTTCCTTTTTATATCGGGTGATTAATCGTATGCGGTGGACAGGGCCAAGGAGTTTTGATGGGGGATCCATCGAGAACCCCGGGACTGGTATGTTTGAATAAGAGGGCAGTGACATTTAATCTTTGATTTGGTTATCAGACCTTGAAAAATATGATTATTGACCTAATACTTCCAGAGTTAACTCTTGACCCCCTTCATTGATTCTATTTCAACATAAATTTGACATAAAGATCCATTGTTATGTATTTTGTTGGATGCAAGTGAGGATAATTTGAAAACTCTTTTTTTGTTTTTCTGTTGTATATAAGGGCGCGAGTGGAGCGGTGTATGCCATCATGCTGCTGGATATCTTCCTGCACCCAACAGCTACTATATACTTTGATTTTGTCATTCCAGTTCCGGCAATGTGGCTTGTAAGTCTTAAGCTCTCTAGCTCAATCATGTCAGCTTAAAAGCTTTCCTCCTAATTCAACTAAAACTTACTCTTCTTTATCTTTCAGGGTATCTTCTTCATTGGAAGAGACATTTTAAGGATAACAGGGGTAACTAATAAAACATTGCAAAAGTTCAAAGTTTGTTTGGAACTATTTGATGATATATTTTCTTTACAAACAACTAACAATTTGGATATTGCAGGGGAACAGTAACATATCAGGTTCGCCTCATTTGGGAGGAGTTGCAGTTGCAGCCATCGCCTGGGCTCGGATTAGGAAAGGCCGATTCCGCTTTTGACCTGACCTTGCTTGGTTTTGGTCATCTTTAGAGAAATCTTTGTTTAAATGATTTAAGCAACTTTTGAGTCTTTGAGACCATATTGTGGCTCACAAGATTTGGTCTCTGCTTACCATATCTGTTTATCCAACCAATTTGGTCTCTTTTGTGCCGTTGAACCTAACCTTTAGACTGATCCACCTTGGAACAGTAATTTTAATTAGATTAATTTGGTGTGATGTTTCTGTATTTACCGTCAAAACTACAAGTTACATAAATTTAAAAAATGTTGAAAATACAATAAATTGACTTAAATTGGAGAAAGAAGAAGAAAAGGGACTTCTTTGAAATTAAAAGAATTGCAAATAGGATTATATTCCTAGTTTGACATATCAAAAATACACGCAATGTTAAATATTCAAATTAAATGTCTGATAACTTTAAAAAATCTAATCAAACACTGATAAGGACACAACAGGACATAAACATAATATAGGTTTAGGTATTTTTTTAAAGAACAAAGGAAGGAGATCCTCGTTACGTATTTCTCGGGGGCCCATTTCACTATTTTTAAGATACATATATATTAACCCTAAAAACTCGACACATCATCAAAGTGCCACGTAATAAAGTTAGAAGCTGAGCGAATGACTGAGATACTCTAATCTCAGTACTATAATTTTATTTGAATCTGTGAAGTAATATAATTTCGTTTCAATTCGTCAAGTGTGTGTTCCCGACCAATAATGACAATGTAATCCGACAAAAGTGCGTGTTCCTTTAGAGAATACCTAATAGGAACACCGTTCACCACAAACCTAACTTCTCTTTGCTTCTCTACACACGCCGTGCGGAGGAGAAGCATCCACATGCCCATGGTCTTGTGAGTTCTCTCCCTTGGCATGTGAAAGAAGTGGCAAAATTGAGGGTGCTCAAGAAACCAACTCAACTCATCCGGCTTAAGTACTTCCTCTATTGTATCTACACACTCTTTTATATAACAACGGGTTATGATCTTCAATGGCTTCACATACTCGCTGTTAGGGAAGTACAACTTCAAAGGTTGCATTGGTTCGAATTCATCCTCATCACCTAACTAAAATACACACAATTTTGCCTATATTAAGCATACTGGACATGCAACTTCAAAGGTTTCTTTTAATAAGCAAACTGGACACGCAATTGGACAAAAGATTAAGGTGAATACCGTATTATCTTCTTCATTGTGACCTTCTTCTTCCGAGACTTTCTCAGTCTCTTCTTTCTCGGCCATTCCTTCTTCCTCTATCGGTAATTCTACATGGTATGGTACTTCTTCCTCTCTGTGTTTTACAGCTGGAATAATAACTAAGGCTTTCGAAACTTCTTCAACCACTGGAACAATAGGAACAATAGCTAAGACATCTGTAATTTCATCTAAGGCATCTGTAATTTCATCTGAAATTTCTTCTACCACCGGAGGTGCCGTTTTCTTACGCTTCGGAGGCACCGGTTTCTTTTGCTTCGGAGAAGCCGATTTTTTGTTCTTGGGAGAAGCCGATTTCTTTTGCTTATGAGGTCATTTTCGTCCATACCATGTCTTCGGTGGCATAGTCTTCCTAGTTTTACATAATCTGAGAATTTGAATAAGGATTGAGGAAATCGAGAGAGCTTCTTCTTTTTTTACTGAACTGTGAAATCAGATCGAAATGTTACAAATTGATAGTCAATTAGAGTATCTCAGCCATTCGCCCGAGTCCAGATTGAAGCTAGGAGAAAAAAAAGGGAAAAACCTAACCGATTAATTAGACATAAACCGACTAAAATCTCCTAAAATTTCCGGTTCTGATATCTGGTTTTTTTTATCCGATTTTAACTCGGATGGGTTGCATAATGGGTGGATACTAAGCAGTTGGGTCTGTAATTGTTTTAAAAAACTATCATAATTTATACTTTTTTAGAATTAAAAAAATTAATACAACAAATTTGAAAAATAAAGAAAATATATCAGACACTTTAGAGGAGTATATGAGCCATTGATCCTTAAGAAGCTCGCGCTTTGTCATTAATCCTTTTTGTTTCCTCTTCGCCCAGGGTTTTTTTTTTGTTCTCTCTTTTAATTTTTTTTTATAATTAAAAATGAACGCGATTCTCTGCCGTAGAGTCGTCGTCGACTCATCTTCGCGTCTCACCAAATGGCTCACTAACCCAACGACTCATTCTCAGCCGAATCGTCAAACTTTCACTTCGCTCTATAAACCGAGCCAGAGCCGCCATTTTCGAACACACTATCTTCCTTCAAGCCCCTCATCTCCTCCCGTGAGCCGCTTTGAGCCTTCCCTGCTATGGCGATCGGAGAAAATTCGTGGGTTTTTCTCTTTAGGGAACAAAGCTTCGAAATTGGGAAATCTCGTGGAATCCAGAGTTGGGTTTATTGGTTCTCAGTTTCCCAAAAAGGGTTTCCAATTCGAGAGGTTTTCTGGGTTCCAAAGGCGTGGCTGGTATATTATTGTCCCTCATCATCGCCAAATTTCTTAACAACCTTATTGAGATTCGATTTTTTTTACATTTGACAGGAAGCATTGGCTTCAAGGATTATCTGATCGTGACGTTGTTCTTGGATTAGTTATAGCTAACACTGCTGTGTTTATGATGTGGCGTGTTTTCGATAATCGATTCATGATGAATAATTTCATGGTTGGACCTCAAAGCTTACAACTTTATAGTCATTTCGTTCCAATACATGCTTGTTTATGGAGAGAATTAGGCTCTAGATGTCTTTATATGTAATGCTGTTGATAACATAGTTGATTATGACTTTGTTGATTGATATTTGGGCAGATATCGTTGGACAATTTCACCAGCGGGCGTTTACACACTCTGATCACTTCAGCATTCAGTCATATTGATATTGGACATATCATCTCAAACATGATTGGACTCTACTTTTTTGGATCCAGTGTACACTTCTTTTCTCTTATGATTTGTATTTGTTGAGTGAAGCACTCTTGAGCCTGTCACTGCTAGTTTTCGAAAAGTTTCGATAGAGATAGTGAATTGTTTTCTTCAACCGCTTACTTCTTCATTTTTCGAAATCCTTCTCTTGCTAGATCGCTAGAAACTTTGGTCCTCAGTTCCTTTTGAAGCTGTACCTTGCTGGAGCGCTTGGTGGCTCCGTTTTCTACTTAATTCACCATGCTTATATGGCTGCAACATTGCCCAAGGTATAGAGCAATCAGCATTAAAAAAATGTGCAGTTAGTTTCCCTTATCACAAATCATGCTAGGTCCGCAGATAAGTTAGTTTTGCATTTGAACTATGATGTTGTGTGGTTTCCTTTTTATATTGGGTGACTATTGACAAATCATATGCGATGGACAGGGCGGAGGAGCTTTCATGAGGGATCCATCGAGAACCCCGGGACTGGTATGTTTGAATAAGAGGGCAGTCACATTTAATCTTTGATTTGGTTATCCGACATTGAAAATTATGATTATTGAGCTAATGCTTCCAGAGTTAACTCTTGATCCTCTTCATTGATTCTATTTCAACATGAACTTGACTTATAGATCCATGGTTATGTATTTTGTTGGATGCAAGTGAGAATGATTTGAAGAACTCTTTATCTGTTGTATGAAAGGGAGCGAGTGGAGCCGTGAATGCCATCATGCTGCTGGATATCTTCCTGCACCCAACAGCTACTCTATACTTGGAGTTTATTATTCCAGTTCCGGCAATGTTGCTTGTAAGTATTAAGCTCTCTAGCTCAATCATGTCAGCTTAAAAGCTTTGTTCCTAATTCAACTAAAACTTACTCTTCTTTATCTTTCAGGGTATCTTCCTGATAGGAAAAGACATTTTAAGGATAACAGAGGTAGCTAATAAAACATTGCAAAAGTTCAAAGTTTGTTTGGAACTATTTGATGATATATTTTCTTTACAAACAACTAACAATTTGGATATTGCAGGGGAACAGTAACATATCAGGTTCGGCTCATTTGGGAGGAGCTGCAGTTGCAGCCATCGCCTGGGCTCGGATTAGGAAAGGCCGATTCCGCTTTTGACCTACCTTGCTTGGTTTTGGTCATCTTTAGAGAAATCTTTTTTTAAATGATTTAAGCAACTTTTGAGTCTTTGAGACCATATTGTGGCTCACAAGATTTGGTCTCTGCTTACCATATCTGTTTATCCAACCAATTTGGTCTCTTTTGTGCCGTTGAACCTAACCTTTAGACTGATCCACCTTGGAACAGTAATTTTAATTAGATTAATTTGGTGTGATGTTTCTGTATTTACCGTCAAAACTACAAGTTACATAAATTTAAAAAATGTTGAAAATACAATAAATTGACTTAAATTGGAGAAAGAAGAAGAAAAGGGACTTCTTTGAAATTAAAAGAATTGCAAATAGGATTATATTCCTAGTTTGACATATCAAAAATACACGCAATGTTAAATATTCAAATTAAATGTCTGATAACTTTTAAAAAATCTAATCAAACACTGATAAGGACACAACAGGACATAAACATAATTTAGGTTTAGGTATTTTCTAAAGAACAAAGGAAGAAGATCCTCGTTACGTATTTCTCGGGGGCCCATTTCACTATTTTAAGAGACATATATATTAACCACTAAAAACTCGACACATCATCAAAGTGCCACGTAATAAAGTTAAGATGCTTGCGCTTTGTCATTAATCCTTTTTGTTTCCTCTTCGCCCAGGGTTTTTTTTTGTTCTCTCTTTTAATTTATTTTTTTCCGATAACCTAAGCAAAAAAAGGAAGCACCTTTATCATCTGTAAATTGTAATCGCCATAAGAAATCTTTAATCTTCTTCCTCCTCCGGATAAAAAAAAGACCCTTTTCATTTTCCCGCACTTTCTCACCCTAAACGGAAGGGAGTTTTTGTTGCCCGGAGAATGAGGTGGGAAAGGGTCCGACAACAACAGCAACAAGTGGGTCTCGGTGAGTCTTCTTCCGGGCCCGGTAAGAGGTGGGGACACACTTGTAACGCCATTAAAGGAGGTAGCTTTCTCTACGTTTTTGGTGGCTATGGCAGTGATAATTGCCAAACCAATCAAGTCCATGTTTTCGACGCTGGTTAGTTCCCTTTCCACATCGCCTGTCTCTGTTTACTAAAATGGCGGATTTTAGGTTGATTCCACATTTCGGATTTGCATATAATCTCAATCGTTTCTTCTTTTGTTCATCTATCCTGCATGTTTGCTTTAGGATGAGAAATTACACTCTGATGGGGTTTTTATCCGTTAGATTGTGGTATCTGAAATGCCCCCATTTCTCTATATGCACATTTTATCCTTAAATTCATCGTACGTGAATGATTTCGGTTGTACGTGAATTGGTCCGTTATGGCTTAATTTCTCTCGCTGTGGTGATCTTTGTTGCAGCAAAGCAGATATGGACTCAGCCAATGATAAACGGCACACCTCCTCCTCCTAGGGACAGTCACAGCTGTACAACGGTTGGAGACAACCTTTTTGTGTTTGGTGGTACTGATGGAATAAAACCTCTCAACGATTTGCACATTTTAGATACTTGTAAGCTTTTTCTTTGTGTATTTCAAGTTTTGACTTGTCCTTGTTTGAAGAAGTCATCATCACTTGGTTTGTTTCTTTCCATCTGTGTTGTAGCTTCACATACTTGGAGATGCCCGAGTGTTAGGGGGGAGGGACCTGAGGCAAGAGAAGGTCATAGCGCTACATTGGTTGGTAAAAGGCTGTTTGTCTTTGGTGGCTGTGGGAAATCTTCTGATATTAATGACGAAATCTATTATAATGACCTTTACATACTTAACACAGGTACTGCTTTGTTCATGGCTTTCTTCAGTTGACATGTGAATCTTTTCCATATTATCATTGCTTATGTATTGATGGAAATCTTAGATAGATTCTGAAACAAAAAAAAAAAAGTGTCAAGCATTTCCTTTCTTGCCTTAATGTTGAGGTTTTGATATACTTTTCGTACTTAATTTTTGAGGATGCAAGTAATTTTATCGGCATTACGTTTGTGTAGAGACTTATGTGTGGAAACGGGCTGTTACAATGGGGAATCCTCCATCTGCGCGAGATAGCCACTCTTGCTCATCGTGGAAGAACAATATTGTTGTTATAGGTGGTGAAGATGGACATGACTACTATCTGTCTGATGTTCATATCCTTGATACAGGTGAAAACACGTTCTTAAATCCATGTTCTTTGAACCTTACGAGTATATGTCTTTTATCTGAAGGTTAATGTAAGTTCTTCTTTAATGATATTCTTATTTGGACTTTCAGAGACACTCATATGGAAGGAGCTGAATACTTCAGGGCAGTTGTTGACACCTCGAGCTGGTCATGTTACTGTTTCACTTGGAAGGAACTTTTTTGTGTTTGGAGGGTTTACAGATGCTCAGAATCTTTACGATGATCTCTATGTGCTTGATGTCGGTATGTAGCTGAAGCATCATTTAATAGCATTGTATAATACTTATGAGGCAGATTGGCTTTGGTCCTTTCTATCTATAAAAGTAAGGACCTGCCCTATGTTCTTGTCCAAACAAAATCTGCTCAGTTAAAGGTTTTAAGATGAGCCTTTGTATCAAATTTCATGACAAGGAAACCTGTACAAGGCTTTCTAAAGTGTATTAGTGTTATATTGGATTGTGTCTTAATCGGTCTTTTTAAATCGGTAGTTACTCATATTCACATTGTTTTTTTTTGTTTCTTTGTTGTTCGTACCTGTAGATACGTGTGTCTGGTCCAAGGTTCTCACCATGGGAGAAGGACCATCTGCTAGGTTCTCTTCTGCGGGGGCTTGTCTAGATCCTCACAGAGCTGGTTTTCTGGTCATTGTTGGTGGCTGCAATAAGAATCTCGAGGCATTGGATGACATGTTCTACTTACACACAGGTTACTGCAAACCTCTTTACTTACTTGTTGCCAAATTTGATTCTTAGGTGATAATTCATAGGGACATTTGGACAGGGCTTTTCTCATTCTAATTATTGTAATTTCCGGTTAATAGGTCTTGGCTACGATGCTAGATTTGATCAGAATGTAGGGAGGTTGTCTTTAAAGAAGCAATTGAAGATAAAATGCCAAGAACAAAGTCATGCAAGTTCCTTATACGATCGATCACTTGTCAGAATCAATATGGATCATCAAGGTGTGTTTAGGCAGACTCTGTGCTAGCCAAGATTAGATTGAAACATAAAAAGGTAGCATTTTTCTGTAGCAGAAAATCACTAGTTTGTGTATGCCTGCTTTTACTGTAGGAAGAGGGAATTTTGGTTTGAACACTGGCCAATTTAATGAAGGAAAGATGATGTTTCAAGCCCGGATAACCGAAAATTACAAAGTAGGTTACACAATAGAAACTATGATAGACGGAAAAGTGCTTCGTGGTGTTTTGTTTTCAAACAAGCACAACTCCGTTCTGGCAACTGATCAAAGCTTTAGTAGGTGAGTGGTTAAATTAGTCATCTTCTTTTCGGGGTTATCTGTTGGGTACACTGTTTTGTGATCAACTTTATTTGTTGTACAGAAAGAGGCCAACTATGTCGAATGGCGATCAGGATAATAGATCAAAGATATCAAGAACCTTGATCAAGGATCAAGCTGATGCTATGGAAACCAAAGATTCTCCATCAAACGGCATAGGGGCTGGTATTGATACCATCAGCAACCCTCTTGATGTTAATGTAAACACGGTGGCAGTGGAACCACACCGAACAGAAACCGCTGTTGTTACATATGATGCCAAGAACCAAGTTGCAACACAACTCGATATGGTGCCTTTTCTTGAATCATATATTCTCAAGAACCTGACTTAAGTCATTTCTTTCTCTTAAAATGCCGATTATGCAGTTTATTGACTGTAATATACTGAAAATCTTTGTGCAGGGAACTGTAGGTACAACTCCATCATCAGTTCCTCAGGCAGATGAAGCGTCATTAGAATCTAGAAATGCGATAACGATAGATGATAGAGCTACCAAGACGGGACCTCGAGAGTCATAGCTACAAAACAAAGGTTGGCTAATGTCTTTTTAAAGTCCTTGTGATCGAACCACTAGACTACACAAGAACAGAATAAGCCATTGCATCTCAAACCAGTTGGGTCTAACTCTGTTCTTTTTGAGCATTTGATTTACAGATGAGAGATTCCCCGCTATAGACAGAGGAAAAACAGCATGAACAACATCATTTTTTTTTTCCTGTACATTAGTCTGGATAGGATGGGTTTAATTTAGAATCTAAGTTAGATTATCGTGGTGACTGGTGAGGATGATGAGGAGCTAATTCTGAGTTAGGTTTCTTTTGTTGTCTTTTTCTTCTTTTCTTCTTCTCTGCAATTTTCAGCTTTTTGTTTCGTTTAATTCAACTTGCTAGCAATGTTATGCTTCCCTCCTCACAATTTTTATTTGCAGAATGAACTCGCTTAATTGTCTGATATAAATGTTTATCTAAGAATCTGGAGTCATTCTTGTAAACTAATAGTTAACGGGTTTTGCTAAAAGCATTACCGAGTCTTTTGGTGTTTTGAGGGATTAAGAAGAGTCCCAAATCATCTTTTCAAGAAGAATGAATGGTATTAGATTGTGATTGTTTGGTTCCACATGTAATAATACATAGTTTCTATTTCAGGATTTACACTTACAGAATAGATGGAGCTCTATTTGTCTTTGTAGCGTTAGAGTTAGGTGGATCAATTCAGTAGGAATATAAAATCTGTAGATAACGTAGAAGAAAAGTCAAACTAGTCCTAGTTGGCAAACCAACTACTAAAGCATGTAGTTTCCATATCCAACTAATTTCATTGTTGATTAGCATGTGATTATGTCAACCTTTTTAATGTAACCTTTGAAAATTGTTAAAACAATTTTTTTCTAATTTTCATGTGACAACTATCTAACAAGTAAATACAATGAAGAAATGTACACAGAGTCATAGAGAAGAAAACATAATATTGTATTCATTTACTTTGACTTCTTTTAATTCTCCATTTTTTCCATTTGCCACTTACAATGTATTTTCGAAAATGGCAAGAAAAAGAAGGATAATTTTGTGAAAAATCTAAACAAGAAGATAGAAGTCACATGCAGATGGAGACATCTAAAGAAGTAATCACATCCTACTTCCCACATGGATTCGTGATATGAGAAAGCGTCTGTATTCTCCAATTCTCATGAACAATCTCTCTCATTTTCTAATTTTATTATTCATCAGAAAAACACTCTATTACTAAAGATAATCTAAAGACTTTTAAGTCTTTAAGAGTGAGGAATTGGAACAAACAAACAAGTTCTTATGTGGATGTCTTTTTGTTTTGTTCTCTGAGCAGAACCAGTTGTTCTCTTCGGCTTCTTATTATTCTTCTTATTGGCTTGACGGTTTCTTTCTCTACCTTAGGTTTGTGAAATTCTTGAATAGACAAATTCTCTCATCTTTGATCTTCTTCTAGGGCATCCAGTTTTCAGACAAAAGACCTTTTGTTCTGTAATAACTTATGAGCTTTTCTTTTGGGTTGAGTGGGATTTGAGAATCTAGGTGTTGAAAATAGGGTTCTATAGTTCGATAGGTTTCTGTTTAAAGTGATAAAAGTTTTGAACTTTTGCTATGAGTAGAGACAAAAATACTACTTTTGTTTACTACCCAATTACCAATTATACGAAAAATATTGTGAATTTTTGAATTTTTGTCGTTGATAGGATTTGAAGCAGCTGGAGAGCAATGGCGTTCACATTGAGCATTGTCAGTGCCAATTTTATTGGAATCTGAATTGATAAAAAGATGAAATTTTTTGGAACTATATGAAAATATGGAAAGTGGTGTCATTCTCGTTATGGTTCAATGGTGGTTGCTTTTGATGGAGATATAACGAAAGTTTACGTTTTCCCAAAATTAAAAAGAGTACAGTGTCACTACACAGAGAAGAGTTCAAATTTTCTCCCTTTTTCTTGTCTGTAGCAAGTTCAGGCGCCGGAGAATCTTGCTGGTTTCAGGTGATATATCCTTAGATTTCTTCACCATTAATGGCTGCGAAGCTTCTGCATACGTTGGCAGATGAGAACTCGGATCTGCAGAAGAAACTTGGATGTATGAATGGGATTTTCCAAATCTTTGATCGTCACCACCATGTTCTCACAAGCCGGCCTAAAAGTCTTACTTTAGGTAATCATATTTCAGCATGACATTAAGTAATAAATAATGCTGAATGCTCTTAGATCGTGTCTCGTAGTCGTTGACTTGTACGTGGTCATATGTTACAACGTTCTTAACTGTATGTCTTTTTCAATCTTCTTTAGCTCTGTTTCTTCATGAACTTAAAGGTCTTCTCTGATTCTTCTGTGAGGACTAACTAAAAGGTTTGTGCTTTCTCGGCTGTAGAGAAAAAAATGCTCTGCTTTTTGTTAAAAATTGATTTGGGTTTTGTGTGGCTTTTTCTTATTAGCTTTTGACTTCTCTTAACCTTAGACTCTTGAAATTTACAGAAGCTGCTATGTTTTTATTGACAAAGAGCATTTTGATATGATTCTGAAACTTTCTTGATGTGTTATTTATGCAGGTAATGTACATGTCAATAGTATCAACTTTGGAAGAGACTCTTTTGATGCAATTTATCACCAAAGAGCAGCATTTCAGTTTCAAGACTCAAACATTATTAACGGAACTGGGTCGAGCGAGAAACTAACAAGGGTATCAACCGAAGCTTCAACAGTATCTTTCTCATCGTCGTGTTCATCATCTTCCCCGTTATCTTCTGAGGTCAACAGAGAAGTTCAGCCTGAACTTTCCGCGGATGACCGAGTCATTTTTCCAGAATCTCCTACAAGTGATCCACCAATGAGCCAAGGAAGTGGTACACGTATGGGGCTTGACCTTAGAGATGTTGTTAGAGATTCTATGTATAGAGAAGTTAAAGGGCTCTCTGAAGTATGTAGGCACAACAAAAGAGAGGATTCTCCAAGACCCTATGGTTTGAAGCAATCCACGCCTGTCGATTTCAATGAATCCTGCCGAGCTCTAGCCAAACTTAGAAAAACATCTCATCATTATTACAATGAGGTTGACAGGAAAGACACATCCCGTTACTATGTTGATTCTCGCGGAAAGTCGAAATCCTGGAAGAAGCTGAAAAAGTTGCCTAAGCTTTCGTTGGACAGTAGAGACCACATTGATCTTAAATCAGGTAATAAGCTTTCTGAAAGTTTAAGTAGAAGCTCTAGCATGAACAAAGTTTCTGGTAGCCCGAAACGGCCTCCTAGTGTTGTTGCAAAGCTAATGGGCTTGGAAGCATTACCGGGTTCTCCTTTGGGCAGAGACAAAATGAATATGTTTGATGATATTAGTGATCCGTTCTCAAGATCATTGAGGGAAAATAGCCTGAACCATTCTCTCCGGTTTTCTCCTAGCTCACCGAGAAGCTTAGGGAAGGACCCTGCTTTTTCTACCTCTCCAAGATGGAGAAGCTCTGAGTTTGTTATGAAACCCTTAACAAGTTTGAGATATCCCATTGAACCAGCTCCATGGAAGCAAACTGATAGATACCGGTTTTCGCAAAAGCAAGCGTGCAGGTCTGTGAAATCTCTGTCACAGTCAATGGAGGGAAGATTGAAAGATCTCGAGTTTAAAAATTCGGGAAAAGATCTCAGAGCTCTTAAAGAGATATTAGAGGCAATGCAATCAAAAGGTCTCTTTGATACTCCAAAGCAACCACAATGCATAAACTTGGAAGCTCAAAGAGATTATGAAATGGCAGATTCTGCAACTTCTAACCATGATTCAAGAGACCTGCTAAACAGGGTGATGCCATCCAAGATGAGAGGCCCAATTGTGATTATGAAACCTGCCAGACTTGTTGAAAAATCTGGTATTCCTTCATCATCTCTGATTCCCATTCACCACAGTCTATCAGGTCTTAATAAGACCTGCAGAGAAGAACCTGTAAACACTAGAAGAAAAGCAGCAAAAGATCGTAGTCATGGAAACCAAAGAGTTGAATCATGTATCAGTTCTGTTGATAAGAAATCTAGCAGCAGAAACGTGAGGTCTTCTCAGGTTTCCAGAGAAAGCACTTCAAAAAATTCAGGATCTGCAAGTCCAAAATTACAGCAGATGAAGCATGAGCATGACAAGCGTTCTCGGCCACCAACTTCTCCATCTGATTCAAGCAAATCAAGAAAACAAATAAACCGACAACCGGTGAAATGTAATACTTCTCCTGGTGGTAGGCATAGCAGACCCAGGGATCAGAGGAGCTTGCAGAAAAATGATGACCAACTTAGTCAAATGAGCAATAAATCTAGGACTGAAACAGAAGCCACCGTGAGTATAAAAAATGGTGGAAAGAGTCCATCTGTAATAGAGGCAGCCAAAGCTGTAGTCTCAAACTTAATACAGAATGTGAGTTGCTGTGTCTCATGCTACTGCTAAACTGTTTGGTACTTGAAAAAGTTTCAACTGCTAAATTTCTAAAAAAAAATTTTTGTTTCCTCAGAAGTCCAGTCCTACTTTTAGTGAAGATGGATCATCAGAACATCCAAGTCCAGTTTCTGTTCTCAACGCAGCAATCTACAGAGAGATCCAGCCATCTCCTATGAAAATCCAAGCTTGTGAAAGCAGTAAGACCATTATATATATACTTTTACTGGAAAAATGCAAATTTTTCTATGTTTTCAATCATTTACCTTCCATTTCTGACTTGGAAATTGATTTTATAACAGGCGTTAATGACCGTATTGACTCAGATGTTGAACATTGCGAGGAGAACCAGTGGAATCCAGCTTATAGCTTCTCAAAGACAACAACCAGCTTTTCGCCAGAGATGAACCGAAAGAAGCTTCAGAATGTTGAGCATTTGGTTCAAAAGCTAAGAAAACTAAACTCTAGCCATGACGAAACCAGCCAAGATTACATTGCATCTCTATGCGAGAGCAATGATCCTAACACCGATCACAGATACATTTCTGAGATTCTTTTAGCCTCAGGTCTTCTCCTCAGTGACCTCGGCTCAGGATTAACAACTTTTCAACTGCACCCTTCAGGCCACCCAATCAATCCAGAGTTGTTCCTTGTTCTTGAGCAAACTAAAGGATGCAGCAACAGCAGCAATGAAAAGTTAAACCGCAAACTTGTGTTCGATGCTGTTAATGAAATGCTTGTGAAGAAGCTAGCTTATGTTGAGAGCACTACAGATCCGTGGATGAAGCAAGCTAAAGCGAGGAAGAGGGTCTTAAGTGCGCAACATCTTTTGAAAGAGCTATGTTCAGAGATAGAGACACTACAAAAGCAAGCCAAGAAGAGATCAGAAAGGTTCTTGTTGTTGGAGGAAGAAGAAGAATGTTTCTTGAAATGTATTTTGGATGAAGATATGGCAATCCAATATGGGAAATGGACAGACTTTGATGATGCAATCCCGGGTTTAGTGCTCGACTTGGAGAGGCTTCTCTTCAAAGATCTGGTGAGTGAGATCGTGCACGGTGAGATTGGTTGGCCTCAAGCAAACTCAAGGAGACAGAAAACGTTTTCCACTGATGAGTAGATATTGATTCATAAGCTCATTTTGAAACTGTATTCTAAAGCAGTATATATAATACAAGTCTATAGTCATGAAAAACAGCCTCTATAATATAATATTTTTCTTTCTGTGTTCTATGTTTGGTGATTCATTTGATTATGTTATACTAAAACCAGCCTCAAAGACGAGTTTGACACATTTCTATCCTTCAAAAGGAACAGAACACAAGATATGCTCTAATGGAAAGTCTCAGTACATAAGTCACAAGAACTTCCCAGAGAACATTTCACATTCTCAGGATTTAGTACCTGAACAAAAATCTAGGAAGTCAAACTTTTCACTTTATGGATGAAAGCATCAACAATACAAAACCACGTTCGGCTCCAAGCAGATTCAAAAGAGAGTGAAAGGAGATTTTAAGGGTTCAACAAATCAAAAAGAAGCTATTTTTACAGCTTTGTCGCCGATCAGCTGAATCAACGGTCAAGATCAAGTCAAGACATTAATCAACGGACCAGATTGTCTCGTGACAAATCGGTACATAAAGCCAGGGTTCTTTGGCACTATGAGCGAGACTTGAAAGACGTTGAGGGGTTTTATCACTACCGGCGAGAACTGAAGACGCTTCCAGAGATTATCATTATCCACAGAGAAACTCAACAAAAGGTGTGTAAAATCATTTGCTTTCAGCTTTGAGTTTCTCTGTTGATTCCCGTTTCGATCTTATCTTCTGAAAGTTACGTTTAGCTGATCCTTGCTAGATCTTTCAATCTCTGGTTGCTTATTTTCCCTCAATTCCTTGTCTATACGTCTCTTCCCAACTCTAGGGATTTGATTTGGATTGGACATGTGTTTTTTTATTGTCTGTGTTTCATTTCTCTGTTTCTGAGTGAATGGATTCATCAGGCACGGGATTAGTGAGTTGAAGTTGTAAGCTTCAGACTCGATTCTGATAGATACTGCTTTGTCATTCTATCCAGGAAACAAACATTGTCAGAAAACAGATCTATTCATGAGTTTTTTAACCTTGTGATCACCAATCTATCTACATTCTAAAGTTTGTTCTTTTGATACTGTCTTCTTGAAAAATGTGCTTACAGATTGACGAAGATGCATTACATGGGTTTGTTTAGTAAAGCTGGAAACATATTTAGGCAACCTAGAGCGTTGCAGGCTTCGAACGCTTTGTTACAGGGCAATCTTTCTTTGACTCCATCCAAACTCTTTGTTGGAGGTGAGACTCTAGATTTCTGTTTTGTCTTTCTTGAGAAAGTGTTTTCTTTCTTGAGTTTCTCTGTTTGATTGGATTATGTGTCTTATCCTGTCATATGCTGCTTAATTTCAGGTCTCTCACCAACTACTGATGTAGATCTCTTGAAAGAAGCTTTTGGCAGTTTCGGAAAAATCGTTGATGGTAGCTATCGTTTTTGCAGCTGTGTCATTTTTCCATTGGTTTTTCTTCTCATTGCTGACTAATATTTACTTTGTTCTTCGCAGCTGTAGTGGTTTTGGACCGTGAAAAAGGTATATCTAAGGGCTTTGGTTTCGTAACATATGATTCGATTGAGGATGCTAATAACGCAATGCATTGTATGAATAATAAGGTGATACCAATTTTCCAGCTTCTTTTAGTTGCTATACATCATGCCATGAGTCTTTTTGCTTTCTTGCTTTGTTTTCTTTCCATACCTTATTATCTTTTGACTTTATGACATAAGTTTCTAATACACTAGCTTGTATATTATCAATTTATAATCTAGGTTGTAATGCTAGTCCTGTCTCTCGTTTGATAAGAAACTCTCTTAGTAAAGAATCAAAATACGAAATAAAACCATTTGTATTATTGCTTTGTGTATCTCAATTTCCTTAAACAAAAAGAGAAATGTTTTGGTACTGCATTGCTGCTTCAGATACCAACTGGATTGTTCTTTCTTTCTTTGCTTGGTTTTGTCAATCCGCCATTTATAGAGTTTCCTGATAAAACAGGAACTTGATGGGCGAATAATTGGAGTAAATCCTGCTGATTCAGGAGGTGGTGGTGGTGGCGGTTTTGCTAGAAGGGGAGGTTATGGTGGTGGTCGTGGGGGATACGGTCGTGGTGGATTTGGTGGCGGTGGTGGTGGATTTGGTGGTGGTGGCTTTGGATTTGTTCGTTAACTGGGCATCCAGGAATATTTACCACCGAGGTTGATAAGTCTGTGGTTTGGTTTTCTCTTCACAAAGACCACTATTTTGCTATAAATACGTACGTGATGTTTGAACAAACAGATCAAGCGGCTAAAGTTAGCAAAAAACATTTGTTGGTTCAATGGTGTTTCACAAAAATAAAATAAAAAATGGTACAAATTTGGAGATATGAATAATGAGTTTAACTAAATGAGAATATTCACTATAGAGGCTTTTAGTCCAATGAGTTTATGAGAGATTCAAACTTGAAGATAAGCCAGTCCGCTTTTGCTGCAACGGCTTCACGAAGCTGAACTCCGGCGTAGCATATGAACAAGTCTGCGCCACCAGGTTTACGTGCCTGCAAGTAAATTACTTTAGTTACTCAGACATTTGAGAGTTCATTGTTACCTGTAAATTCTCAGTTAATAAAAGCTTACTTCGAGATCAGTAGCACCATCTCCAATCATGGCCATAGTCTTGTAGAGACGACCCTGGAAAGAACCAAGTCTCATTGGTACAGAGTCTTGTATTCAACAAGAGATATGGAGCTTGCAAATTAATAAAAGTTTGATGAACCTTTCGTATTTGTTCCACTGCCTTGGCTTTGCCTCCACTTCTTGATGTAGGTTCGTTCTCATCAAAGCCCAGAAACTCGCCGGAGTTTCCAAATAGAAGATTGTTGGCAAAGATATTCTCCCGAGGGATGCCAAGAATCGATGCTACAGGCTACAGTGGAAAGAAATTCATTCAAACCTTATCACCATGATTGTAGTAGTCTACATTAGAACTGATGCAACAGGCCATAGTAAAGAACATGAAGAAAGAAGTGAGAGAGATAGAGAGAGTACATTGATCATCTGTCGAAAACCTCCAGATATCAAATAGACATCAATATTATTGGTTCTGAGCTTCTTGACCAACTCTTCAATGCCAGGGGATAGCCTCCAGAAAACAAAGAAACACACATTTCAGAAAGCAATCTGTATATCTTATGCAGAGAATCAAGCAAGATAGATGTTAACCTCTCTTTTGGTCAAAATCTATACTAAGACAAGAACTTGGGCCAATGGAACACTTAAGAAACAAATTCTATCTTTATATGTGAAATGATTTTCTTTAAGCAGAGTGAATCAAGGGGAAGTAGCTCGCATCGTACTAAAGAATCAAAATAACAACATATGCAAGGTCAATACCTTGGGGGTCTCCTTTCGAGATATTCCTCAACTTTCGAAAGAGAAGGCTTGAACAGAGAAAGTCTTGCAGCTAGAGCTTCTTCAAATGGAACAGATCCACCCATTGCTCTAAGAAAGCAAAACTCAATATGTTTAAGTAAAAAAGCAGACAAAAATCATCAGAGCTCTAGTATATTGCGTTGAGATGGACCATAAACCTGGCAGTCCATTCAGCAACAGCCTTTCCAGCACCACAGAACTCTGCAAGTTCATCAATACCTTCATCCACACAAACCGTGCTATCCACATCGAAGCATACCGCTTCAACACTTCTCCAAAGATCAAGAATTTCTAGCAATTCAGAAAACAAACAACCAACAGTAGAAACTAAGCTGCAAGCATACAAAATCTATAAACAGTTCAAAAGCTTGAAACAGTTAAAAATTCTTAACAGCAGCTCAGGTCAACATGGCACAACAGATTCTAAAGTAACGAGAAGTAATTACCTTTAGAAGGAACAACGTTGCCTTCGTGACCCAAAGCTGACAACTCCTGAGGCTGCACAGAAGCAGTCACTGGACGGAGCAATCTGGGATGGTTCATTATCGACACACGCCCTCCACAAGGATATCTCTTTAATTCAAGGCAGGAAAAATTAGCAAAAAGTGATGAGAGCTTTCTACAGGGAACCTGAACTGGCACAACCCTTGAAGTAGTTAATGCTTCCATTAAACTTGGAGCTACAAACCACAAGAAAACAAGAGTGCCCAATAAGTTTACAAAGCTTCTATTACCCTCAATCTCGCAAACACCAATTTCAATATAGATTTCATCAACAAATTCAAATAGGAAAGAGCTAAAATGTAATGTTTCGATGCAATTGATACAGATATTAAAAGTCTATTGTGAAAAGAAGGAATCCACGTGATCTATAAAAACTGCTAAGTAGAAACAGAAACATCAGGACCCGAACGAAAGCAGAGATTTACGATCAGAGATCTGTATCGCGAGGAAGAAGAACAGAAGAGGAAACTAACAAACCGGAAAAATCGCCGGCCGTCGTCTTCGGCTGCTGCTTGGAGGATCCGATCAATTAAAAATGAAGCCACTGAGAATAGTGTTAATTGGTTGGTGAAAGTGTTACTGAAAATGACAATTTTGCCCTTTTTAATTTTTACATTTAACCATAAACCATAAAATGACATTTTTATCCTTTACAATTCGTTTTGGTCATTTCAATTCCGGTGAAGCTAGACTTGAATATTTCTGTCTCCTTACTTAAAATCAAAATGTACATTTTTTTCAGAAGCAAGTGGGAAACAGCTGGAAAACCAGACAAAGATGGAACAAAACAAGTTACACTCAAATGTCTCTCTCTTTAAAGATTCCATCAATCAACAGTAGAGAGACCCACACTCACTTAGTTAGCTAAACAAGTAGAAGGGTAAGAAGAGGGTGAAGAAGACTATGGATACAATTCTTGGGTTTTGGAGTTTGATTCCAAAGGATGGATCTGTGTAATCCGGGTTAATACCGCCTGTTCCAGACGGTATTCCCAAACCTCCTCCTGTTGATGGTGTCATTGAGTAGGGTCTTGTATTAGTTGTTGTAGGGACTCTTGTCGAAGGTGTTGTCGTCACTGGGGTCGTTGTCCCACTACCACTGCATCAAATGGCACAGAACAATAAACATACAAACACAATCTCAGATTGTAGCAATCAGCTAATTTCAAGGTTGGATTTGATGCAAGCTTAAACAAAGATCCTGTTTCTCAACATTAACCAATCAGGGGTGAAGGGAGAAAGAAAGAATGGTGTGTACCTCGCACTTGCAGGGAAAGAACAAGTAGTGTAGCCTATCATAAGACCACAATGGTACAAGTCATAAGACCACAATGGTACAAGAGACAACAGTTGCTAATAAAAAAAAATGTTCTACAATCTAGTTTCAAATCTGTATAGAGAATCTTGAGGTGTGATATTATATAATAAGATAATGGATACTTTATCTCTCATATCACTCACATTGAAACATGTGAAGTTCAGATTTACAAACTATCCTCTCTGATTTGCTTTCAAGTTGGGTTCCATTTCATACAGAATTAAATACTCTTACCACCTTCCTCTTTTTCAACTATTGCTTTTTAAGTTTACCTAGTTAAGTTACCAAATGTGAACAAATTGTTTTTGCACTAGTTCTAATGAATAAATGCAGAGAGGTTGGTAGGAGAGACTCACTAGGATCAGAGGCTGAGACGGTGGCTGTGCCAGCAAAGTCACAAGTACCGTTAGACTGACCTTTCTTCTGAAAGAAGCTGTTGACGGCGTAAGAGCAATGAGACTTGACGGTGTTAGGGTTGAAGCAAGGTCCGTTCTGGTGAATGGGTCCACAATCAGCTCCTGCACCACATGCGTAGTCCAATGTTTTCTGCAGCATTGCCTCGTTTAACCCTTCTTTGCATACACACCATGTTCCACCTATACATAGAACACACAAGACTTTCATAACCATTCTTCAACTCTCAATCACTTATTATGTGTGAAACGAAACCTAAATGTGTAAATCAAGAGGGAACAAGATTGTTGAACTCCACAGTCAAAAAGGGAGCACCTTTTTATGAAAAGAAGGTGTATATGGGTAAAAGCGAAAATTGGCCCTTCTTTCGTAGACAATTTCATTAGAAACTATGAAAGCTAAGAAATTTGTGACTGTGTTCTGTGCTAAAACAGAATGGGTGAAAGGATCTATATTTTGCAAAGGATCATGGTTATTATATATAAACTTTGCAGGGTTTGAACAGAGAAGATATCCTTACTCGAGTGACCAGCCATGGCCAACAAAATCACCGTAAGAACAACAACTGCCATGATCGCTGCACCAGAACCAAGACAAGCCCTTTTGGACGCAGCTAGTTGCAGGGAGAGAGAAAGAAGGAAAAATAATGGAGGAGATTGAGAAGGTTTTGAAGTAACAAGAGGTGTGAGTAAGAGAGAGAAAGAGAGTCACTCACTGCATTGAAGACAGTGATAAAGAAAGCCTTTTTCTTTTGCTTAGATCCTGCAGAATAACAATGATGTCTTATTAGTTAGTTATTTACTTATTATTAACGGGTTATTACAGTCTCTCTACTCCTAAAAACAAGTATAGTATAAAGGGTTTAATACATGTCACTTGCAAAATGGGAAAAGAAATACTCAACTATATATATACTGTATTTTTTGGGCAATTCTCATCAATACCACTAAAATAAGTTTATTTTTCAAAAATACAATAACAAGTTTTATTTTTTAAAATACCATAAAAAAATTTATTTCAAAAATACCACAAAACTAAAACCAAACTATAAACCTTCAAAACTAAACCCTAAACTCTCAAAACTAAACTCTAAACCCAAAATATTAAATCTTAAACTCAAAATACTAAACTCAAACTCAAATATTTAAATTATAAACTCTTATAATTCAGTTTTAGTTATGTGGTATTTTGGAAATAAAAAATTTTAATGTTATTTTTGGAAAATAACTTATTATGGTATGTTCGAAAAATATTCGAATGAATTTCTTTTTTTTTCTATACAAAAAAGTACAATTCAATAAATGGATTAGTTAATAAAATAGCCTTAGTGCTTACATTACTACTATTAGTTAGGTAACTCCAAAAAAAAATATTTTCTTTGAAGACATTTTTCATCTACATAAGAAAAGCAATTAATGTTCTTGTCAATGAAAAATAATGTTATGTATTTAAGATTGCATCATAAGTTTATGAAGACACCGTAGGAGTGTACGCAGTGTGAGTGTAGCGTGCGGCATCTACGTTATCTGCTTCGTACCATACAATTGTTTTACGGCCGTTGGATTCTTACCGCATCGACCGGTGGATCACCCAATCCCATCATAGCTGTTGGATTTTTTCTGTTTCCAGTTATCAGTAAACATCAATCAACGATTCTGTAAAATCATAAAAGTGAGATGCACTTTATGATGAGGCTTATAACCAAGATCCAATGACTAATTCACAAGACCAAATATTCAAATATAACTAGATGCACTTTATGATGAGGCTTTTGTAACGGGCCTATTTAATTACATGGATATATCATATAACTAGATGGAGTGTCTTGTTCGAGATGTAAGTAATTCTCATAGTTAGTAGTTTTTTTTTTTGGATTGATAAAAGATAATTTGTCCAGCATTGAACTCAGAGTTGAACGAGTTTGTAAAGATTAGTCAAACATTCTCCAAGTTTATTTATTTGTTTTATTTCACTTTTTAGTTTTTAATAATAGTCATGCTAATTCCTTTGCAAAAGTTCAAAAACAATGGTCTCTACATTTTTGTGTTTATGATAATCAAGGACAATCCAATGCTCCATGCTCTCACTTGATTTATTAATTGATTTCAACTTCAGATTCATTTAGCGAGTTATACGATGATCAGTTTAATAAAATTTGGATTGTAATTTAAATCGAACGCAGAAGAGTTAGATAACTCTAACTAAAACCACTAAATAATTTGGATTATTAATTTTCAATCCTTAATCGTTCTTCAATCTTTATCTTCTTCACGATGTGACCATCATATTTGTTTGTCTTCATATCAACTAAAGTTAAGAATATATATACTAAAAGTGTTGTACTTAATAAATTGTTGTACTTAATTAATAAATTTATAATTGGTTCGACTCATTTCCACTAAATAAATAAGAATTCTGATGAGCTCAATTTGTGTGTTCCGACCCAAAAATCCGACAAACAAAAGGATTCACCTTTACTTGGAGAGAGAGAGATTGAAGCAAGCAAAAAAGTGAAGCTTGGAGAGAGAACAACCACGTAGAGGATTCTAATCCGTGGTTGCAAACGAACGACCCAGAACAGAACACGATACTCTCTCTCTCTCTTGCTTCCTCCCTTCAATAGTTCAATCTCTTTCTTTGTTATCATAAATTTTATCGCCCAAAGTTTCAATTTTTTTGGAGTTTCTTGAGGTGTTGATCGATCACTCAGATGTCGAACGAAGACTCTCTTCCGGCATTCACTTTGTTTGGTCTGGATGATGTCGAAAATTACGGTCTGGTGAGTCCTCATATTACTGGGATAGCTTCTTCGTTATGTTCGATGATAGTGTTTGCGAACAATGCATGTTCTACTTTCCGATTGTTTTGGTTGGGATTTTCGTTAGGGTTATATTTTCTTAGTTATCTCAACAATTTTCTTCCTTGATTGTTTCTAGGTCAGTGAAGCAGACAATTCGTTACCTTTAGAGATACACAATCAAGTTTTTCAACTAGTGGAGAAGGGAAACCAAGCATTCAAAGAGTCTCGCTTTGAAGAGGTGAGTGCTTTTTTCATCTTTCTTTGCCTCGTTGCTCTCTTTTGTGATTGCCTGAGATGAAAGAGTAGAGAGAAATAGGTTCAAAGAGTCAATATGTAGCACAGTACATGATACGACAAATGAAGGCATGATGTTGATTATCTTGCAGCTTCTTGGTGGAATAGCTTCTTGGTGACCATGATAATGATAGTAGCACTACTGCCCTAGTCATGTGAAACATTCTTTTAATTTATTTCTGGCTTTAAACCGTTGATTATTGCTTATCAAGCTGTTTTCCAGTAGAATATTCTGCAGATTTGAGGTAGTTTATAGCTTTGATACTGAAACCCAAATGAGACAGACATATCTGTTGTTCTTGCCAATAACATAGCTTTTTTCCCAGGCAATTAGCAGTTATTCAAAAGCCAGTTCTATTAAACCTCTTGACCCTATTGTTCTTGGCAATAGAAGTGCTGCTTACATAAGGTAAGGTTTCACAATACCGATGCCCTCTTTTTTACTTCCGATGGAGTTGTCATGTTGTTTTGATCAAAGATTACATTGTATTGTGTAACTAGTTTACTCAGTTTATAAGTATTACACCGTGTTGATATATTATAATCTCTCTCCATCTACCATCATTTTTTATAGATTTGGCCAATATCTGAAGCAAAGATCTGCATCAATTTCTGAATATAGACCTCTGAATGGTTTTGATATGTCGATGCTTGGGGAGGTATGTATTCTACTTGCTAAATTGTTACTACCAGATGCAAAATTCATATACCCTAACTCACCCTGGAAAATTTGATATATCCTGCAGCTTGCTCTAAAGGATGCTGAGAAGCTAATGAATCTTCAGAGCAGTTCAGTGAAGTCATATACTACAAAAGCTTGTGCCCTCATGTTGGTATGTACTGAGTTATTCTTCTGTCTTTAAATTTATTTTGTTTTTAAGTCAAGGTACTATCAAGAGTTTCTCGGTCTACATCATGTCACATGTGTCAATTTCTTTTATGTTCTGCAGCTAGAAAGATATGAGGTAGCACGTGATACTATCCTCTCAGGTCTACAGATTGATCCCTTTAGGTACATCTATGTGTTCTATTCTTTTATTCTGTATTGATACCTAACTGAATGTGTCGTTTTTAAGTTTGGGGTTTCTTTCTGATCGCATGAAGCGATCCTCTCCGATCCAATCTTCAGGAATTGGAGAAAGTGATGCCTACTCCGATGAGTAAAACCCATGGAAAGGCTGAGCGCTCTGATGACTTTGATTGCACTGTTTGCCTGAAATTGCTGTATGAACCTGCTACAACTCCATGTGGGCATACATTCTGCCGATCATGCCTCTTTCAGTCAATGGATCGTGGTGGGTTTATATGGTTGATTGTTTTTTAATTCCTGAAAAATTCTTCTTTTACTATTGTGTTGCTTATCAATTCTTTGTGGAATGTAGGCAACAAATGCCCACTATGTCGAACTGTCATTTTTATGACCCCAAGAACATGCGCTGTCAGGTAACTTTTCTTTAACTCTCTCTATTGACCTTATAGCTACATGCCATACTAAATATGTAACTGTAGCTTGTGTTTTAAATCCTTCTACTGAAGCAACTTTGTGTTGGCAGTGTGACGCTGAATAACATCATACAAAAAAACTTTCCAGAGGAGTATGCTGAAAGGAAATCAGAGCAAGACACTCTGGTCCACTTGGGCAATGAAAGTATGCCCCTTTTCGTCATGGATGTGATCATCCCCTGTCAAAAGTTGTCTCTTCACATATTTGAACCACGATATCGACTAATGGTGAGTTCTTTCAATTTTTTTTTACGGTTATGTACATTTAAGAACTTGAGTAGCCTACTCTTTGCGGCGATTGGTAACTCATTTAGTGTAAAAAAATGTTAGCTCGATATCACAAAACTCTGAAATGATCTGAGACTGTACACGTTGTTGTAAAACTCTTCATAAAGACATTGACACTCATTTTAGGAAGAAAAAAAAAAACAAGAAAGTGAAGTGAGGAAAAGAGAAACTGGCCTCTAAATGAGCGTTAAGAGATTGAAACTTTTTATGGCCACTTTATCCCGCAGCAGTAGTACTGTTTGTACTCAGTTCATTGATTAATATGTGTTGACTGAAACAGGTGAGAAGAATAATGGAAGGAAATCATCGGATGGGAATGGTGGGTGTTGTGTCCTTTTTCTTCATAATACATTCATAAAAGTTTCCTAACTAGTAAGGTTTTGCCCATTCCAATGTTCATAGGTAGCTCTTGATTGTGCGACAGGTTCTCCAGTGGATGTTGCTTGCGAAGTTGAAATCACAGAGTCTGTTGCTCGTTTCTTTCTTATGATATTTGATGTCCTTCTGTTGATGCTTTTAAATTACAATAACTCACCCAAAGTCTGCTAATGTTTTGGAACGACACAGGTGTGATCCACTCCCAGATGGACGTTTTGTCCTGGAGGTGAGTATCATTTTCATTACTTCTTAAATCCATATTACTTATATCTGGTTGACTAAACCTCTGATGCCGTGACATAGTCAACATATAGAAATCATTTTTTTGGGCTATCTGATATATGATTGAGACTTAACTGTTGATAAAAGTAGTTTGCAGTTTATTATGTTTTTGCTTATCTTGTGGCGTTATTTCATATGTAACTATGATTAATTTAATATATGATTTCTGCAGCTGGAAAGCCATAGAAGGTGCCGCATTGTAAAAGCTTGGGATCAAGATGGGTAAGCTTTATTGTTCTGATCACTTGATATTGTTGCTCATGTTTTTTTAAAACAATGTGTTCGTTTTCGTGTTGGGATGTGATATACATGTTACCAAATTATGTATTTCCTTTATTTTTCAACATGTGTGAAAATCAGATATTTAGTCTTCTTGTAAACACAATTGTCTGACTTTGTTTTTATAAACATTCCTTCATTTCAGCATATTCAGACACAACAACGCTTAACTTCTTATTACGCTTTTTGCTTTTCAGGTATCGTGTTGCAGAGGTTGAATGGGTGACAGATATACCACCACAAAGCGAGCAAGATAAAGCAGCTGTATGATTTTTCTCTACTTTTTCTACTGTGAGTTTATTTCTTTTCTCTTTTTTCCTCACCTTTCTTGGTGATTTCTTAAAGCTGCGGGAACTGACGACCAGTGCAGTATCATTTGCTCGGTCATGGCTAGACAGAGCAAAGGAAGCAGCTAGACTAGGAGGTAAGCAACTATACATTAGCTGAGAAAGGGAATTGAATCACTCATGAGTTCTGATATTTCCAGCCTAGCTATAACAACTGAAACAATTCATTAGACCAATAACTCAAGTACTGTTTCTTTCAAATATCTGGTTATCAATATCTTTCCTGGCCGTGCTCAAACTCAATAGAAAAGATGGTCCGTTGTTACTGTCTTAGTCTTCAAACCGTCTAAAAAACTATCTATGAATCAACCGTTGTCTCTTATGATATTTCTAGAGCATAGTATTGAACATTTGCGTTGCAATTGGATTCCTCTCTCATACTCAAATAGTTACCAGTTTATGTTTTATGACAGTAATTGATTGATAGTTGTGTCACTTGTTTATTCTTATTATTTCAGACAAGATCTAGTCTTACCCTTTTTCTTTGTTTTTGCAGACAGAAGACGACATGAAATACTTCTAAATGTTGAATCTATGATTCCAACGCCTCAAGATCCTGAACGCTTCAGTTTCTGGGTAATGTTGTTTATCAGCAAAATCACACAACTATTGCCATATATTCACTTGTGTTGAATTGTTGCTCAATGAGTTCTTTTGGCCTCAGCTTGCTACATTGACAGATAGGAGACCTTCGGAAAGATTGGAACTGCTTCGGCTTCAGGATACTGGAGAGGTACTTTAATATCGACTAGTCTAGATTGCTCGACTTGTCCATTTCTTTTGATTGTTGAAATGTTTTGTTGCAGAGAATAAGGCGGGGGTTGATATATCTCCGATCAGTAGAAAGAGGATGCAGAATGCAATGAACTGGCCATCATCAGGGCGTTGTATTGCCGATTAAACTACAGTGATAAACTATGGATCTGTTCATAAGAAAGTTGACAAAAACATTATTTTTAAAGGAATACATAAGATAGAGATCCTTGTGGGATCGCTATCATCCTTGGTCGATTGTAGAATTTGTTTGCGAGTGTACTTTACCTAATTACCATATTCTTCATTATGCAACTGCACCCAAAAGGAAAAAAATAAAAGAGAAACTTCCTGAAAAAGATAATATCCCTTTTTAGACACAGTTTGTGACTTTGTTACTGTTTTGTCAAATCTGCAAGCTTATGGGAACCGGTGACTTATAAAACCGAAATGTCAAAAAGTGTACCAAATGCATTTTTCTCCTTTTTTTTTTTGGTAGAGAACTCAAACTCAAAAAAGTTATTTACATTACTACATTGTTTGAGTTTTGATTGATATTTAGAAATTCTCAAATTCTGATCACTAGACACATGTGAGTGCACAGAATATTATATTTTAACTAGAAACAATGGGTCACATCCTGATGATAAAACATGATAACATCAAGCGTCATAATCCAACATCACTCCCATACACCATCATCGTCACGAGACATCATTAAATACAATGACCACCACACATCACTCACCATTACGAAACGAGAGGGTGTCCCAAGTTTGGAATAAATCAGTAATTTCTGTATAACAACAAATATGCTGATCTTTTATACAACTGGATTTTTTTAGATATAGATATATTCTTATGATATTGCGATAGCTCTGTACAATATGCCTGGAAATCACAAATTGCGCTGTAGTTATTATAATTCTCAAAAAAAAAAATTAACTTATTAAAGAAGATTATATTAAAAATGAGATAAACAAAAATTGCTTCATGGCTTTCTCCATATTTGCTTGGTCATCACAGCTTCTGAAGATCTTGTTAACTTTGTGTTTCTTAAACCATCAATAAGCATATAGTCTTTTGAGTTCTTGGAGCTCTCATATGGATCCAGTTGAGAAGCTTTTTATGACAGACAAGTTTATACAGAGTCATTCACTTCCCTTGTTTCTTACCTGCAATTCAAAAAACCATACACTTGTTGCTCATCATGTCTTAAGATCTTTAATTAAATAGTGTTAAGTAAAACAAAAACATAATCTCTTTCTCTTGTTAGTGAGTAGCACCATGCTTTTATTTTACCTTTCTGGAACCAAGATTTTCGAACTAACTGGCGAATCTGGCGTTCATGGCGTTCTAAAAGCTCATCAACTCCATAAGATTTAGACAACAAGGGGCCTGAGAATTCGATTTTTTCATCATTGTCTTCGTAACCCTGTCAAGGTCTTAAATCATTAGCATCATTGAGTATGTTTTCAAAATATCCTAAAAGAAGACTACGCAAATCATGCATGTTCTACTTTTTCCTCTCAGATTTTAGGTGAATATGAAAAGTGGGAGAGAGACAAAAGAACTTAAAGCAATAAAGCTACACTCAGTCAAATAGCAATCACGATCTCTTTCTAGTTTCTACTCATTTTAAGATGTCAGTGTCAGACATCAATATGAAACTATGAATACCATAGCTTACTGCTTTGTAGGGGGTACATGTGATCTCCAAACCATTGCGATTAGCAAGAAGCTTAAGGTAACTAGCATATCAGAAGTTTCATGTTAATAACTTTGGATTTATATAAGTTAAGATTGGCATAAGAAAGGTTCAGGCAGGTTCTTAATTTCTCTCGGTGGAGTCGTGCAAACCTATACTTGGTATCTAGTATATCAACTAGGATTTCTAAATTATGGGAAAAAGGATTGCTTCTATAATCTACGGACGTACCAAATGACCCAGTTTTGCTGCCTTTTCTTCTCTCTGATAAAGTGCCAATGATAGTTCCTGTGAATGATACTCGTCAGAAGCATCAAAAGAATCTGGTCGTTCAAGTTGCCTCCACTTCTTTAGCATTGAAAGCTTCAACATCTCATACGCCTCACGGTCTTGGGAATCTGTTCTTGCCCCATGTTTTTCTTCATTTTCTTTCTCATTTATCTTAGAGTCAACGTCAGTGTTCTCACTGAATGCAGGAGAAGGTCCCAACAGGTTAGTAATGTGACCTCTTGAGAGTGATCTATTATGTGATCTAACACATATGTCATCTTTTCTTCGTTTTGCCCATGCAAAACCGCTCGATACAGAGACTTGCAAAGGCCCTGAGAAAGGCACATCTCCTTGTGATGCGTTCTTCACATGAGAAGCTTCGTCTTTTTCATGATTTGATGGCTTTTGTAGTTTCTCACATAATGTGGCATCACTATCAATGGAATTATGTACTGAATGACCGTTACGTTTCTGACATTTTTGAGAATGTTGCCGTACATCCTACAAGTTGGAAATGGAGAAACCTTTTGATCTTTGCATTTTTTTTGCTTAAGGGATTCCCTCCTCAGAAATGTAGATAATATGTAAACACGAGAATATATCAGAAGTACCTCAACTGGTGCCAATTTGGCATATGCAGGGGGCTTGCGTGTTGGCTTCCTTGATTCTGTACCACGTCTCCCACTCCCACTGATTTTTTTCCTGGAATTCCAAAATAGTATATGAGAATAATGAAAAAGTGCTTCCAGGACCCGACACTTAAGGAAATTAAGACCAAAATAATTATGGTGCTTAGATTTTATTACATGAACCAAGTAATGTCCATAGGCTGTAAGCCTGTAAGGGTAAACTGTGTGTTTCCACAGTATTTTTCTTCAAAGATATAGTGACATGATGGTAATGAACGAAATTCTGACCTTGTTGTTTCTTCTCGATGCTTTGCATCAATCTCCTTGCTAGGCGAGTATACAGGCAAACTTGAGGGATCACAAGCAAAAGGCTTTGAAGTAAAATACTGAAAACATAAAGAGAATATCTTTTGAAAAGATGTGACAATACAACAAAATAATGACTTCCCGGAAATCAAAGTTCCAAGTCTTGAAACATGATGCTGTTATAATAGCTAAAGGATAAAATGGTTACCTGAGAAACAAGGGCAGTAGAGGCAGTCCAACGTTTGAGAGGCTCTATAGAAAGAAAAGTTTCTATAAGATTGATGTCAGCATCGGACAAATCTTTCAAGGTTTCTCGGAGACAACCATCATAATGTTGCTGTGGTTTGAAAAGCATTGCATGAGGAAGTTTGGACTTTTTCCAGTAATCTGCAGGTGGAGATCCACACAATTTAAATATCTTGTGCAACTGTTCGACCTGTAGCATACATTTCCAACAAACAGCAAACTTTAAGTTATATTTCCCCCGAATAAAAACAGAGCAATATACAGGGTCAAAAGGTCTGAAGCTACTTGTAGTATATATTTACAAGACAAAATTTTGTGGTTTACCTCAGTTCTTCCCTGCAGAACCGGTTTCCCGAGAAGAAGTTCAGCAAAAACACAGCCAACACTCCACAAATCAACAGATGCTCCATATTCCGTTGCCCCAAGCAAAAGTTCAGGCGGACGGTACCACAGAGTCACAACTCGACTAGTAAGAGGTTGTTTATTCCCAGAAGCATTGCAAAAGTTTGCTAGCCCAAAATCAGCCACCTTTAATATTCCTTCATTGTTCACCAAAAGATTTGAACCCTTAATATCCCGATGCATCACACCTCGTGCGTGACAATGATCAAGTCCAGACAACAACTGTTTCATGTAACACTTAATCTGCAAGGCGAGAGCAACAGTTATCCTTCAGTAACAATCCGGAGAAAATATATCAGTACAAGAACATGATGCTATGAATCAAACTGACCTGTGGAGTTGTGAAGCTGATATCAGGGCTAGAAAGAAGACCAGTGAGATCATGCTCCATATACTCGAACACGAGATGTATGTTGCAAGATAGTTTTGAAGTAACAATACCTTCTAGTTTGATAATGTTGGGATGATTTAATCTCCTAAGTATCAAAATCTCTCTAGCCATGAACCTAACACTCTCTGGCTCAAAATTGTCAAATCTAACCTTCTTCAAAGCCACAATCCTCCCGGTTTCAGTCTCTCTCGCACGGAACACACTGCTATAAGTCCCTTGTCCAATCTTCAAAACCACAAACCAAATCATTTTCAGAGACAACAATCAACATTTCAAATGTATCGCATAATTTACAGTGAGTTTAAAAAAGAAGAACCTTTTCGAGCTTTTCAAAAGCATCGGATCGAAATGGAACCCAACCATGAATAGCTTCACCAGCGACGTTACTCAGCCACGCAGGCCAACCAGCTGCGACTTGCTCAGCTTCAAGGTACTTGCTCAAGTTACCGAGCCGGAAACTCACCGACTCACTCCTGCAATTCGAACTCGCACGACCAGACTCACCAAACTCGCTCCCCAACTCACTACCGCTCTTCTTGCTACTACTACTCTTCTTCCCGCTCTTACTCCTCCACGAAAAAAGCTTATTCTCCGTCGCCGGAGAAGGATCATCAACCACAATTCGACCGGAACCAGAACAAACATTGTCCCTGAAAACACCTGAATGATCGATCGCTGGCGTAACAGAAACAGTCTGCTTCGAGCTGACACAACCCATTCTCAGAATTGTTCGCTCCTCCGCGTCAACATATGTGTACCGGAAATATCTCTTTCAACCAGCACCGGTTACGATCCGAACCGTCGCTATACCGGATCCGGATTCGGATTCAACTGAAACTATTGCAGTTTCGTTATATATATAAATATGCAGAGAGTGAGAGGAGAATATATTTTTTTTAATTATTATTTTCGGCGTGAATTGCGGAAGACGACGGTCCTTTATAATAAAAAGATTTTAAAGATAAACTAAAATGTCGTGAAATCAAAAATAGAAATATTTTTAGGCGAAATCTACGGCAAGATTTTTTTGGATCGACAATGATGACTGATGAGTTGATTCATCACTCTCCTCTACGACGAGATTTTTTGATATAAGAATGTGTTCCTTTTAAAATTAAAAATGACTAAACACTCTTATGTTTGTTTCAACTTAACAGAGTTAAATATGTAGGATTACTATTATTGTGCAAGGAAGTGAGGAACGAACAAGTTTAATTAGTTAGCGGCGACCAGTGTAAGAGTGAGCTAATACGGCCAAAAACGGTGGTGGGTTGTTGTTGACTAGTTTCGACGTTCTTTTTTATTTCTTATAGTCATTATAAACCTCACACTTGTCATGTATATACTTGATCATTATACAATCCCAAACACCACTGTTGTAATTTTTCTTAATCGTATTGTGTGTTTGTATTATATGAATCGATTTGGAATTCTTTTTGTTTAATAACCATAGTGGTGGTATCAAAATGCTTATTTAGTAGTAAGATAATTCTTTGGGATTTGAGCTTCGTTCCTTGGGTAATCAATTCTTATTCCACATTGAATTATTGTTGGATAGATATATCATGTGACTATAGATGACAGTGTTTTTCAACCAACCAGCTGATATGTGTATGTGGGAGCTCCATTTATTGTTCAAAGCCGAAAATTCGAAAACCCCTACAACTACCCAATTTTAAAATTTTTCTTTAGGTATTAATAATGAAATCTTGTTTGTTGAAAATATGAATGCTACTATTGTTTTTCTTAAATATAGATGAAAAAATAAAATAATGAACATTTAAATATCAGAGAAAGAAATGAAAGCTAAAGGAAATTTATATTGACTTTAACTTTTTGGCAGACATCTTTCTTTAATTAGCTCACACATAATTGCGCACCTTTCCCGTTTTTTGATATTTCATGTCTCCATGACCAACCATAAAATCTCTATTGTAACAGTCATTACTGTATTATTTCTCGACTATCTATTATAATAGTGAATTAGGTGGTCGATATATTAACAATCAATTTGTTGACTTGAAGTTAGGTTACAATGCAAGCTGAATTTTATTTCCAATTGTATTATCATAACAACTCTCACAAACAATGGTTTCCAATACGTAAAAGAATCTGATGGATCTGCCAACTTTCTATGATGGTAACTCACATGCGGCTTTACCATCTTTGGACTTGGACTGACCAAGCAGCTCGGCTACGGTTTTGCAGCGACATTCTTTCCCAGGTCGTAACACGTCTCCATAAACCGCCATTTCGATAACATCTAGCTCCTTGTCTGTTTACATTAAAGGAAATCTTAAGAAATAAGCATAGAATAGACACACACTTGAGTCCACTTGTGTATAATCATTGCAAGTGTCAGACGATAAAACATACCAAGACATCTATAATCTTTTGAGTCTTTTTGGAAAGAAACTGCAGTTCCCAAGAGCATTTAAAACTTTGCTTCACTCCTATAAAATGTAAACTAGCAACACCTAGAAACAATTCAAGGCATTGCTTTTGAATTTAAAGAAGATTCCTAGTGGCTCAAGTGCAATTCTTGAAGTAAAAAACCCCAACAGAGAAAAGAGAAAGAAGATCTAAAGCAAAAGCAGCTCCCACATGTATGAATTTGGCATAACTTCCAACGAACAAGCTATTCAACACAACACTTTCTAAAGACAAAAGGAGTGAAATGCCATAGCCCAATTCAAGTATCTACCAGAACAGACAATATCTATACTCTTCATGATCTTAGTCCCATCTTATCTACATAACGTAATGAACACTGAAGAAGAAACCAAACAAGGAAATATCGAATTTTAGCAAATGAGTAACCATAAAAAAGGAACAAATCTATGAATCATCGTCACATGTTACATACCCGTAAATTGCAGACCACAAGAATAGCTCTTAAGTGTGGTAGCATCCACATTTTCTTGAGCTGATTTTAATCTGTTAACTCTAGTTTGAAGAATCTGACAATTTTCTGCTATCGACTCTCCACCTATTTACAGAAGCAACAATCAAGATCCAAGGATTACAACTACACAATTTTGATTACTCAAAACCCTAATTTCGAAATGTCACATTGGGGGAAGAAGCAGAGATGAGTTGAGAGAATCATCAAACCTTTCGAGTAAGGAACAATGTGATCATACTCGAAACAGAGACAGCCACTGCAATTTCCGAAACGTTTGCAGACGATGTTCCCGGCGGCGTCTTTACGCCATCTCTCGGGATGTCGACCAGGTACAATGTCAGCATTTGCCCAGCACTTGTTCTTTGCCTTTCCATCGAAGAAACGAGGTCTCTCTTCGCCGTTAGATTTTACAGAGGAGCGTGACGGTGATGAAGGTGGCGACGAAGGAGGAGCTGCGACGGTGGTGGAGTTAGAAAAAGAGGTGGAGTAGGAGGATCCCATCGATCTCGCCTCCTTCTCTCTCGAATTTGGGATTTTTGAACCGGCATGGTAAATTAATTCGGTTTAAGTAAACGTCAACCGAACCGGAATTGGTAGATATTTTATGCTCATCTCTGACCATTTCTTTGGCAGCAGAAGCAGATCAATCTCTGGATGAGGTTGGCATGGTAGAAATTTGAAATTGGAGGTGTTTATTGAATTAAATGGAAAGTTGGAGGCTTTTCTGAGGTAATCTTGTAAAGGATACGCGGAGAAAAAAAATAACGAGAAAACTTGTATCGGAGTTTGCTAAATCAGACGACGAAAGAAACTCCGGCTTCAGAGCCGATGCGACTCCTATGTACGCTTGGATTTTTTTAATTTAGGGTCTTGTTTCAATCCCATGATTCGGCCTTCGATTAAGTTATAGGTAGTCCTGAAATTAGTATCTGTGTGTGTTTGGTGATGTGTGTTGAATTCTTAATTATGAGTTGCTGTTAGTTTTGTTCTTCCCTCACGCGCAAGAACGTGAATGCTTACTACCTGTATGATCATAATTCTTGAATGTGGTAGTAGAACTAAAATAGGACTAGATTCGCTAGACTGCTAACATAAAAAGCTTCTTCTAGCTTTCCTTCCTTCTCACCGGCATTGCAATGTATTAGATTATAGAGGGAAAAAACTTCTCTTTGACCTTCTTTCTAATAGAACTCAGCGTGCTGTATTGCCGTTAGTATATGAGGACTAGACTTTAGGAGTTCTAAGTAGAAGGTACATTGCATTTTATTAAAATCGACCATGACAGGGATTCAGGTTCAAGAGTTACGTCTACATCAGAATTTATAGAGGTTGGTTGATTTTTTTGTGCTAAATCTGTTTGCTTTATGTTGCGGGTTAGCCTTCTGCTATTATAATCAGTGCTACTACATGTTTTGCAGATACACTACACGTTTAAGCTGTTAACAAATTTTGTATAGAGAAGGGCCTATGACTTGTATGGTAATGATGAAACAGCAGTAAGTTGTTAGTCCTGTATCTTCACATATGTTCGTAGTTTTACTGCAGCATACTGAAAAAGAATGAACATTTCTTCTGTTTATATGAAAACAAATTGCTTGGTTTAATGGTTCCAGGTTGCAGCATGTAATAGAATATTTTGCATATATAATTTGTCCTGCTGGAAGTCGTTTCTTATGGTTAGTTGACTTAATAATCTCTTTACCACCTCCACCTCCATCTCCATTTCCTGAATTCGTTTATATGATTTCTTTTGGATCCAACTTGTTAGTACATAGAATATATTTTTTTAATTTCAAAAAATTCCAAGCTATGGCTGATTCATGTTATCATGTATAGCCTCTGAGTATATATTTTTACAATTGCATTTGGTTCTTGTTTTATATGTATGCATAGGGCTACTTAAGTTTGTAAAGATACCTAGCATGCTTTTGAAACCTCTCGTCCAAAATATCCAAGCAAGCTGGCATGGTTATTCATATGTTGAAGATGCTTAATGTTTTTGTTTTCAGTTAATAAGAGTTAGCAACTTGGCATGCGTATAAACATATTTTTCTTTGATCGAGCGAAGCATTTCTCCAAGATCAAATATATATTTTAATTAAGACCACGTTTCCATTATCTAATTTAATATTCTTTAATTAATATTTTAAAGGAGGCTCTTCAGATTGTCAATGTCTATCATCTACTAGTCTTCCATCAGGATCTTGCGAAAGATCTGAGATTTTCAGAGCAGTGTAGTTCAGAGAGGGAGAGAGTTGGAATCTACACATTCTATGAGAAAAAGGGTGGAGGAGACAGGTGAAATGTGTCATGATGAGTCGACAACAGCTGTATCAAATGGTGGAGGGAGAAGTCATGGTTTTTTGCGCGGTTGGCAGATCCAGAGTACCTTATTTAACAGAGTCAAGATCATGATTCTCTGCGGCTTCGTGACCATCCTCGTTTTACTTTGCACAATCAGTATTGGAAGCTCCAACGCCGACTCTGTTAATCAGAGTTTCATCAAGGAAACCATTCCGACTCTCACAGAGATCCCATCTGTTTCGTATTCGACGGACTTGGCTGAGCCAACTAAAGCAGCTGAGATTAGTCCCAATGCGACGACGTATACTCTAGGCCCCAGAATCACCAACTGGGATAGTCAACGCAAGGTATGGCTGAGTCAGAATCCTGAGTTTCCTAGTATTGTCAATGGCAAAGCTCGAATCTTGCTTCTCACAGGGTCTTCCCCACAACCCTGCGTGAAACCATTTGGAGACTATTATCTATTGAAAACCCTGAAGAACAAGATTGATTACTGTAGGCTCCACGGGATAGAGATTGTGTATAACATGGCGAATTTGGATGAGGAACTCTCAGGGTTTTGGACGAAATTACCTATGATTAGGACATTAATGCTGTCTCATCCAGAAGTAGAATGGATTTGGTGGATGGATAGTGATGCTTTGTTCACTGATATGCTCTTTGAACTCCCGTTGTCTCGTTACGAAAAGCATAATCTGGTGGTACACGGTTATCCGGACAAATTGTTCAACAAAAAGTCATGGGTTGCATTGAACACGGGTGTCTTTCTGTTGAGAAATTGTCAGTGGTCGTTAGATTTATTAGATGCTTGGGCCCCAATGGGACCAGAAGGTCCCATCCGTGACGAAGCTGGGAAGATACTCACAGCTTATCTGACAGGCAGGCCAGCATTTGAGGCCGATGATCAGTCGGCGTTGATATATCTCCTGCTTTCGCAGAAGGATAAATGGATAGACAAGCTTTATCTTGAGAATAAATACTATTTGCATGGGTATTGGGAGATTTTGGTTGACAGGTATGAAGAGATGATAGACAAGTATCATCCAGGATTGGGTGATGAGAGATGGCCCTTTGTGACACATTTTGTGGGGTGCAAACCATGTGGCCTTTATGAAACTTTTGCAGTCGATATATGCTTCAAGAGCATGGAGAGGGCTTTTAATTTTGCAGATAATCAAGTGCTTAAGCTGTATGGGTTTAGCCACATGGGATTGTTGAGCCCCAAGATTAAGAGGATCAGAAACGAGACAGTTTCTCCTTTGGAAGCAGTAGACAAATTTGATATTCGAAGAATGCACGCAGAAACCAAACCAAAGAGTTAGGAAAATCAATGAGTGAACAGAATCACAGCTTGGAAAGATTACAGGAAACATATAGGTAATATACAAATGCTCTCACAAACACAATGCAATATATTTGCATTGTGCTGCACTTGTTCCTTCTGCATCATTGTTTACTGTTGTTTGGGAGAAGTTTTAGCTGTCAAATTCTTTTTCCATAGATGTTTCCTGTCATTTTTAGTCAATAAATGGAGAACTTTGATACTGCAATTTTGCTTGTTACTCCTCTTTAGCATCTCTGAGCCTCTTAGACAATCAGCTTTGGAGGAAAGATTAGGCAAAAACCCAGGGGTTGCATATGTCTTTGGGTATTGGCATGACCACTTATGTAAAGTATATAGAAAGAGTAAATGAGAAATGATGAGTTTTATTCAGCTGTAAATTCATAGAAAGCAAACTTGTGTCCTTTCAGGATTTCGGTAGTTAGCTTACTCCCTTTTGTAGTCTTATGTTTCACACCTCAATGATGAAGAAAAAAAACAGAAACTGTTTTGCCATCCTATCCCTATGACCTGTTTTTGTCTACTATGTGTAGTTTAAGGATGTCGGAAGTAAGACAGCTATGATGAAGTAGAATCTAGAATGTGTTTATCATGTTAAGTGTAGAAATGACCCAAAGGCATATCAATCTCATAGTTGGGTCTAGTACATTGAAACTGGGCAACTCGCGAGGACACTGGTTTTTGTCAGATATAATGTTTCGACAGATCACGGATCTTGTCCCATTGCAGAGACAGAGAGGCTTGTGAAAGTTAAAAAACTAAAAATCCCTAAGCTCTTTACATAGCCAAAAGCCTCCATGTCCTTAAATGTTTTTCTCAAGTCTTGAAACTCTTTTGAAAGTTAAACCAGCTAATTCAATATTTTATGTGAATACTATTTGTTGTACTTGTATAAAAAGAAAAAAATAACACACACACACACACAACAGAATTGATGATATAATTCTTGGAAACTATAAATGCAAGAGCAAAAGACAAATTATTCTGTTTACTATCTTTCACCATTTGACATTTGTGTTGATCAATTATTTTAAATGAAATATTATAATGGTTTTGGCAATTTCATCTTTAAATTGTTTGACACTCATTATCATATTTACCCTAAACCATAAATATATATATATATATATTTTTTTTTTTCCTTCAAACCATACATTTTATTATATAAAGTATAGTTTTTAACACGTGTCAAAATTAAAAATTATTTTAAGTAAACTATACAAAAAATAATTAACTATCATTATTCAAAAAATAGAAATTTTATAACAAAATGATACAAATTACTAATATAATTATAAAATTCAATTTTTGAAAAAGAGAGATATATTATGCTGAGGTTTGATGAAGATGCGATATTAAAAAAAAAAAAAAAAGAGAGTATAATTACTTACTAATGGTACGGAGGTGGATCCCTATTTATTGCTTAGAAATTATCCGAAGGAAGGAGATGAGATTACACACACACTTAAGAACTTAATTGATCGGAGTTCCCTGAAATCCCGATGGCGAAGGAAACTCCGGCGTCGATGGCCTCCATTCTCAGAGCCTATGCGGTTCCTCTCTTCCTCTTCGTCCTCGCTATGTTCTTCCAACTTTTCCTTCTTCCTCTCTCCTTTCCTCCTTCCCACTACGACGGTACCCTCTCTCTCTCTCTCTCTCTCTCCCTTCATAATTGTATACGCTCTCGACTATGTACTGTACTACAATTACCTTCCGTTTTGATCGTTTGTTTTTTGTATTTCCTTTGGTTTCTTAGTTTTGGGTGTAAAGATGTACAGTTCAGTGGATGACGTGAAAGAGGCGTACGAGATCATTGCTTCTAAGTGGTAACTTTCTCGATCTGCGGAATGTATTGCTTTTGGGTGTCTGGCTTTAACCTAGATTTCGGATTTTAGTCCCATTATTCTGCCTCCAATCAATTACAGCTAGTCCAGAAAGTGTGTTCTGCCAAGTATGCAATTGGTTGTAGAATGATAATGGGACTTGATTGCTAACGGAAAAGTTTAGCTAATTGCTAATTGCTAAATGATTGAGGAATACCTTCTCTTTGACCTCCTTTCTAAGACTTCGTCTCAGCGTGCTGTTTAGTATATGTAGGCTTAGGCATGTAAAGAATGCAATGTTTTTTCAATTGAACTTGATAACTAGACTTTAAGTGTTCTAAGTAGAAACTATGTTGCAGACACACACTGTAACAACCCTTCTTTTTTTTTGACAACTGATTGTGACAGGGATTCAGGTTCAGGGGATTCTCTTCCAGCTGATTTTATTAAGGTTGGTCGATTTCTTTCTAGTGCTAAATCGGTCTGTCTTTTGATGTGTGTGTTATCTCTTCTAACTTGCTACTTTATATTATCCAGATACAATATGCCTATGAGCTATTAACAAATCTAGTTTGGAAAAGGGACTATGACATATACGGCATTGATGAATCTGTAGTAAGTTGTTAGTTCTGTATCTTTCCTCATTTAGATTTCTTCTGTCCTTTCTTGTTTTTCAATTAAGTTTCTTGTTTTAATGGTTGCAGCATATTATAGAGGAACTTGAAACACAATACGCTGTGGAAGATTTTGCAAAAATAAAACTTCCCCTGCTGGAAGTTGTTTCGTATGGTTAGTTAACTAGCATACCTCTTTGACATTTCCAATTCTAGTTCTTGAATTCGTTTTATATAACCTTTTGGATGCCAACTTGTTAATGTGTAAAATCTGTTTTAGAGCCTGAACGTGAAGGATTTATGTCAATTACGTCTCAAGATTTTGCATTGAAGTTACAAGATTCCAAGCCATGGCTCATTCAGGTATAAACGCTAATACATTTACACCCTTAATATATTGGTTTAATGTAATGCTACATCTTAATTCACTTCTAATACCTGTAGGTATATTCTTCTGGTAGCAACAGCTCTGCTCAGTTCTCGACGGCTTGGAGAAGGATTGGTGTGTTTTCTCTTTCTGTAGTATGTTAAAGTGCAAAAGTCTTGCCAGCCTTTGTTAATGTATGAGACAGTTTAAATATAGATTGAAGAGCTAGAACAGTGCATATGGCAAGGGAAAACTGAAGTATTTTGGATTAGACCGTGTTAGTTTTCAGGAAAGAAATATGGTCTATGATGTCAAAACCAAGTGTAACCATATGATTGCAACCCGATATCAAAAGATATGTTTTAACAAGTAGGAGGAACAAATTAATAGCTAACAATAGTTTTAGACATGCTTTGCCGTGGTTGGAACTATTTACGCTCAGTTCTTGTATAATTGCAGTTGCTTTGTTGGATGGGGTTGCTAACCATGCGATGTTAGAGCTTGGTGATGTTCAACTGGTGACCTACCTTGCTGAGAAAAAACCAACAGGACAAGTACTTTTCAGAAAAGGTAAGTTATCACTTTCCTCACCCTGCCAAGAACTTACAGGAAAACTGAGAATAAGAAAATTCAAAAGTTAGTAAAGCTAAAAAATAAACTGAAGTAAGTAGAGATGTTCCATTTGGAGAAACGAGCAGTGAGGATCTGCATAAACTGGTTCTAGAATTGAGTATTTGTACTTAGGAAGTAAATTACATCCAGTAGGTTTAAACTCTTCTTAACACTAATATACAGTTCCTTGTATACATTCAGACTCATTCTATTATGATTATGACTATGGTTGATATTTTAGAAAGCTGTAATGATTGTCTATGCCTTGGGTAAAATGCATGGAACTTTTCTCCTGTTATAACCTAATTTTATGCATGCAGGCCTTCCTTCAATCGTCTCTTTCCCACCACATTGCAAAACTGCAGACTGCCTCATCAGGTAGCTCACTGACTAAACCCTTTAGCTCACTGACTGCCTCTCGGGAGTAGTCATTTAAATGAGGCTGTTGCTTCATTTTCCTTATTTACCAGAATAATAAAATCTACTTACTTGATAGGTTTGAAGGGGAGCTGTCAACAGATGCAATTACTGATTGGTTTGCAACCACTGTACTGGGTTTACCTAGAGTATTCTACCACACAAAAGAAACACTGGTACATATGGCATTCTTTAAAGCCATCGTAATGTGAAGTTTTCTGCAGATAACATAAGTTTTATATGAACCACATTTGACTGAAATTTCCTGCCTAGTGACCTAGTCGGTAGTCTATACTGCCTTGAGAAATGATAGTCTATCCAATCAGACCTTTCAGTACCGTGAATATCATAGCCTTCTAGAAACAGCAAAGACACTGCTTTTGGGGAGAGGGTAGGTCTAACCATGTTAAGAACGTTAATTGAAACTTTGAGCAAAGCTGCAGACCTTTCAGTACCTGAATTATTATGAATTCTTTCATGTCATGGTCTGTAAGAGTGAGACTGTTTGCTTACATGTTTACTCCAACTCCATCCGTTTAGCTGCTGTGTTGCAAAATTTTGTGGAGCTAGTTCTGCGGTGATATTTGGCCTGTGTTCGATATTTCAGTCTCTTTCCTTAATTTTTTTTTAGGTAATTAGAAACATGTTTTTTTTGGAAATAAATAGAGATATATTTCTTCATACAGGTACCCAAGTTCCTCTCCAAAGTTCCACCTAATAAGGTTTGTTTAACTTTTTTTTTAATTTGTCTCTTTATAATTTATCCTTTATCAAGTTTTCGTTCATCCTTGGAACTTAGAAATACCATATTAACCAGACATGTATAGTTCTCTTTATCGCATCTACTACCTAAACCCTTTTTGTCTTTTTTCTGATGTTTTCCATGCTCAAATAGGTGAAAGTCATTTTATTCTCACAAACGGGGGAGCGAGCTACTCCTGTTATTCGCCAAGCTGCAAAAGATTATTGGAATTTTGCCTCTATATCTTACGTGCTTTGGAGAGAAGAGGATGCATCTTTTTGGTGGAATGCGTATGTCATTGCACTTCTAAGTCTGTTTATCTGCGTTAGTTTCTATTGCTTCTGGGAAAGATTTCTTATTGATATGTGTGGTTTGGTGGTAGGAAATAGGTATCCCTTAAATTCTCCCACCGCATGATTAGACATTGGCGCATCTCATATTTCTTCTCTTGTAACAGGTTGGAGGTGGAATCTGCACCTGCCATTGTGATTATGAAGGATCCGGGTTTAAAACCTGTTGTTTATCATGGTCCTTCGCCATCTTGAACTGAGTGTTTTGAATTACTGATGATACATGATTAGAAAACTTATTGTATAAGATATTCCATCTTGCAGGATCTGGCAACCGTACATGGTTCCTGGACATTTTGGAGCATAACAAGCAATTACGTAATCCCTATGCCTCCACTCGTTATATGTTCAATATATTTGGTCACTGCATGTGCTTTTCTCTTTCTCCTCAGTTTTTGGTCGTGTAGATGAATGATTTTTGGTTTATGATCATTTTTCTTAAAAGAACTTCCACAACTAAGAAGCACAACGTCAATGGAACTTGGTTGTGATGCACGGGGATACTCTCGAGCTGGTTATGATACAGCGACGTGGTACTGTGCCATCCTTGTTGGAAGACAAAGCGTAGAACTCAATAAGATAAGGGAAGTGAGTCAAATCTTTTTTACGTCGTTCATTTTTATCTAAAGTTCTTGTCTCCTTGTTTAGAAATGTGTCTAATCTACAAGTTTTTAGACCATGTGCAGGGTGCAAGATGCTTTGTCAAAGTATGACGGATCAGATGAGGCTTCCAATGATCCATCAATAGGTCCAGCAGCTTCTGCACACAAAACCAAGCGACTTTCATTTGTGTGGCTCGACGGAGAAGTCCAGAATGTAAGTATCTTGGCCACCCTATTATTTACACTCACCTTATCGCATTTGAATTTGTTCTGTTTCCTGAATCTATCAGAATGTTATAAGATCTCATATTTAGATCTTAAAATCTGTTACTTACTACCATCCGACTCCCTCTGGATTGGTCATCCAGAAATATTGTTTTTTCTACGTTCAATCGGACACCAGCTATGACACGTGTGGAACTAGGAGGGCACCAATTGATGTCCCTAGGATATTGATCGTCCGGTACCATAGAAATGATACAGAAAGTGCTAATGTAGAGCAGAAATCAAGTAAATGGCCCAAAACTGTATGGCAATCTGAAGCTGACGATGTTGATCCCGCTGCACAACTTGTTGTAAGTTATGACGGACCGGCTGAAACTCCAGAGGTACAGTATTAAATAAACTCCTATGATTCACAAATCTGCATTAGTTTTTGGTATTGACTTTGTTACATTGGTTGTCTACTCTTTTGTAGATCATTAAGTGGCTATCAAAAATGGTTGATGATGGTGACAACAGAAACCTACCTTTCTATGTAAGCAACCTCCGTTTTATTCATTATATACATGTTTCTTATCATATCTCTCATTTTATCTTTCACTTTAACTTGCAGAGAGCAAAAACTCCAGAACTTGTCCCAGAAAGCGCCGACCCGATGAGTTCAGGAGTCCCGAAAAGCGTAAAAGCAACACAGAAAATGTTGAGCATATGGAACAGAATCAAAGACTACCTAGCGGATCCAAGAATGGGATCTACATTGCTTCTAGGAGCTTTGTTATCTGCAGGCAATGTCTGGTGGATGAGAAGCCGACCAACACAACAACCTGTTCAGACAAGTCAGCCATCACCAAATCAATCAGACGATAACGTACTAATGAAATTATTCTCTAGCCATTTTTACATATACATGTATCTCGTTTTCGATACAAACCCTAATTCAGAAAGGTTGATGATTGATTACAGGTGGAGGAGAAGAAGAAAGAGAGAAAGAGAGAACAACGAAGGAGGAATGCAAAGGAAGAAGAGGTTCCTGCTTCGATCACTGATAACGAACCTAAAGATGCTGTCCAAATTCTATCTTCAGGTTCCGATTCTGACTAATATATTAACCCTTAGGATTCTCCTGACTTTATTTTTTTTACATTACATTTTGTTGCTTTGTGTTTTTCTTTTTCTTTTCTTGGTGGGAGTCATAGGTTGTTTTAAGTTACTAAATTCAATAATCTACTGTTATCATTTTTGACCACTTAAAAATATCCGATCCCCGTTTGCCAATGTAAATACCATTGTACCAACTACCGAGTAATTACCACATTGTATATTCTTTTACCCAAAGATAAAATAAACTTAAAAACTAGTAGCAAATTGGCGTATCACAATACTTTTATTAATTTGTTGACAAAAAAAATAAATACTTATTAAAATTGAGATAGAAATAAAAATATTTTCTGTTTATGCTTTATATTATTTAATTATTGACACGAATATGTGACATGTTTGAAAATCGGAACATATAAAATCAAAAAACATATACAATATAACCCTATAAATTAATGCTTGGTAAATAAATACCTCGATAGTCAATACATTTTTTTGACCTCACATTGGTTTTTCGGATCAATTAATATATCGATAAATTGGTAACTAGATAAAACAATAAAATATTATAATTCCAATAATATTAATTTTTATATGTGACATATTTGATGACAATTTCTAGTTTGACTAAAACAATTAGTCAATAATTTTTACAAAAATCAATTAAGTACCAAAAGTATTGAATTTACATAAGAAATATTATAGGAGTACATGTACATCGCCATTATTTAAGAGATTATCCCCTAAATAGACATTTTTCATAGAGTATTCCAAAAAAAACACTTGTGTAATGTGATTCCCAGTTTAGGTATTTTTATGTTTTGTTAAACTCTTCTATTTCATTAACAAATCATCTAATTAAAAATACTAAACTCTAAGTATTATTTTAAAGAGGGAATCCAAACGAGTTAAACTCACACGAGAAAAACGTGTTTTATAAAAATAAAAAGTGCTTGTTTTGGGAATCACAACACAAAAGTGCCTGTTTTGAGAAGTAAATATGTTTTTAGTGGTTTTTTAGGAATTAATTCGTTATTAAAAGATGACCTACTGTATTTCTTTAAAGACGACAATTTTATTACAAGACGAGTTAATTATAAAGTGGTCAATCTATTACAAAGTATCCGTGTTTATCCGCACAACATATTGTATGTGAAAAGTTTCCGGCCCGAGTTGAATTTTTCAAACATCTAAAATCAATATAAAGTTGTTGAAAAATAAAAAATAGACAATATTTTTGGGTGGGCCTTCATTTTTTTAACCTTTTTAGGGAAATCTATTGCCCATCTCTGTTGGACTTCAATTTTTTTTGGAAATTTTCTTTAAATGATACTTGATATTTATAATAAAAAGTTGTTTTTTTTTAATTCGAGATATAGAATTTCTATATTTCTGACCCATCGTGCTGCTCCATATCGGACACAATAACCTTTCAAGTGCGGTCCATGAAAGGTCTCAAGAGGCTCACGCAACACCAACCTTATCTTGTGTGATTCACTTCAACCACAGAGTAAAAAGATAAGAAGATTCAGACCGTGAATTGATGATTTCGTGATTTTCTCCAAAACATTCATCTGACTTCTATATACTTTAATTCAGTGGCATGCATAAATGAAATTATTTGATTTTCTTTAAAAAATATAGCGTTTTTTTGCTAAGAAGTAGAAGACATATTCAGTCATTCCTCGTTAATATAATGCGTGGGTTATCTCTAAGCGTCCATTTGTGAGAAACTTGGTATCGAAATATCATTATCGACAATGATCACGTTAGATTGAACGAACAAGTTATTTAAGCACGTGTCGATAGGCGCAAATCATGGATTTATATAGATATAGAACACCGTGCATGAGAGCGATGGTTAACGCGGCATCAAATCTTCAACTAACAAGTGGGAAACCAAAGACACAAAAAATATTTGTAGAATTCCTAAGAAATAAGTGAATTGTCTTATATATATAAGGACTTCGTCGGATCGGTTCGGTTACTTCGATTGCCGGTTAACTGAAGTAAATTTGAAGATTGCTGAAACTAACCAAAATAAAATTTGGCTCGGTTGGTTAGGTTCTCAGTTAATTTTGGTTTTGAAATGTATAACCGAAATTAACCAATATTTTGACTTTTTTTTAAAATCTGGTTTTTCGGTTATTTTTGGGTTTTTTTGCTTCGGTTCGGTTCAGTTATTAACGAAAACTAGTTTAAATTTGGTAAAATCGGGTTAATCGTGATATAATCTGGTTATTCAAAAATAAACAATTATTTTGATTAACCGAAATAAATTTAAAACTTGCCGGTCGGTTGGAGATCTATAACTGAAACCGAATCGAACAGCCAAAATTTTGGTTTGGTCGGTTCGGTTATAAATCCCAGAGTTAAAATATATACTACATTTTTTTATTTTTTTTGCTTTACTACTATTTTCTACGATGACTTTGTTGATATATAGATTGATAAATTGATCAGTAGTATAAACACTACAAGGAAACATAGCGTTTTACGACCACCATTTCCGACCAAGTTCAGAAAAATTTCCGACTAGTTTCCGACCAGAGAGACGGTGGTCGGAAACTAGTCGGAAAAGGTTTAAAAATTTCCGACCACCGAAAATTCCTAGTAAAACATCGGTTCATAAGTTCAGTTTGTATACGATTTAATTTTTTCTGCATGAGTTTGGTATGTCTAGTATTACTACGTACTTTTTGTTAAAACCAGGTAAATTCTGAGCTAAAAATCAAACTTATTTCAACATATGTTTATGAAAGTCGAAATTTTATTTTTTTTGCCTACTTTTTAAAGTTAACACTGTATAATATACAAGTACCGTATATATATATATGGATGGTCTTCAGCCAACATGACGAATCATCAAGTAATAAAGCACTTGGTTGGTTCTAGTAGGATTACTTGGTCGTCGTCGATCGACGTTTATCTACATATGATGATATCTCTCAAGAATCAAGATCCAAACGTTCACTACCAATGGGGTTACGGTGTGGTTGTCATATCTGTATTCGGCTGTCACAACCACGTATATGTAATTTGGATTCTTTTTAACGTGGTCCATTATTAATTATTTTACTGAAATTATTGAAGAGATAAAACAAAACAATAGCTTTTGAGACGTGATTATCTTTTGTCCGAAAGAAGTGAAGCAACGTTGAGAAAAGAAGAAAAAGACATATCTGCAATTTATTAAAGAGAATATTACATAGAATAGTAATTAATGAGTATCCAATTTGTCCATACTATTTTTACTCTCTTTTTTACCCTGAGTAGAAGTAATATATATCCCTCTCTCTTTTACTACGTAAAAATAAAATTTAAAAAAAAAACACTACGTAAAAGCAAATTGGAGAGATCATCAGCAAATAGGCATCTCATAGCTCAATGTCTAACTAGTGAGCTGATCATCTCATTATTTTTTTACATTCATCTTAAGAAAAAACGATTTTCTGGTCTTAATTTAGTTCAGTTGCTTATCAAATTGGTATGGGTTGGACTTTATTTTTATTTTTATTCCTAAACTGGACATTTTAAAAAAAGTATAAGTTTTCACTTAATTAATCACACCCTAAATAAAGTATATTTTTTCAAGATGAGGGCGAAAAGTAATCTTAAGCTTTCAAAATTAATTAAGAATGAGAAGTACGTAGTGGTGTGTAGAAAAATCTGTATACATGTGGTGTGGAGATGGGGAAAACGACAGCGTTGGAACATATGTAACGCGCCTCTTTATCAATCCCACTCCACGTTAGTCACGTGATCGTTATGTCACTTATGTGCTTATTGCTCAATGGTATTTATATATGATTTAATTTATAACTATAGATTATGGCCGTGCCGAAGATTAGAAAACGCATTCACATATCTTTATAACACACGAACCTAAAGTTTATTTAAAAAAAAAGAGTTGCCTATATGAATGATTTCACGATATAGAAAAAACTAAAATGAGAATATTAGAAATATATATTTTTATGTAATTTATTTAAGCAAAATTGATAGAAATAGCGTTTGTGTTATAAAGAAAACAATAAAGAGAACTTTGCAAAAAGATTAGTTTATAGACGACGATGTGGCTTGCTGGAATATAAATGTTGTTAATGCTTAAAATTTCATTTGTTGGAATTCACATAAAACGACACAGTGAACAGTCTTCATAATTAATACTATCATCATACAATAATTTGAAACATAGATAATTAATATCGAGTCTTGTTTTTATCAGTCAGTACTAATCGTCTATTGGAAATGGAAAATCGGAATCGATGGCATCGCGTTTCGGTTGTAATATATATACATACATAGACCATAGTAATGGCATGCAACCATAAGATTAATTTAAGAGCTTATATCCATTATAATTAATATATATATATATTTTTTATAACTTAAGGTAAATCTCAGATTTATGGAGGGATCCAAACTAATCAGTGGAGAAGATGCACTTAACGGATAGACTTTTTTCGGGTATAAAAATAAACCAAAAGCAAAAGTCTATATCCTTATAGGTGTTAAAATAATGTGTTTTAGTTTCACACAGCAGATGGACTGAACTTGAAACGTGTTGACGTCTTATGCCCCTCTCCCTACCACTCGATCACACGATCCCGGACTCCATTATAATGTTCTTTGGTGTCACTTTCTACATCGTCACTCACACCAGCTTTGCAACCAGGGTATGGCTCATTTTAAAGTAAAGCTGGGAAACATAATCATTATATCCGTTTTTATTTGTTATCCTCTCAGATTCATTCAAAATCGGGGATATCAAAAGCTTAGAGAGTCAATTTGGATATCAAATACATACCAAGATTTGGTAATTAAAAAAAATGGGATATCAAATAATTACAAGAGTAATATCTTCTTACATTACTAAATTCGTTCAACTTTCTTATATTTTTAAAATTTATTAAAATGATGGTATGTTATACATAAATGGCATCTCTTTTGTTGACAAAAAAAAAAAAAAAAATGGCATCTCTTTTCTTTTTATGGTTTTTTCTTAAGTTGATTACGTTCATCGCTTCAACTTTATTAGTTTTATATTTCTTTGTTTGCGTCCACATATGTCAAAAACAAATAATTAACTAAAGTTATGAATGTTAACATGTAGAACAACTGTGAGTTCTGCGAGTTTGTGAAAGAATGCGGTGCGGTTCAAATAATAATAAAAAAACTATATATATATATATGTGTGATACGGTGCATGATGGTTACCATTTAAAGTGTAAAAAGCTTGAACCGATATAAGAGCGATATACATGGACTCTTAAATATATATATAGTAAGCAAAATTGATACATCCTTTTCAAGTAACATCCTTCACAGAAAACAGTTATTTTTGTACTTTCATTTTATTTTTTCACCTGGTTTTGCAAATTGGTTGCCCATATGTGTCTGTCCGGGATTTTTCAGATGAATTCGGATAAATATTGATATTTATAAGTAAAAATGACTTTTGAAATGAAATATCTCTATATTTCAAGCCTATCATGTTGCTCCACATGGGGACTAGCATTTGAGATCACAAGAAAGACTCAAAACAACATCAACCTTATCTTGTTTATTTTTTTCATGTTTTATTTTGTTTTTGTTTTTCAATTTCAGCCACAATTTAAAAGATTGAGATAAATTACTGGAATCTCAAATGTTTTGGGACTTCAACAAACTCTTCATGTGACTTTTTTTTTTTTTCTATGACAGATATACATTATTATATATTACTATGCGAATTCTTTTTGTTCTGTCAATATTCTAAAAGTAACGTAACGATAGTTCAATCATATAGTAGAATATTAAATTTTGTCAAACATGTTGCTGACAAGTTGTAAAATACGGAGTAAGAGACATTGGTATTTATTACGCGCCATGAAATAATTGCTTCTCTCCGCGTGTATGTTCTCACATGATCAAAATGATTTAAATAAGAAATAAATGACATGGCAGTTTTCTTTATCAGCAGCGAAGGTACATAAATATAAGTGTGAAACTTCATTCTCAAATATTCTGAAAATGTAATATTTATAAAAAGACGTGACTAGTACCCAACGAGTCATTTAAGCACGTGTCAATAATAAAGCATGGTTTAACCCCAAAAATAAATTAAAAAAAGTCATGTGGATTTATGCATATAGCGTGTAGACAACAGTGAGAACGATGATTAACGCGGGTTCAACTATAAAGTGTGAAAACAAGTATGTACTGAAAATAAAAAAAAGTGTGAAAACAAATATGTACTGCTTTAGGAATAAGTATAGTCGAAAAAATATATCTCTCTTCTTCTTTCCTATATATTACGTAGATCAACACAGAGTAATCTAATTTTAGGATTTGTAAGAATTTTTACGAATGACGAAATGCGGCATTTGTGTCTATACACCACACTTCAAAATTCCAATAATCTTTTGATATTTTATTTTTGTGTAGATTAATATTTATGTGTATCCGAACTATTTGATCTTCGTTTCCATATTATATATCTAAAAAATCTAATCAAAACAAATTACGCACCCCAAAATTAGACAGACGACCACCTAAATCATATGTTGAGCATGGGTCAAAAACAATATAATCATATTTGATCGTCTATTTGTTTTGTTGGTCACAAACTACTTACAAACAAATTATTCCAAATTTATATATATTTCATGTGGTCCAAAACTAAATATAATTTTTAAATTAGTGAAGAGAGAAGAGACCCGTATCGCCATTGTCTCGATCTGTTTGTAGCTATTGTAGAAGAAGAAAACAATTGCTTATAACCAACAACATAAAACAGCTTTCAGAAGTGCTTATCTTTGTCCGGAAGTGACAGAAAAGTGACTTTAATAATGAGGAGCAAACACAAATACAAATAAAATATACAAAAATAGAAACAAGAGGAGAATATACTATTAAAGATGTATATCTCTATATATCATATGTTTTTTTTTATTGGTAAAAGTGACATTTTCTAGACTTTTTTTTTTCTTACTATTGGGAAATATCATATTTTGGAAAATAGGTTTTCTGTTAAATATTTTTTGAAGAAATAGAGAATGATATCATCGTAAAAACAAATACCCTAGAAAGAATGAAACAGTTAATTTAAAGATATAGCAAAACGCGGAATAATCTAACGATGTTTATGAGTCACACAGCAAATGCGAGACCCAAAAGTGTAAATGAGGAAAGATGAATAAATAGGTTTCGCTAAGACGGGATTCGACCAAGAAACGTTATAGGTCTTTTCGCAGTCAATGGACCATTCCTTTTTTTCTATATTTATTTGTATATATAACATTTAAAAGAGTATAAAATAGTTGATGAAAGAAAACGATAATTGTGAAAATTGTTCGATACATGCATGACTTGGGGTGTGTGAGTGTGACTGATGGTGTTAGAGTAAATATAGTTGGAGTAAAATAGAGTAATATGAATGAAAGTGAAAAATAAAACTGAAAATGAATATTTACTTAACAATTTTAGGGTGAATTTTTTTTTCTAAGAGCATCTACATCCGTTGAGAAATTTAAAGAGTTGTCTACAAATAAAATAATAATATTTTTATACTATTTATTTATTTAATTTTTTTTCTTTAATTTTTAAGTTTTATCAAATATAAGAAAAACACATGTAAAATACTCATTTTACGAGATCGTCTCTTCACTTTTGCTCACTGTTTAATTTGTCTTTAATATTTTAATGCTGAATCTCTCACTGAAAAACATGCGATGATGGTGCTCTATGGTAAAAACGGAGTAAAATGTAAAAGCTGAAAATATATATTTTGATTGGATCAATATAAGAATAAACTAGAGTAATTATCTTTTATTTATTTTTATTCTAACCATATTAAGAAAATAGGAGTGTTTGGATTCGGTTCAGATATTTTGGATTTTAAGTTTATAAAATACATTCGGGTATTTTATATTTTCGAGTTCGGTTTACGTACGACAATCAAAAATTTTGTATCTAAATCTTTCTAAACTACTCAAAATATCCAAAAAATAGAATATTTTTACCTAAATATATACAATAGTAATTAACATATCTAAAAATATCTAAAATACCTAAAATCTGAATATTTTAGGATTGAACTATTGTAAATATAAATATTATTTATATATTATTAGTATATATTTATATTTTGGACATGTACGAATTCGGATTTAGATACAAGTTTTTGAATTTTAAAGTTTATAACCATTCAAATATTTAAAAACATTCAGTAGTTCGGGTTTGAATGTGAGTATTATGCCGAAACCTAATGCCTTCCAATCTAACCACGTATGCAGTGACAGACACGTCGCCCACAGAAGTTAATTGGCACATACTCTTTTGCCAACCTTTTTCCAATTATTTATTTATTTATTAGTATAAATACTACCAGTAGTCTTGTACAGCGTACTAACTAATAGTCTAATACTATTCACACCTGTGTGTATGGGATAATAGTATCATCACCCTACCATTTCTTAGTTTAGCTTTAACCACTTTTGTTTCTAGAATAAAAAATTTATACTCGTGAATAAATATATATATCTAGTTTTAGTAAATTTTGTATATGTTGACTTGCATTTGATTTCGTAAGTTTGATTTACATTTTTTTTAAGTTAAAATAAATTTGTCATTTGCAAGATTATTAAAAGGTATTAGTCGCTATTTTACTTTTTGTCGTTACACATAAATGTTGGTATGGTATTAATCGAACATTTGTGCTTTGAGAATCAACTACTAGAAAAAAAAAAGTCGTAAGATCTAACGTCGAGGAATTAGAAATTAAATCCAACGGTGGAAGTATAATAAAACCAAAAACGGAGGGGATATATATATATTATATAAAGCCCTTAGAATAACACATCCCACAAACTTAATTCTCTAGACCATTCTATTATGAGTAAAAAAAGTGTATAGAGAGAGAAAGACTCACTTACAAATAAATAGTTTGACTTTTATTTTTCTCGTGAGGTAAGGAACGTGGCTATATAGGATTGGTTTTATTTCTGATAACGATACAGAATACAGATTGGTTGGCCGGAGAAAAATGGGGAGGACGACGTGGTTCGACGTCGACGGGATAAAGAAAGGAGAGTGGACGGCGGAGGAAGACCAGAAGCTCGTCGCTTACATCAACGAGCATGGCATCTGTGATTGGCGTTCTCTCCCCATAAGAGCTGGTATATATATATATATTTATATTTCATAAACATATAGAGAAGTGCATTTATATTTTGTGTTTTTGTGAAACTGTGTTACAACATGTTCTCTATTTCTCCTTTTTGGGAACAAGGGGTTTGTAGACATTTAGATAATATATCTAGTTGCTGCTTGTGAAAATAAGTCATTGCGTGTATATATGTAGTAAAATACTTGGATTTCAGAGTCTATATTAATTTATTAATTAGAGCCACATATTTATCAAAAAAAAAACAAATCATGTTGAACAATGTTCTTGGTCTTATGTCTTTGAATTGTTTTAAATTGGTCTTAGATTTTGTTGTACTGTTTCCCCTATTTGTTGCTGAAAGTTCTCATTTGTATTATTAGGAGACTATGAGTTAAGTGGATATATATACACCGAAATTTCGTACATATGCAGAGATTCTCTTCCACATACTCATGAAGTGAACAGCAGAATCCATGTTCTTTGGATTCAACTCGCTGATGATTTTTTTAAAAAATAGTGATGTTTGCAGCCAAACGAAGAACGAAATCTTGTTTCATATTTTATTATTTTTTGAGGGCATGATTGATTATAAATTTTGTAAAAGCTTATTTTATTCGTTCCCGAATCTATTTACTAGAAACTTATACCAATTCTATCCATATGATATTATAAAAATCATTGCAATCTATTAACGGTGTCCAAGAGCGACAGGTGTTACTTGGGCTTTGTCCATGTCTAATTAGTGGTTGGAGAAAAGAAAAAAAATCCTTTTTCAAAGAACCAATCTCGAAAAGTTTTAATCTTCACAACTTCTTTGCTTTCAAATTCTCCACTGTTGATGAAAAGTTTAAATCTTGGCAGCTTCTTTTGTTTGCCACTAGAAAAAAGCACAATAAAACTATTTTCCTTTTACTACAAAAATTGACATTTTAATAATTGAAAAACAGGTTTGCAGAGATGTGGAAAGAGCTGCAGATTAAGGTGGCTTAATTATCTAAGGCCTGGGATTAGAAAAGGCAAATTTACTCCTCAAGAAGAAGAAGATATCATCAAACTTCATGCTGTTCTCGGAAACAGGTTAATTTCTTGATCAACTTCTATGCACAATACTATATATGTAATGTTATATACTTTGGTAAAGTCCACATATATCATATAACCTTTACATGTGCATGATCATATATGGATTACAACAGAAAGCTCTTTACATATGTCAGAAGATAAAATTGAAAGAGATATTATACATCAACATCGTTGATCACATAATAATGTCACTTATAACCCTTCGCTGCAAATATTAATATGCATCAATACTCTTATTTAAATCACGGTAAATTGAAAAGAAAAACTATTGTTATTTTATTCTGACGTTAATTATTCTAGAGTATCATAACTAATAACAAAAAATTTTAAAACAAATCGTGCTTTTCAGTCATGATTAACCACTTTGACGTTACTATACCAAATATATATATATATATATATATATATATATTGAATCGTCCGATATTTTTTTTTCTTTCTAAAGACATTCTAAATCTTGTTGTTTGTATTATTGAAAAATTAAAGGTGGGCAGCCATAGCGAAGCAGATGCAGAATCGAACAGACAATGATATCAAGAACCATTGGAACTCTTGTCTCAAGAAAAGACTCTCAAGAAAAGGAATCGACCCGATGACACACGAGCCCATCATCAAAGACCTCACCGTCAAGACCACTAACGAAGACTGTGGTAGCTCTTCCACGACAACGTCACCATCAACAGAAAGCTCTCCTTCCTCAGGATCAGCTCGTCTCCTCAATAAGCTCGCCGCAGGTATCTCATCTAGACAACACAGTCTCGATAGGATCAAGTACGTTTTGTTGAACCCAATAGTCAGAAGCAGTGATCATAAAGTAAAAGAGATGGAAGAAGAAAGAGAGTTAAATATGGATCAGAAGATTGACGGTGGTGAAGAAGATGATATTCAAATTTGGGACGAGGAAGAAGTTAGGCGTTTAATGGAGATTGATGTAATGGAGTCGGAGATGACGTCGTACGACTTTGTCATGAACGAGAGTACTTACATACTTGATCATCTCTTTTGACTCAATATAATGGCTGTATGTGTTGTTAGCAACTTAGTATGCTAAGTTAGGGTTTGTCGTTGCAACGAAGAATGTTAATGTGGATCACTTTTGACCATGAGAATGATGTCCTTATGGCCGAGGTCTTTTAAATTATGGGGTTTTATTAAGGACATTGTACATTGAATTTTGCGATGTTCATGCAATAACGGTTTAGACTCGATTGTGAAAAGCATGCATGCCCTATTATTCTCTTAATCTAAAAGAAACAATTAATCTGAATTGTGTTTAATAACCAGTCGAGGAGTTGGGCATAAACTGCTTCGCCATCACACGAGTTAAGGATCTAATTTTAGTGCATATATAACACAACAAATTCTAAAATATTTTAAATTAATGTATTTTAATATAATATTTACTGGTGTGAAAACTTTGTGTCAACAAATTCTAAAAATTAGTATAGTTAAAACAAAATTATTGTATCGTAAAACCAAAATTAAAGTTCGTAGCCAACTTTTATTATATATGAATGTAGATAAGTGTTGAGAAATGCCCTTTTTATCGTATTTCTTTTCAAAAATACTACTTACTAAAAATATTTTCAATTATTAAAATTATATACTATTTTTCTTTTATTCTTAATAAATTTTGGATGAAAGTTTTACTTTTTATCGTCATCGTTGTTCATCGCCTCTTTTTTGCAATCGTTTACTGTGATAATTTTATAAGCCAGCTTATAAAACCTTGTAAGTATCTTTAATAACTTTCAAAACTTTACAAATAACTGTAGTTATTTTTATTATAAAATGTTTTAAATACATTTTAAAACTTACAAAACCTTATAAATACATGTGGTTTCAGCTTATAAAAGCTTTTAAAAACTTGTAAACCAATTTTGGAATTTTTTAAGATTTAATTTAGCTAGAGCGAAGAGAGAAGATCAATTTTAGGATTCTACAGTTTTAGTATAATTCTCTCATAAAATATAATGAATTTCATATTAGTGAGTGATATTTTTAAAAATGTCCATCTTATCGTGATATATAAAAATAGCTATTTTAAAAATTATCTTTTCAAAAACCTACATAAAACTAATTTGTTCATAAATTCTGTTTATGCCAAAATTTAAACTGATTAGTAAAGTTAAAAATCTGATTTATTTTTTAAAAATTTTAATATGTAGTTTACACCATTTATTTAGTAGAAGCTTTTTGGATTTATCAACGTAATCATAACAAAGAGTCAAGACTCATTAATGTTACACGTGATTGGCACTGGCAAGCTGGCAGTGGCAGCGTCCAACATAGAAAGTGATGTTGACACTGAGGATGTAAGCTTATTAGTTATTACAGCTTCAGTTATTGCATTCCTGTATATTGTTTTTAGGGAAAATGGTCCTAATAATCCTGACTTTTATTAATTTGGCCATTTGGAACATTTACTCCCGAGATTTTAAAAATAAATATGAATTTAAAATTGACTTCCGTTTTAATCATAAACTTTGTGTTGACTGAGTCATAAAACGCATATCGTTAAGTTAACTGACGGACCAAATTGACGGAGTTAAGTCAACGTTAACAAATTTCGTTAAACTATTGTCTTTTTGATTTAAATATAAACTTTCAGTTGACTTTCATTTAAATCATAAACTTTGAGTTGACCGAGCAATTTGAAGCACATCGTTTTAAGTTATTTAAAAAACGCAAATCTAAGATTCGAACCCCTCACATTTGTCACAAAATAATCACGATTTAACCTCTTGAGCAGTAGTGTTTTATTGATATATTTATACAAACACACATATATATATATATAACCTTATATAAATATTAAAACTAAAAAAACATTATATATGTATATAACATATAATTATATATAAGTTTATACTTTAAAAATAAATATATAAAGTTATATATATACAAAAATACCCAAAAAAATAAAATATCTCATATACTTTATAACCTCATAATTTAGTTCGTGACTGTTTTCTCTCAATTGTGAGGGATTTGAATCTCATATTGCGTTTAAAAAAACAAAAAAAAAAAGCCTAAATTATAAAAATTTAAATATCAAAAACAAAATAATTAAAAAATTAGATAAACTATATAATTTAGTTTGTAACTGTTTTGTCTCAAATGTGAGGGGTTTGAATCTCAGATTTTTTTTACAAAAAGCTCAAAACATACTAAATTTTAAAATTTAGTTTGTGACTGTTTTGTCTTAAATACACTACAAGAAAACAGACGTTTTGCAACGTCCATAATCGTCGCTAATTTGCGTCGCCACCAGAATCATCGCAAAATCGATGCAAAACGACGTCGCTAAATCGATGCAAAGTTAGCGACGATTTAGCGACGAAATAACCACGATTTTCTGAAAAACCTTAATCGTCGCTAAATCGTTGCAAAATTTGCATCGTCATACTTTCGCCGCTAAATCGTCACAAAAAATAGCGAAGATTTTGCAACGATTAGGTTTTGTTCGATGCTAATTCGACGCAAAATTAGCGACGATTTTGCGTCGAATACTTTAGCAACGAATTAGCATCGTTTTTGTTTTTGCAACGATTTTGCAACGATTTTTAAATAATTTTGTTTTTTAATTAAAATTTTGATAATTAATAATCAATAATTAATAAAAAACGAAAATTAAAAATTAAAAATTAAAATAAAAATAATTTTTATCAATATTAAAATATGTTTTAAGATTACAAAAAAAAAAACTAAATATCAGCGTCGTTTCCGAGGTCGAACGCCGGTTGATCCGCATTGGCCGCTTCCGCTGCAGCCTGTTGCAATTCCGTCGATTGGTCCTCATTCGGAGGTGGTGGTTGGGCATGTCGTCTGTTGCGTAACGCCTCTGCTAAGACCGGGTTGTCAACTGCGATGATCTCGAACAACTGATCTAACCCTGAGAGCTCACGTTCCGTCGCTTTTTGTCGTTGTCGTATAGTTTCTATTTTGTTGTTCGCGATGGATATCTGAGTCCTCAAGAGAGTATGATTGTCATAAACACTAGTCCTAGATGATGAAGAACATGCCGCCGGAACATCTTCTATGGAACCAACTCCGAAAACCCGGTTCTTCTTCTTCGGAGCAACCTATAATTAAAAAATAAAACTTGTAATTAACAATTTTATATTAAAGTAAATTATAATTTAGATTTAAAAATAGACATACCTCTTTATAAATAGTATCCATCTCGTCGACGGTTAAATCACAAGATTGGACGGAACTACCTCTTTATAAATGTATATGAGATATTTTGCTTATTTTGAACATTTTTGTATATATATAACTTTATATTTATTTTTAAAGTATAACCTTATATATAAGTTATAATACATAAATATATATATATATATATAAGTTATATACTTATATATAATTATAAGTTATATACATATATAATGTTTTTTTAGTTTTAATATTTATATAAGATTATATATATATATATATATATATGTGTGTGTGTTTGTATAAAAATATCAATAAAACACTACGGCTCAAGTGGTTAAATCGTGATTGTTTTATGTCAAAGGTAAGGAGTTCGAATCCCAGATTTGCGTTTTTTAAATAACCTAAAACGACTTGCCTCAAATGGCTCGGTCAACTCAAAATTTATGATTAAAATGAAAGTCAACTGAAAGTTTATGTTTAAATTAAAAAGATAATAGTTTAACGGAATCTGTTAACGTTGACTAAACTCCGTTAATTTGGTCTGTTAGTTGACTTAACGACGTGCTTCTTATGGCTCAATCAACGCAAAGTTTGTAATTAAAACGGAAGTCAATCTTAAGTTCGTGTTTGTTTTAAAAAACTCGGGAGTACATGCTCCGAATGGCCGAAATGGTAAAGGTTATGGTTATTATGGCATTTTTCCCATTGTTTTTAACATGTTATATACATATTTTAAGCTGGGTGATAAAATAGCAATAATATTACCAAAAATCACTATAACATACTTTTTCGGATAATTTTAAATTGAAAAAGGTGAGAGAGGTAATGGATATAAGAATATTTGACATTTTTTAATTTTTTTTTTACTAATCAATTAAGAGTTTTAGAAACTTTGAACAATACTTTTTGTTTTTTTACCTAAATAGTATTTTAGAGTTTTAGAGAGCGTTTTTATAATAGATAATTATCCTATGTTATAGTTTAAAATATAATTATTAATTGACGACCACATATCTAACCAAGTAATTCCAAAACTATCTCATAGAAACAACTAATTATTGAGCTCTTTCCTTAATATACTATTTTCGATTTTCTGTATGTAAAAATATACATAAAAATCATTTACCTCAGTGTTGTAGTGCTTAATTCTCGTCATAATGCTTTTGTTTTACACCATCGACTTAACGCTATATAGAAACGTAGCGTTATGTATTTAAATGTTTTTTTTATATATAAAATCATCAAAGAAATGTTCAATGCTAGCGTTGTTTACATTTTTTGGTTAATAAAATTACCCCGTTTCCAATAATGTTACCATTCGTATTTTTGACGATGTGTAAAAATTTACGATAATAGATATGAATGTTAAACGAGACTAAATTATCTGTTTTTGTATTTTTATCCAAAGACAACAACTGTGATCTGTGTGTACTCTTTTCTGATAAAAACTTTGTGTGTACTTTTCAAGAGTGTTTACGTGATTTTTCCTTAGAGAAAAGGAAACATCAAACTATCAAAGTATATTTGTGGACAATAGAGGGTACCACAAATCCAGATTGTACATACTCTTAATATTGTGGCCTAAAAAATCACTATGGTTAATGGGTTTGGCCAAAAAATAATGAAATAACATGGTTTTGGCCTTGGAGAGCTTCACATGTCTTGCGTGTGCTTGTGTTTAACTTGGACTCTTATAGCCCACTTTAGCCAAAATTCGAATTGAGGTTAATTATGAATCAACTAGTATATTTTTCGTTCTATACTGAATAAATACTATGTTTAATCCGACCGAACTCAATAAACCGATATTCAAAAAAAAAAACTTAAAGTAGATATAGTTCACTAGAGTTAACTATATATTTTATCCAAAAACAAACTGAAAATTTTGCAGTACCAAACCAAATGAAATTTCTGAATGCCAACGATACAAACATTTATGAGGTATTGTGTCACCGGTGGTGTTTGAATTCTTCGTGATATTATGTGATATTCGTCACGTCAAAATCACCTTATGTGATATTATTCTTTTTTTCTCCGTTATTTGATTCAAAAATATAAATATTAAGTTTGATTATATTCATAAAATTTAGCTTTGATGGTTATAAAATATTTGGTAGCAATCTAGACCAATTTTAGTTCGACTTTCAATTTTTTTTTTAAATGTTCGTTTTATATGTTCATATTTATTGACCAAAAAACATGCTCACCTCTATTTATTTTCATCATTTTTTTTTGGATGTATCAGCATAAAGGGAAAATTGACACTTTGATTCAAGAACTGAATTGTCTACATTTCTGACCCATCATGCTGCTCCACATAGGATATCTCTTCTCAAGTGGTAAATGAAATTAAGGTGTTTAAATTAAAGCCATTAAGGTCTTTCTATAGGCTCACAACAACATCAACGTTATCATCGTTTTAACTTTTTTTTTTTTGTTAATTAATCTCAACCACATATAAATAAAAAAAAGGAAAAAACAAAAATAGTTAAGCAAATCTTTAAAGATTTATCCAAATACAGTTTATATAGTTCTGCATGTTTAGCAAAAAAAAAAAAAAGTTCTACACAAATCGCGCATACTGAATGTTAATATGCAAATAATGAGACTACGTACCATGCAAACATATTAAAGCACATTTGCGTGGTTTATATACGATTTCATTATCCATTTATCCCAACCACAGCAACTACACACGTACAATATTAACTCGCCACTTGAGAAAAATTAATTTTATAGTAGCGTTATATTTACGCGTCCATGTTAATTATTGCTTCTCTCCATATTCACATTATACAAATGATTAAAAATACATAAATAACATCATAGTAAATTATTTACCAGCAAAAGAAAGTGACATACAATGAATTTTCCTAAGAATGAGACAAATCATATTCTTTCAAGCACTTGGCTTTTATGGAAGATGTAATTTAAGCACGTGTCAATAGTCCTACAATCCTATATGGACCATTTATAGAGAATTTAAGCACGTGCTGAATTTTTCTTTGGCAACATTTTCAGTTTGACATGTCAAATAGTTTTCTTTCTTCTGACTTCTCTTTTGATATTTAAATTTTACAAAATATTTATAGATAATTTTACAAATTATGGACCATTTATAGAGAATTGCGAAAACGATTAGTAACGCGGTTCCAAACAAAAGAAAATAATATTATTTTCATAAAACTAAATTTTAAAATGTACTGTATAATTTCAACACTTTTTGGTAAAATTAATTTTCATATTAATTGAAATATCCTTTATATATATATATATATATATATATATATATATATTGTAAAATTGAACTATCAAAAGAGAAGTCAGAAGAAAGAAAAATATTTGACATGTCAAACTGAAAATGATGCCAAAGAAAAATTCAGCACATGAATTATTGCTCTTAATTTATACCATAACTTATAATACATCTCTAGCCATACCTAAACTATAACTCTCGGCAATTAAGTGCCAACACATGAAGTTAATTACTCTTGGCACATGACTCCTTTCAGTAAAATACGTTTGTCTTTTTCAAGACCATCGAGATCTTTACCTCAACAATATATGCCATTAAACAAGTAAAACATACTATAACAAGATTTTAAAACAAAACAAATGTATTTTTCATTAATTCCGAAATTATTTATAGTTTCAAGTTATAATACTCATAAAAAATACTCTAATAATTTTTTTTTAGTGATATTATTATAATTTATACATAGATTTAATTATACAAAACAATATTTATTTAGTGAATCTTTAAATAAAAATGGTGAAAACGTGCAGATCTTTGTCATAGCTAAAACACACATATATCTTCAAAGTACTGAAATCTTTTCTTTCTTTTTTTTTTTGGGTCAAAAAAGTACTGAAAATTACCATATGAATAACCTATCTTCCGTGAAAATTTTGAAAATTATTCTATAGAATGTGTAATAGTTTTCCAGATACAATGTTCAAGAATAGAATTCCATAGAATATCATAAAGATTGTTCTTTTTAAACAAATATTATATATTGATTACAATCATATATAGCTTTATGCTTACGCTTTGGCTTCGTGAGGTTTTTCATAATAAGAGAGATGTATCCTCTAATTAATTGCTTTTTGTGTGGTTTTTTGGTGACTCACTTTGCAGTCTTATTTGTATTTTGTTTAGACCATGTTCTTATAAATGGCTTAGAGTAGGAAAGTGTTTTATCCTTCTTCAGTAGGAAGTTTGTAAAGCTAGTTCCTTTCAAAAGATCACTATATCCGAAATCTAGTTGACATAAAGAAAAAAGTATATTACTGATAACGAGTTGACAAAAAAAAAAAATGATTAACCTGGCTGTCTGTGTGTATAAATAACAATTTTCCTTATGTGAGAATTTTTTATTTTTTGGTTAAAGTAATTTTTTTTGTTTAGAATATCATAGTAACTATTCATCTATATAATTCAACAAAACCACCTATACGAATTCATATTATCTTTAATCCCAAGTAGAAAACAGAGAATCATATTAAAAAAACATGGGACTCGTTAAATGGACTGTTTTTTCATTTCTTCTAGAAACAATGACGAACTTCTTCCATTAAGGACTTGAATAAAACTTTTGAGACATATCGCATAATGATTGTTTTACTTTGTTCCTCGACATTGCTTTGTATTCAAATAACATTGGGTTAACTTAGTTATACTACATAGACTTAAGTACCCCATATTATTTCTCTCCAAACTTTTCATTTTATCAATAAATTCCCTAAAATATTGTTACTGTATATCACAAAATTATAAAACCTCATCAAAATTAATCATATTTAATTTTTAATTATAAATCCCGTTTATATCGTTCTAATCATATTTTGTATTTGCGATTAACCTGAAGTTGACCCTAAAACCTAATATATAAACCTTTTACTTCATTAAGAAGGTTTACTTGTTGAGTTTTTGAGTCAAATTCGGGTTGTTTAATCTCAAATACAAAACGCGATTAAACGTTATAAACGGGATTTACGCTTAATTATATGTCTATATATATAGGGGATACCTATACAAAAGCCTACTACTCTCACTCATTCAAGAGGACCATATTAAATAAGTGAAAGGTTGTGTGAATCAGAAAGCCCTCAATACTTTCATATAAACTATTTTCTTTCATTAAAAACTTTCCGATCTCTTATCATCAGATTGGTACGTGGGGCTGAGAGATTTTATGGGGAGAGCGACGTGGTTCGACGCCGACGGGACGAAGAGAGGAGAATGGACAGAGGAGGAAGACCAGAAACTCGTCGCTTACATCGACGAATACGGCGTCGGTGACTGGCGTTTTCTTCCTCACAGAGCTGGTATCTATACTTTTTAACATGCATACCAAAAATAAAAAAAAATAAAAAAAAAAAGCCGGCATGTATATTACAACTCTTGTATGCCACTATGTAATTATATCCAACAAAAGCACAAAATTTTCTGCGAATTTTTATTCTTACATTTATGATGAAAAAGGTTTGCGGAGATGTGGGAAGAGCTGCAGATTAAGGTGGCTTAATTATCTAAGGCCTGGGATTAGAAGAGGCAAATTCACTCCTCAGGAAGAAGAAGATCTCATCAATTTACACTCTCTTCTCGGGAACAGGTTAATTACTCAACCAATAAACACTGCTAAATTATTAGTGGTATATCAACAGTTTTATACTCTCTCTTTATCCCAGAGATTGATTTTCTAGATTTTTTTTTTTTGTTTCTAAAAAATTGATTTTTTATATTTATTAATTAAAAAATTTATTAAATACAAACATTAGGAAAAAAATAATCCAAGGTGAAACAACCAATGAATGAAAATTATTATTATAATAACTAAAAAAAATAAAAATAAAAATAAAAATAAGCTTTTAATGCTTTTTAATCTATGTGAAATACCTAAAAAGTCAATCTTTTAAAAACAGAGGTCCTTCTGTTTCTGAAAAATTGATTTTCTAGATTTTTTTCTTGTTTCTAAAAGATTAATTTTTTAGATTCATTAATTGTAAAATTTATTAAATACAAACAATGAACGAAAGTTATTACTAAAATAACTAAATAAAAAAATAAATAATTAAAATAATTTTTTAATGCTTCTTATTCTATCTAAAATACCAAAAAAAATCAATCTTCCAAAAACGGGGTTAATAGGAAACTGCTTATATTCAAGTGTCATACTCTAGCACACTGGCGCCATCTGTAAGAAATATATGTTGTAGTACTGGGGTTTAATCTAATATAAAAACGGTTATCTTGGTTGAATAAATTTTCACTTTCATTCAAAAAAAATACTGTAATAGTATTATATATGGATACATTTTTCATCCTGCAAAATGAGATACTACGATAGGATAATACAAATTAATATATTTATTTATAAAGATCTATTTTAACCGTTAAGTATTAAAACTGAAAAGTATATACAGTATTCTTAGAAACCTTTTTTAGTAATATTGTCTACGTCCTCAGGATAGATTTACGTATTATAGTTAAAGTCAAAGTAAGGGAATAAAATCTAATTTCTTCTATAAATTAAATACATTTTGTGATACAATAAATTATTCTACGACTTTTACGTTAAAGATAATTTATGCTGAGCTAAATTTTGTTGTTGTTTATTGAAAATTGCAGGTGGGCGGCCATAGCGCAGCAGATGCCAAATCGATCAGACAATGACATCAAGAACCATTGGAACTCTTGTCTCAAGAAAAGACTCGAGAGAAACGGAATTGACCCAGTGACCCACCAGCCAGTCAATAATAACCTCGTCATCAAAACGCCGTGGTTTAACAGAGAATTCAGTAGATCTTCTTCTTCCGCGACAGCGAGTCCATCTTCTTCCTCCTTCTCCTCCGGCTCGGCCCGTCTCCTTAATAGGATCGCCACTGGTATCTCATCTAGACAACACTCATGTGTCGACGAAAGGATCAAGAACATTTTGTCGGATCCGAGAATCACAAGCATCCATTATCAAGAAGAAGAAGAGGACGAGTTGAAGAAGGATCATGAGAAGATATTGGCTAGTGGTTATCAAGAAGAAGACTTTCTAATGTGGGACGAGGAGAAATTGAGGCGTTTCATGGATGAGATTGGTGTAATGGAGTTTGGAACGACGTCGTAGTTTGTAATTAATCTGGACTTTTCATACTGACCTACTTTATGATCATATCCTTTAATTTAAATAACAAACATCAAATTTTAAGATATTGAACCATTTCTTAAGTGTGTCAATGTTTTTTCTTTTCTAGTTTATACCATTTCTTTATATTTTCCGGCGATAAGTGATTTCTTAGGTTTTCGACATCGAGGCAAAGCCGGCCCATAACATAGGCAACCTAAGCCATGACTTAGGGCCCATAAAACAAAAAAACTTGTGATCTTCCTCCTGCGACGTTAGATAATTTGAGACTTATATATCATCTTTTCTATTTTTCGGTTTTTGATTTTGCTTGGTTTTGATACATTATATTTTTTGAATTTTTGAACTTATTTTTTTTCGATTGAAGTTGAAGAAAAAAAACGAAATTGTTTTTTTTGAATATCGTAAACGTTGGACCGGCACTGCATCGAGGAGCCTATCCACGTTTAGGGGAGAACTATTAGTGTTCATTAAATATATTACAGATTTTAATCTGAGTTCACCGCATGTTAAGGTTTACATATTGGGATTTGATTCATACTCCATTATTTAGCGTTTACATTTATGGGTTCGATTCATATATTTGGAGTTTCAGTATTTGATATTGATTCACATTTTTAAGATTAGGAGATATCAAATTTTGTCTATTAGTATTTTTTTCAAACACATTTGAGTGACCGAAACTTACTGCAATTTTCAATATATTAGACACAGTTTACACACAAATCCACCAATCCATGGTTGTCTTATTATCATTTCGGTTACAGAAACACGACAATGGGTTCAGATTCTTCAGTATTAGAATCCAAACTTATGTGATCTTATTCTTCTTCTGCTTCTTTGCTCTCCATTCCTTAATGTCACTTTCTACCTTGGCATTCACACGCGCTTGAAAACCGGGATATGGTTCATACCCGAAAATCGATTGAAGAACCTGTATTCATTCAAACAATTCCACATTAGCTTTTCAAGTTTTCTGGTTAACGTTTTCACGGAGCTGTAGTAAGAAGGTAGCAGGACATAACAAACATATCACACCAACAACTTTCACCTCGAGCAATACGAAGAAAGGAGCCATGAGAAAGGCTTGGACTAGATTGTCTAATAGCGCAGGTGCTCGTTTCTGTGAGTAGACAAGAATCAAGAAGATCTGTTTTAGGCCTCATGAATACTGATGACGAGACACAAAGGAGAATCAAATCAACAATTCCTAAAAGCCAAAGAACTTACCTCGAACACTCCATGGCCAACGAACTGCCCTGTCCAACATAACAGCTGAGATGCTATCCCAACCTGCGAAAAAGACAGTTAAATTGTTACAGTATCTACATATCAGAGGGATCCGGCAAGTATTAACTACTTATCCTTTTCTCTTGAACACATATAACAAACTATCAAATGATTCAGAAAACTGAAGATACATGCAAAGCCCCTTAGTTAGAGATGTCTCTCCAAATGTTTTGCAAGAAAAACCAGAACTTTATTTGAACAACTCTAAAAGTCTGAGACCATAACAAATGTTGGTGGTCAAGAACAACAGCACACATCAAATCCGCTTCACTAAGGAGTCAACAACTCTAAACACATTACAAATCTTGGGATCAAAGAATCAGAATCTTGCAAAACTCGAAAGGTGTAAAAGTTGCAGAACAAATCATATGAATGTTCAAAGCCAGAGACAGGATGTTAGTACTGCTGTCTCAAACGTTTACAGCTAATGAAGGGACCCCCAGAGACAGCGGACTAATAAACCGTTGAAGGTAATAACAAATCGATTTCAATATATAAATATATAGGGAGCTTTCAAGTCAAAGCATGGAAACCAATGAACAATAAATGCATGAAGCACACACTGCATATATATACACAACACATGGATGGATGCACATACTCTGATTAAATATGTTCATCCGCAATTACTTCCTCCACAAAAAAGATGATTTTTTTATCTTTCAAAAACCCTAAATTGAGATTAGAGAAAAGTAACCTTAAAGGCAAGAGAAGGTCCTAATCGAGCAGCAAGAAAGCTGGAGCCAACCCAGCAGGTGAAACACATGAGAGCAGCTACAAATCCAGATTTTTTATCCAAACCGATGTAGAACAGAGCATAAATCACGGTGAAAATGAACCCAAGGTTAAATCGCAGAACGCCGTCAAGTGTCAAGGATTGAGAAAACCCTAATTGAGAAGGATCAAAAATTGGGGTCGTGGAGTGGAGGAGAAGTAAAGCTGTGAAGACGATCGGCCAAACGAAGATGATGTGGATAATAATGTTGATGGGATTGCTGTGGTAAGCACCGTAGAAGGCGAAGTGTTTCTCGAGATCGAACAATCCCATCAGGCGACTCATGGTTGATTGATTTTGTTCTCTGAGGCAGAGGAATGAGATTAGAGAGATGTATCGAGAGGAGAGAAGATTGGTGGAATTGAAAATAGTCACCAAACTTGGGAGATTAAACACATACCATACACGGGAAGAAGACGAAAATGGGAAAGTTGATTTGCAAGTTGCTAACATGCGCTTTTTTCTTTGGCTAAAGAGGGACTAGAGTGTTCTGCGATTGCTAACCTGCGCCAACCACGCGATAAGAGTTGACTTAGCCGGAGATTTCTTTCCAACTTTGACACCATAAAAAAAATACTACACACTAAGAAGAGTAGACTTGTTATTGCGATTGCTAACCTACGCTAATAGAGAGATAGAGTTGAATTGGATGGATTTATCATTGAAAAACTTTGGATGGATTTATCATTAAAACGCGCTATTCAAAAAAATAAATGTAAGCGGAAAGTTTGAATTGACCGACCAACGATTTCTTAGCAACTTTGGCGATAATTATTACTAACTTGCACGTCTAGAAGATTGAATGTGTTCTGAGATTGCTACCTTGCGCAAATGTAAAAGTTTTTGGGTTGTCACTATAAACAACATTGTACTAATGCCATTCTCGAATTTTTTATCCGTATTTTTAGGTATTTTAAAATTCAAACATGAACTCATTTTTCGCTTTAAAAACCTACCTAAATTTTGTTTTATTTTATAATTCGTGCATGTGAAATTGAACTTGTTTATACCGATTACTAAACCCGAGTTAACCATAAATCATTGCTTTTAATTTGCATTTTGGCTTTGGTTAGGATTTTAATTTTTTAACCCGATAAACTTTACAAGATTATCGTTTAGTTCTGATTATCAGATTAAAAAATTAAAACCCGAAACAAGGTCAAAACGCAAATTAAAAACGTTGATTTATGGTTAATTCGGGTTTAGTAATCAGTATAAGCAAGTTTATGAAGTAAAAAAAAAAAAATTTAGATAGGTTTTTAAAGCGAAAAGTAATCTTATACTGTATTTTGAATGACCGAAAAATTCGGATCAAAAAATTAAAAATAGCATAAATACATGTTGGTTTATAGCGGGAACCCAAAGTTTTGTTGACACGGAAAAGAATACAAAAGTGGATATAACTTGAATTAGTTGGAGATTTAGATGTAATAGCACTTAAGGCAAATACTCGCCAGCTTTCGTTTGTTAGAAAGACTAAAAAGTGTCATGTGATTGCTAACCTGCGCTTTGATGTTGTTCTTTGTTTATTTATCACGAGTTTAAGTGTGGCCGTTACTGATTCCCTTATCCACACATCTTCTGCCTCCAAAAATCTAATCATAAACTTTAAAATAAACGAATAAGATAAAAATTAAAAATATTGCAACAATACTGTTTCTTCTTTCTCCTCCATTGCTACCATCAAGAAGTAACAATGGCTGAAGCTTTCACAACTTCCACCTTCACTAACCTTCACATCCCTTCTTCCTCCAATCACTCGGTACATATTATTTCATATACTACCAAATTATTTCATTAGAAACAAAAGAATACTTAAGAATTGTGTCTCTTGTGTTGCAGCCTAAGCAGATTTCAGTACCAAATCATGGATATTGGCTATCTGTAAGTAATCTTCTCTGCCTGTGACTTCAATTATATCAGTCTCGTTATTCTTGTTATGAACTTACGTTTTAGATTTGAAAATTAGAGGAAAGTGAATGAGAAGAGGGAAAAGAATCTGATGAGAGGAAGCTTATGTGTAAGAAAGGCATTGCCACATGATTTGCCATTAATGGCTGTGATGGTTCAACAAATTGAAGGGATGCGTGATATCATTACTGAGAAACACGTGTGGCATCTAAGTGATAAAGCCATCAAGAATGTCTGTAAGTTACATATTTAAGGTTTCTTGAGCGATTTTTATAAATAAAATTTTCTAATTTTGGTTTTTAAATGTTTTGACATTGTTCTTGATCATCTGCAGATATGTTCTACATCATGTTCACTTGTTGGGGATGTTTGTACTTCGGTTCCGCAAAAGTATGTAAAAGAAAGAAAAAAAAAACTCAAATCGAATATCTTGATCCATTTGCTGCACTGGGATCTTAATATTTTGTGATATTGAATCAAATATAGGATCCATTCTATGACTCGGAGGAGTACCGTGGAGATGGAGGTGATGGAACTGGTTATTGGGTCTACGAAACTGTATGTATCTCTTTCTACAAAGTATAAATACTTAGAAATACTTACATATTATATAGTTAGGGATGTTGCAATGGACTAGCCCACCTTGATATTAGTAGACCCTGTAAACCGTTCATGTCCGGCTTGTCTAACATGCCATACACGATTCACCGTGATGAAAGAGGAACTTACAGTAGTTGGCTTTAGGATTACGTTTGATATATATTTATTTCAAATGAATCCACAACTTTTATCATTTGAACAAAAATCACAATATTAAACACTTATGTTTGTATACTTGCATTAGCATTTGAGTTTACAATAATTTTTCAAAATGAATCTACAAACTTGATCATCCTGTAATAACTTCATTTGTTAATAAACATCAAACGCAAATGAAAGGGGAAATTTTTCCATTTGTGTTTGGTGTGTACACGTTTTAATTTTATAAAGTATCGATTTTGTTTTTCTAAATGTGAAATTATTTCAAAGCTTAACAGATTTGATATACTTGTGCTAAGGTTTTTGATGTTACATTGATTTGATCCTATATAGTTCGGGATAGACATGTGGATAATAGTATAGTCGTGCTTAATAAGATTGGGTCAGGTTGGGGTAAGTTGGGCTGGATCGGCCCATAGACCTTTGATAGAGTTGTTTATTGTGTTTTGGCTTTTATATTACATGGTACAGCAAGAAGACATAGAAGAGAAAGCAAGAGCAGAGCTATGGCGTGAAGAACTTATTGAAGAAATTGAACAGAAGGTTGGTGGCTTAAGAGAGCTCGAAGAATCTGTTACTAAGTAGAAAACTAACTTGTAAATCATACACCAATTTACATACATATATATATATATTCTTATAACAGTCATAAAACATTATATAACTCTCATCCATTTATATAATATAATTTATCTATTTATTTGTTGTGTTGTGTTCTGAATCATTGAACAAACATGTTAGGAGCACTTGTCTCCTTGAGATTTTTGTTTTTGTCTAAGTATTATAAAATGTTGACGAAATCAGATTTTATTTGTATATATAAATAATTACTCAACTGGTGCTAAATTAATTGGTCGTGTACACTGGAAAGTGAGTCTGATGAGGAACAATTAGCGGGAAATACGCTTTTGCACGATTTTATTTGTCTTTGAAAAACAAAACTAATCAATCTTTAAACTAAACATAAAAACAAGTTAGGAGATGGAGAGCTTGTCATGTCTTTGTCAGTAATCTTCGTGCTTCCATGTTTCAAAGCCTTTTCGAGCTTGTAACTCACACGTGTGGTTTTCTTTGTTTTCTTTTCAAATTTATGTTTCATTTTCACATATATATATGTGTGTGTGTGTGTTAGGAACAGATGACAGGGATATGAAGCAACATTGTGTATGTAGTGTATTCTATCGTGTGTCAATTAATTCTTGTAGTTGTACAATTTTAATTCTGGCCCAAACATGATTGATGATTGTTTGTGACACATTACCATACTCCATCATTCATACGTTCTATGACAAATTTTCATTAAGGTTTCTCAAAAACAATCATTTTTACATTTTAGCTTACTAAAAAACACCATAAATTTTACCTATCTTATGAATATAAAGATATACTGTTAAAGGAGTTTTAGTTTTTTAACTTAGCTTTAAATATGCAAGGTTACTATTATTGTTTCCACAAGAAAATAAATACAAGAAGAAAGGAAAATAAAATAAGAAATTACATGTCAGCCATTTGTATCCTTGAGCATTCATTATAGAACGACGAGAAAGAATGAATCAAACAAAGACCGAGTCCCTTTACCAATCTCTCTCTCTCTATCTCTATCTTCGTTACACGCCAACGAAGACTTAGCTGTATTTTTCGCCACATGTGCAGTGCATTGACATAGTCTCCGTCACAGCTCCAGTTATGTCCATGTGGCACCCGTTAATGTCTCATTCTTTGACTTCATACATCACGGCCGCGTGACTAAAGAACTTCCTCAACTAAGATTATTACACTGCACCATTACGGAGATCCTTGTACTTTTATTACCATTACATATACGTGTCCACCGCGTGTATGGTACCGAGTAACAAAAAGAAAAAGGAATGAGAGAATACAAAAATCAAATTATAGCTTTATTTCGTCACACTTTTATTTTTCAATTCTTTAAATAATGTGAGGCTTTATTATTAATATTAGGGAATGAAAACAAAAAAAAAGAGAGAAATGATCCAATATTGAATGTTTTCTAAAAATACGCGGTCAAAATTATCGCTTTATAATCACATCTCTTCATCTTCTAGCTTTCATCAATCATCATCACTCTCTTTCTCTCTCAATCCAAACAAAAGATAAAAGAAAGATCCTTTTCCCAAGTCTGAGAATTTTCTCTTCAATAAAAAAAAAAATCTGAATTTTTTGGAGAAAAAGTTACGATTTTGTAGTTGTTTTGAGGATGCCAGCAACGGATTATCAAGGATCATTTGGAAGGTCGTTGCTAAGTTTACGGCGAGACCAAGTTGACTCAACAGTCGTCGCCGGAAGTAGTAGCCACCACCACCACCACCACAACCAGGAGCCAAGCAACATGGAGGTTGAGCTAGATTCGTTTCAAAGACAAGTCGCTGAGAGATTCATCGATCTCAACGCCTCTTCAAACGAGCTTCTCTCTCTCGAATGGATCGGAAAGCTTCTTGATTCTTTCCTCTGTTGTCAAGAAGAGTTTCGAGCTATCGTATTCAACCACCCTTCTCAGATCTCTAAATCTCCCATGGACAGATTGATTTCTGATTACTTCGAACGGAGTATCAAAGCTCTCGATGTCTGTAACGCTATCCGCGACGGTATCGAACAGATCCGTCAATGGGAGAAACTTGCCGACATCGTTATCTCTGCTTTAGATACTCAACAACACCGTTCCATCGGAGAAGGACAGCTCCGCCGAGCTAAGAAAGCTCTTGTTGATTTAGCTATCGGAATGCTTGACGACAAAGATCATCCTTCTGGAACCAATCTTGCGCATCGTAACCGTTCATTCGGAAGAGTCAAAGACAATCACCACCGTTCCATTGGTCATTTCAGATCTCTTTCTTGGAGTGTTTCAAGATCATGGTCAGCTTCTAAGCAATTACAAGCTTTAGCTAATAACTTAGCAACGCCTCGACCAAACGAAGTTCTTGCGACCAATGGTTTAGCTGTACCGGTTTACACAATGACTTCGGTTTTGTTGTTTGTGATGTGGGTTTTGGTTGCTGCGATTCCTTGTCAAGACCGTGGATTGCAAGTTAACTTCTTTGTGCCTAGGCATTTCCAATGGGCAGCTCCGGTTATGTCGTTGCACGATAAGATTGTTGAGGAATCTAAGAGAAGAGATAGGAAGAATTGTTGTGGATTGCTTAAAGAGATTGATATGATTGAGAAAAGTTCGAGGCTGATGAATGAATTGATCGATTCTATTCATTTTCCGTTGAATGATCAGAAGGAGGTTGAGGTGAAACAGAGAGTTGATGAGCTTCTTCAGGTTCGTGAAGCTTTGAGAAATGGTTTGGATCCGTTTGAGAGGAAAGTTAGAGAAGTTTTTCATCGGATTGTGAGAAGCAGAACCGAGAGTCTTGATTCTCTTTGATCTTTTTAACATGTTTGTCCGAATATGAATCGTCGTATTCAGCTTTTTTTTTTCTTTCTATTGATCTCTTTTTTAATCACTTGTAAAAAGAAGAAAGTTAAAAGAGTGTTGAAGTCATCTTCTTATCTCTTGGTGATGCTAATAGCGATGATGTTCAACTTTGTGTAGCTACTTGCTTAGATAGTTGATAAATTGAGGTTCTATTTTTGGATGAGGTTCTACTTTTTATTAACTTGAACGATTAAAAAACAAAAGAATCTATATTGCGAAGAAAGATTTCCATTACATGATATGTTCTGCAATTTGTGTTCCATGTTTCAATTCGATAATAAGTACATAGAAACTCTGGACATCAAACTTAAATCTCCCATATAGTCTTCAAAATCTTCTGTCTTCGTCCAAGTTCATGCTCTCTTCATATCTTGCAAGTGATTCTTCCTGCAAACAAAGCTCAAATGCATCCAAATCAACTCGATGGACTGAGGCATTAGACCAAAGCAAACCTTAATTGCAAATCTCGTAAGTTTTTACACATTTCGTTAACAATATAAACGGTTTGCCTCAGAAATTAGTGATATTCATCACTGAAAATCTGATAATACGTGCAATTGTAAAGACACATCATTGGCAAACCCAAGTACTCAACCAAAATTGTTAATCATTTGAGAATGAATACGCAAAAGATACAAATATGAAGATTATAAGTTATGTGCATCAGAGAGATTCCCATTTAGACATTAGTCATCATTCTCATCTCCTAACAAGGAGATTCTGATGTCCCTGTCTTTTCATCGTCACTTGCACTCATCAAAAGACACCAAAAGAGTACTAAAACAAAACAAAATACCAACCAAATCTAAACTGCAAACACTATTTTGCGACATATTGCATCAGAGAGATTCCCATCTAGACAATAGTCATCATTCACATCTCTTAACAAAGAGACTCTGATGTCCCTGTCTTTTCATCATCACTTGCATTAATCAGGTAACTAAATCAAAGCAGAAACTAGGAAAAGCCAACAACAAAACAAAATCATCAATATGCTCAAAGATCACCAGTAAAACAAGAGAAATCAGATATGTAATGAGAAATGAAAAAAATGCCTCAGAGTTGATTTCTTGTTCCTAGAGACGCATCTCTCAAAGTATATTTAACACCATCACAGGCATTGAAATCAAGAAATAAACTTGTACACATAAACAGCTAACAAGAGACTAGCGAAAAATCGAATCTTTAAGAACCCTTAAATCTCAATAATACTAGGGTTTCTCGATAAGTGTGTTAAATAGAGGAATTGAAGAACAGAGGCGGAGCTAATTAGGGTAGTGACAAGTCAAAGATAACAATGGGCCTTTTAAAATAATTTTTTAAGCCTGGCCCAATCAATTGAGCAAAACCGGTTTGGGTTTCTCGGTTCGGATCTTGGGTTAAAAGCAATTGATTAAACAAAACCGGTTTGGTTAACCTTCTCTCTCTCTAACACAGAGCACACAATTCCGTTGGTCGACGTCTTAAGTTTCCCAGCGAAATTAAAGGGTGTCCCTTCGTCTGCTTCTGTGAGCTTTCTCTCTGTTCCACCATTAATCTTTCCCCTTTTTCTCTTATTCAAACTTTCTTCTTCTTCTTCCTCTTCTTCTTCGGGACAAATCATTCTTGGTGCCTTTTTTTTTTTTCCTTTCTTCCTCCATGATCTTTCTCTTCTTTGTGACTTCGCCTCCTCTGTGCTCAATTTCATGAATTCTTCTCTTGTTTTGACGTAAAGACCCATTTTTTTTCTCTGTTTCTGCTGCGAAAGACCCTTTTTAAAAATATACAAAATCTTCCGTTACAGTGAATTTTGTTGTCTAAAGAGAGACTCTGTGTCCCGTATATAGACGTCCCCCATCTTCAAAAATTGGATTTTTATTTGCTCTTCTTCTTCTTTTAAAACTAATTTCATCATTTGCTCATTTGACACTTTGAAAGAAGGAGAAGTTTATAAACAATCTCTTGCAAAAAGTAAAATTTTCAATCTGGTGATTGAAGTGAGTAATCGAAGAAAATGTTTATCCTTTGAAATCTCCTTCTTTATGGGATTTTAATGATGTTTTGTTTACAAACAGGATGGGTAGGGTTAAGTTGAAGATTAAACGACTTGAGAGCACAAGCAACAGGCAAGTTACATACACGAAGAGAAAAAATGGGATATTGAAGAAAGCCAAAGAGTTATCGATTTTGTGTGATATTGATATTGTCCTTCTTATGTTTTCTCCTACCGGAAGGGCTACTGCTTTCCATGGAGAACACAGGTTTAACAATCTCAAACATTCTCAAGTTTTTTCCCTCTTTTATCATCTTTTATTTTGTGTTTCTATGCATCATATCTCCATTTTTGAATGCATTTTGTAATCTTCTCATTGCTCTTCTATCCCCAAAAATAAGTCTTATAGGTTTTACTGGTTTTGGTTTAGGAACTCATTAGCTGGAATGGTGAGAGTATTGAGAAAGATCGCACAATGCATAAGTAGGAAGAGATTAGGGGTAATTTGACCAGTTGGTTAGTTGGGAGCTTTTGGCTTTGGGAAAGATTAGGGAATTTAAAACAACTGTTCTAGTCTTCTTTTAGTTTCCTTTCAATTATCAATTCTCAGATATTATTCTTCTTTGTTTTCCTATATTTATGTACTAATGAGTGATTTGGCTCTCTGAATCTGTCAGAGGGATGATAGATTGATGTTCTGTATTCAAGTTACTTGCAATATACTGATTTGAGTCGTAACTTGGTTTTTGTGCAGTTGCATTGAAGAGGTTATTTCCAAATTTGCGCAATTAACTCCACAAGAAAGGACAAAAAGGTATGGTAAGCATTATGTTACAAGTTTGTATTACTATCGATCCTTTGATGTAATTTGTGTTATGAAACTAAATTAAAGTGGCTTTCTTCTTCTTTTTTTTAATATAACAGGAAACTGGAGAGCCTTGAAGTAAAGACATAAAGACTCACCGAGTTTCTTACTTTCTATATCATCAACTTTTGGTTTTGTTTGAAACCCAAATTTGAGCTGATTTGTTTTGCTCTATTGCAGGCATTGAAGAAGACTTTTAAGAAACTGGATCATGATGTAAATATACATGACTTTTTAGGAGCAAGGTACTTACCATGAGTTCTTATAATTAATAACCATTTCTTGTCATTGTAAGCCTCTGATATATCTGAGATGTTGTTGTCTACTCTATCCTGCAGGAATCAAACTATTGAGGTATGGATTGACCATCTTCAGTTCTTCAACTTTCTTGGATACGTTTTAATCTCTTTGAGTCAAATTGCTAAAGTTTGTGTTAACGTGACCACACAACAGGGTCTAAGTAACCAAGTAGCGATTTACCAAGCTCAGCTTATGGAGTGTCATAGGAGGTTGAGGTGTGAAAATTTATAGTTTCCTGAGTTATGTAGTTTTGCTTCTTGAAATCTTAATTTCAATCTTATTGAAGTCTTTTTCTTCTGGTGGCTATTTTCAGTTGTTGGACGAACATCGATAGAATAGAAAACACTGAGCACCTCAATATATTGGAAGAATCATTGAGGAAATCTATTGAAAGAATCCAGATTCACAAGGTGTGATATTATATTTTCCATTTCATTCAATCATTATATACCTAAGATCCAGGAGTTCATTTCAATTTCCTGAACCATATGAAATTTACTTACGAAAGACAATATCCTCCATTTTGCAGGAAAATTACAGAAAGAACCAACTTTTACCAATAGAGTGTACAACACAGGTAATAACCATTTGTCTCCTTTCCTCTCTCTTTCTCTCTGTCTCTCCTCAGGACATTTTCTTAACCAAACCAAAAACCTTTAACTGCAGTTTCACAGCGGGATACAGTTACCAATGGCGATGGGAGGTAATAGTAGTATGCAAGAAGCTCACTCGATGTCTTGGCTTCCTGATAATGATAACCAGCAAACAATCTTACCTGGTGATTCCAGTTTTCTTCCTCATAGGTAAGAGTCTAAGTCACAATTAAAATAAAAACATTTCACTATGAAAGTGCTAGCTCAAGTTATGCTCTACTGATTTCAAACAGAGAGATGGATGGTTCGATTCCCGTTTACTCAAGCTGCTTCTTTGAGTCTACAAAACCAGAAGATCAGATATGCAGCAACCCGGGACAACAGTTTGAGCACTTAGAACAACAAGGAAACGGTTGTTTGGGTTTACAACAACTTGGAGAGGAATATTTATTTCCTACACCATTTGGTTCTACTTTGGGGATGGAAGAAATTCAAGAGAAAAAGATAAAATCTGAAATGGAATTGAACAACTTGCAACAGCAACAACAACAACAACAACAACAACAACAACAACAGAATCCTTCAATGTATGATCCAATGGCTAATAACAATAGTGGCTGCTTTCAAATTCCTCATGATCAGTCCATGTTTGTCAATGATCATCATCATCATCATCACCATCATCAAAAATGGGTTCCAGATTCAATGTTTGGTCAGACTTCTTACAACCAGGTTTGTGTTTCACACCTCCATTGTAGCTATATGATTCACCAAACTGAATATGACTCTTATCTTTGGTGATTGCAGCAACCGAACTAACTCAAGACGTGGCGCATGTATGTATGATGACTGGACATATGTCTGGCCAAGGACTAGTTTGAGCCATTGCTACAGTTTCCAAGATAAATATATATATATATAGAGAGAGAGAGTGTGTGTGTGTGTGCATGTTTTTGTATGTATGAGCTTGTGTCATATACTCAGGGAGTTTTAGGCATTTTGTGTATAAGAGATGTTGTCTAGGAACCATATATTTTACAAGACTGATAAATATATTGTTTTTTTATAGATGTTGGCCAAGTGTTTGAGACCAATATATTGTTTCTTTCTTTCTCTCTTCCCCTTCTTAATTGTACCTATTCAAAACTCTTTTGATTGATATCACTCTAATCATGACAGTATACATAACATACTCCAAATTAAGTTGAGAAAACAAAGCTTCATTACAGTAAGTAACCCAAAATCCAATCTACAGTCTCGTACTATTTTGTTGCCAAATTAGTTCAATATTGATCTTCACATGGCAACTTGAAACGACACAGTGGACAAGCGTGATTGGTCTCAAACCACGTTAGGACACACTCATCGTCAAAGTCATGTCCACAAGGTAAAGTCACAACTCTTCTTTCATCGTTAAACTCTTCCAAACAAATTGTGCACGTTTCACCAGTAGAACTAATCTTCTCGTATCTTTTCTTGGTTAAGGACTTGACCACGAGCTTGCTTGCGGGTCTCAAAGGAATATTATAGGTCTCGTCAAACGAGACTCGAACCGCTTCTTCAATCTGAACCTCTTCTTCAATCTGAAAGTCAGGAATAAGAAGCAAGGACACTTGCAACTCATACCCTGGAGAATAGTTATTACTTGCGGAAGAAGTTACTTCATCAACGTAGAGAATAAGTTTGTATATCGCATCTGAAGTATCGTCGTCGTTAATTCCTGATTCCATCAAGAAATAATTCAAGTCTTCTTTGCTTTTACACTCGTCGTTATCGTCATCGATGAATTCTTCCACAAATGACGAAGCCGTAAACGTCGGATGATAACCAACGACCTTTGCATTGATTATGATTGTGCCAGCGTCTTCTGGTTCAACATTGCGTCTGATACTGTGCCACAGATCGATTCTCATTGATCGAAGACGATGATGAGAAAAATAAAATAAGAAATAAAAAATCTGATGGTTCGTGTGTTTATGTTGTTGTCACAACGTTATTTATAGAGGATTCTGTTTGCATTCGTGTTCCTAATGGGATTTGGAAACATATTTATTATTTAAGTACTATAGAGATAATTTCCTTTTTTTTTGTTATTATCTTATTATGTACTATAGAGATAATTTCCTTTTTTTTTGTTATTATCTTATTACTTTCATTTTTAAAATACCATAAAATCTAATTTCCTTTTTCTTAATCACATTATAAGATGGGGAAAGGAAAACCCTTGTAGAGTATCACTACAAAAAAAAAGTTGTTTAACATCATTTATTTTTAATTTTTGTATTACTTAAAAATGATGTAAAAAAATTTTACATCACTTAATTAAATGATTTATACTGTGGTGATGTAAATAATTTACATCATTTCGTTAAAAAACTGATGTAACTAATTATGATATTTGTATCGATTGTTATAATTGATGTCAGTATGCGTCAATAAACAAAAAATGATGCAACCACTTACATCTTTTTGTGTAATTGATGTTTGTATTTATGACGGTTTTAATAATCGATGTCAATTATTTCTATCATTTTTAAATAATTGATGTTAAAATAGTTATTAATTCAACCAATTTATTTATTTCAACAAATAGTTTTCTACAATTTTCCTATGAATTTAATAAAAAAATTTAATTTAATTATTTTCATTAATTATATTAATTACGAAAATCGAATTCAAAATTATGAAATATTTGTTTATTTATTCGAATAATATTAATAAAACTGAATTATTTAACTAGAATTAAATACCATGTTTAAGTATATGTACAGATCCTTAAAACAAAATGAAATTAAAATGTTTTTAAAAATACATTAAAATAAATAAAACTGATATTCTGCCTCTCCGGCTGAAGTTTTCAGATCTTCTGATTCTCCGGCGCCTGTTTCACATGTCGTGTAGAAATCATCGGAAAAAGCATTTTCAACGGTGACCCTACACCTCCACCACCACATCCACCGTCATCGTATTCTTCATTGTTGATAATTTTCGTATATGTCCTCATCGTTGACACTAATTTTTTAGATCCGCTTAATGAACCCTAATTTACAAATAAAATCATCAGATTTTTCGAGATCTATCTTCATACTCTAATAAAGATATGTTAGAAAGACTAGATATTTGAATTCAGATCAATCAGATCGTACCTCAAATCTCTGTCCCTACCTGAAATATGAATCGGTGAAGAACCTGCAATTGGAGTGTAGGATTCATTGATCAATCAAAGAGAAGAAGAGAAAAAGAGAGAGAAAAAGAAAAGAAAGAAGAGAAGGAGACAAAAAAGTTTAAGAGTTTAAGAAGCAAAATTGACAGAGAGGAGAAGCAGACATTGAAGAGAAGAGAAAAAGAGAGAAGATTTTGACCGTTGGATTGAACTTATCAACGGTGAAAAATAAAACAAAGGGCAGTCTTTGTTTTTGTAGATTAGTCAATGAGAATTTTTTATTATTTTCAATTCAGTTATCTTATTTAATTTATTTTTATTTTTCGGGTGAATCAAAAGTCAATAGTTATGATTTAATTTAATAAATTATTAACATTAAACGTAGACAACGTATCCGAGTAATTCTAGCAATTAATTAGAGTTTGTATCAATTATATTGATTGATATTAATTAAAATCATTTTTTATTGATATAAATGTTTTTATCATTTTATAAGTAATGTTAACAAAAAATAATAGATACATCAATTTTTTAAGTGATGAAAATGTATAGTTTATATCAATTTTGTTAAAGTAATACAAATTAATTAAAATTAAATCAATTTTAAGGAAGTGATGCCAAACAAACTAATTATAACATCAATTAATTTAATTGATATTAAGTAATATATATATTTATATCATTTATTGATAACTAATTTAAAATAATATCATTTAATTTATTGATACAATTTAATTGATGCAATCTAACTTTTTTTTGTAGTGTATCCAATCGAAGTTAGATCCTATAAGTCAACCACTCGTTATTATCACATCATTAAATTTAATTTTAGTATCTATTGCCAAAATCGACATGATAGACTCAGATATTTTGTGAAAATCTATCAGAACAATACTTTCAATTGTAAATCCATTATTTTTTTTCTTTCAGAACTGTAATGTCCATGATTAAGTAAATATTTATCTATTTAGGCAATGGAGGGTTAGTTCAAATCTGTATAAAAGTTTCTTTATATGTTTTGATATCGGTGACATTGATATTTTGAAATCATTGAAAAATCAAATGAATTGGAATAACAAAATGATTAAGCAAGAAAATCACTCAAACTAAAATAGTACAGAAAAAGGCTTTTCTCATGGTTGGTATTGATTTTACGTGATCGCGTAATGAAACAAATACTGTTAAAACGTTTGCAAATAAACAAAAATCCGTAGAATCATGACATCACACTATATTAATTTAGTATCGATCTAATTACGATTCTTGAATGAGTCCAATACTGTAAATTGAATCGAGAGCATATATAGAAATCAACCATAGTTAAAAGGATTTATATAAAAATAAACTATCAATATTAGTGTTTGAGACAGAACAGAGAAGTATTTTTTCTTAATATATAGTACTACTTTATTCATAATTTAATATTAATGGGTCAAAATTGTTTTGCAATTAGAGTCCATTACACAACACACACACAAAAACAAATAGAACCCAAATAAGAGATACTTCATCTCTTTATCGTCATCTTCTCTTACTTCTTCATCAACGATCATTGAGCATCAATTATCACTCAAACCGAAACAGAAGAGTAAGAAGAAGAAGAAGAAGAAGAAGAAGAAGATGATGATGTGATGGACGTGGACATGCCACGTCTTCTCTTCCTCTTATGGTTAGCCTTGAAACAAGCTTGTCTCAATCTCTTTGTCCTATCCTCAAACTTCAAATCTGGTAACTCCTCAATCGTTTTCTTCTCCTTCTCGAGCTTTTCCAAAGCGTTTCTTAGCTTATCTTCGTTTTCTTCCCCTTCCATCTTCTCCAGCTCCTGCAACAATTATAAAAATAGTCACATATAAATTCACTAAAATGGTATACCATAACATCAAAGATTTATAGTGTTTTCAATTCCAAAAAAAAAAAAAATTATGAGAATCGGCAAACTAAAAATCTTGATAAAGAAAAATCATAAAAATAATTCCGAATGATACAATAGAGGAATGTCACTTGGTATAACCTAGCTAGTTGTGTTATGTGTAATAGTTGATTATACCTTGACATTACTGATGAGTTTTTGTAGGCTCATGAGCTTACGATGAGGCCAGCGTTGAATACCCAATTGGCGACATCTCTTCTTCAAAAGAGTTAAACCAATGTTAAGCTCTTTGGCCGCTTGAGTTATCGGCATGTAGAAGTACAATGAGATGATTTCTTTCGACAATGTCTTTGAAACAGAACAACTAGAAACACATTCTTCTCTGCATCTCCTCTTCTTGGTGGTTGTGGTTTCACTCTTCTTCTCCAAATCAAAATCGAACATCGACTCCTCTTCGGTCCACGAAACAGAACCATACCCACTAAGTAAATCTGCTTAAAAAGAACGACAAGAATGAGAAGTGCACACATAAAATCCATGAGAACCAAACTAAATACAATATAATTAGTAAGTGCATATACATACCCTCATGGGACACGATGGAGATGGGTTCAAGATCAGGTAAAGCCAGAATGCTTGAGGCAGAAGGAAGATAATAATTAGAGTTGGCAGAAGGAAGAAAGTCATCTTCCATGTCGAAGAAAAGATTCGCTAACTCGCTGCATTAAGAACACAACAATGACAACATGGATCAAGAACTATTAAAATCTCGTACAAAAAATAAACTCATGCATGATCAATTAATCTACCTTTGATGAGAGTAAAGTGATGAGTGGTTTAGAAATGAAAATGATTTATCTTCTTTGCCAAAGACTTGATCATACTCCAACTTGCAAAACGATTTCATCATCATTAATTGGTTTGTGATCACTAATCAACGTGAGAGAGAGAGAGATGTGTGTGTATATATTATATAGTACTAGTAGATATGGAAAGAGAAGACATAGAAGTGGAGTTATAAAATGTACGGGAAAGTGGGTATTGACGGCTAATTGATTGCCCTGTAAAATTTGGAGTTACGAGAGAGATAGTAATGATTAATGGTAATTAGTGCTAATAAGAGGGACGTTTTTTAGGATTAGTTAATAACATAACCTTCTCTTCTCTGCATGGATATGACTATAAGTTGATGAGATCGCTTCTCCGTTTTCTCATTTTCCAAAATTTTGCTGGAATAACTATAAATCAGTTTTCACACGAATTTTAAGAATTGTGTATACTCACGTTGTATAAATAAAAATTAATACTCACGCTTGTTGAATTCATGTAAGTACACTTTTTCCTAAGTATTAAATATATAAAAATACAACTACGTATTGTAATCAGTTATGATTAGATGTAACGTATGGTGCCAATCAATATTTTACTCAACTGTTAACGAGTAATAGTTATAGTTCAGGCTTAAGAGTAACAGTTTTTTAATACATTTCTACAAAAGGATAACGGTTTATATTAATTTATGACCATGGCTGCGAGTAGTAAATTCTTTTCAGGTGATTCTCGTAGTAAATGGCCACTTAAGAAATGTGAAAATTAATTTTTTTTGTAAGTTATTAATAAAGTTATTTAGTGAGAAATTTTATTAAGTACCACATTTTATTAAATACAACATCTTATTTCTTTTTGTTGTCGACATTGTTTCCATCCGTTTTGGACCGGATATAACCGGTTTAGACACCCTTACATTGTTTACATGGTTTAGACACCCTTATAACCGGCTTACACATAGGTAGTCCTTAAACATGGAGTCTATAGCGACCGTTATTTTCTTCTTTAGAACTAGAACTACCCAGAAGCTTAGATTTTCAAAGCATTTCTTATAGGCTATGTGAAGAACACCAGTAGAAGTTGAAATAAGAGCTCTGTATAAAATATCTGAGATATGTTTGGCTAATTTTTAAAGGAACATAGGTCTCATTTTTCATATAAGTTCTGTTCCATTATATAAAAATTACAACATCTTGCTCTGCTCAATTGATCTGAAAGATAAGGGCTCACAGGAGTGTTAGTAAATCATCATTAGGCATATCAAAGACGAAAAGCATTCACCTTCTAACCAAACAATAAAAGACTCCAGATTTCAAGCTGAAGATCCAATGGGTTACGTCTTGATATAAGAAAACAGAGTCATGTCTTTGAGAAGAAAATAAACTCATTCATGTGACAAGCAGATCAAGAAAAAAATGGAGATTCTTACTTGTGCTTCTTCTTCACATAGTTTCTTTCATTTAAGAATTCTCATTTTAACCATGAACACACAAATTCTCTACTCAGTAATCGTTTTATTTTGTTTCATTCTTTTTACTTTGACTAGTGAAGTCACTCAGACACAACACTACAACAGAGATTAGGTTACATAATGATTATTTATAAGAAGACAACAGATGAAGCTAAGTAAGACTCAAAAACCATTTAAGCAGGATTCTGCAACAAAATGCTGAAGATGGTTTCATACAACAAGATGTAACTATTACCGTAAAATAGAAAAGCTTGTCTGTTGTTGTCATTATCCATTTTGCATTAAAATAAAAAACCTTTCAACACACAAAACTTTACACATTCTGTTATAGAGAAGACATGTAAGCAAATGTGGTTTTTGGGGAACCCTCCCATCATTCCTCACCATCTTCGTCTTCTTCGTCATCATCTTCATCAGAATCACCTTCTTTCCCCTAGAGATAGGTAAGGTTTTGTAAAAACTTATCAGGTAAATATCAAAGTGGAATCTCCACTACTAAAATGGTTTCAGACATTAATAATAACACAATGTGGTTCTGTCTTAGGATATCTCTATCTAATCTTTCATCTCATTATGCACATCAGCATATCATAGATGTGGCAAATTTTAAGCAGAAAACTCAACCAAGCAAAGGAAATTAGATGACGCTCTTACCTCTTCATCTCCATCAAAGTCCTCTTCATCAGCCTCCTACACAATACATAAACAATTTACCAAAATCTTCAAGCAACTTATGAGCTCTAAACAAAGTTAAGACTGAAAAACGAAATGGTTAATAGCTTACATTGTTGAAGTAGGTGAGAGGGTTGGGCCACAAATCTTCCTTGATGATATCGGCAACCTGCTACAAGACGAATTTCTGAGTTCAAGTTGGGCCAGACATGGGGTTACTCTTACAAAAAAGTAAAAAACAATATAGGATCATTACCTCGTCATGCATCTCATCCTCAACGTCCTCCTTTTGTTGAGCATCACTAAACCAGGTAAAGAAGCTGAAAAAGAGAGTTAAGATAGAGAGTCCTCAGACATGTAATTGCTAATTAGAAAGGCTTAAGTCATGGTGCCAAGACTTTTAACTTGGATCTATGACGGGTGAAATTTCACTGAAATGGGGATGGGGAGACGATTTTATACCTCTCTTCAGGTAATGCACGTTTATTTCCATTCTTCTCGTGATTCACTCCATTTGGCAAGCCCTTAATTATTGAGAAATATAGTTACAGGAATAATCCCAAACAGCGACAACTTAAGAAATAGACTTAGTTTAAGCGATAAATATCGGCGTACTTTGCCCTCTTTCCATTTGATAGGGGTGGCTGTAATTTTTGTTGTCCCTTCTTCGAGGAAGGTAAAAGTCTTTGTTAGTTTTCCATCCTCAAAAAATGGATTGGGATTGAAGTACTGTAATTCACAATTTAACAACAATCAGTAAACTAAGGAACTAAAAACTTAGCTTGCTTAGAACAGTCAGAAATATAACAAAATATGATAAAGAAGCATAATAACAAAGACCCGGACTAAAGGAAACTTACAAAAGTGATCGAGTATCCAGATTTCACATCTTTAGCATCCTCAACATCCAGAGAGCTAAGATATTTGAAAATCTGTTCAAAACAAAAAAAATAATTCGAATCAAGAGGACAAGAATGAAAATGTGAATCAATCAGACGAAATCTCCTGAGGAAAACACAAACCTTTTGGTCTTCTTCTGTCAAAAGTTCACCTAGAGCAGGGTGACTCAAGAACTACAACAAATGCAGGTTCCCAAAATTCCAATAAGAGAAAAGATTGTTTTGAACTCTGAATTGAAAAGAAAAAAAAAAACAGAACAGAAAATCACACTTACAGCAGTTAACCAGAAATCAGGGATGGATTTGATAATCTCGTTACGCTTGTCATAAACAGGTTTCCTTATCTCATTATATTTCTGCTCCACTTCCAACACTTCATCACTAGCCTTTTCGTTAATCTATAAAACCATAAAGAGAGGTGACTGAGATTGGAGGACACTTAACACAATTAAATTCCTCAAATAGTTTTCTTGACTTCTCTACAAAAATTGGACACGTCAATTTTTCAAGACTATCATATAATCCATGAGAACAAGACCACATTGTCATTCCAAAGACACAACACCATAAGTAAAAGATACTAACTTTCTCATAATTTTTCCAATAGAAAAGTCAATCGAGAGAGTCCAACCCAGATCAATTCTCATTAACCAAGCAATAAATGAACATCGGCAAAAGCAAATTCAGGAGATTTTCAAGCAAATTAAACATGGAGATTGTAAATAAAAAAAATCTTGTAATTTACCTTCTCGAGGTCGTCTTGGATCTCTTGAAGCTTTTCAATTGAGAGGACAAGCTCTCTATCGATTTGCTCGACGTTTTCTTCTTCGGTTTTCGCCTTTTTGCTCTTGTCCGCGACCATTTTCAATTCACTTCGAAACCCTAATTTCAAAACGCAGAGGAATCTCGAATTCCTCACTCGTCACTGCCTTCCGAGAGAGCAACTGCTAAAACCCTAAAACTCGATTGTGCGTGATGCGAGAAGTTGGGCAAAACTGATTTAGGGTTTTGGGGGTTTTGTTGACCAATTAGATTACGTCACATTAGCCGAATAAGGGTATTTTTGTCATCCCGCGTTAAAAGCTCTGGGTAGTTTTGAGATTTTTTGCCCTTGTCATGTTTTCTTTTATTTAGGTATTTAATTCATTTTTTTTTTTGCCATCGTTTTAATTGATTTTACTAACTACAAATGTTGGTGGTGAATAGTAACAAATTAACAACAATTATATCCAGTTAAAATGATGTGATGTTGTTTTCAGTTTTTTTTTTTTTTTTTTGTGAATAGAAATTCAAGTGTTGTCATCAGTGTTAAAAAGTCATGTAACTGATGACAAAAAAAAATTAGGTAATATATCAAAATATATATTATGATGGTTTGCTAATAACTAACTAATCTAATCTACCTACCCTACAGATGTAATATAATTTTTGTGTGGATTACACTAATATTCATATCACACTAATACCAATCATTAATTTGCAATGTTTAATATCCTTGGGCTCAAAATGGGCTTTCCAAAGAGCTATACGGGCTAGTGAAATGATGTAATTCTAACAGAATGAATAAACATGGGCCACTAGTCCTGTCTAATAAACCTTTTGAGACTCAAATAAAATGTATTTTCTTGTAAAGGAAGTAAGGAACTAATGATATTAAGTTATCAACTACTTCATTTTTATATGTTTAAGAGGATCATATTTATGAATAAAAAGGTGTCACAATATTCATATTCAACAGTCGATTTATTGGAGTTGTTTGGCTCTAGTTGGGTATTTATGTGTATATATATCAGAAAAACATAATAATAGGTATACTTCTTTTTCCTATTTAATATTGAATGGAATTGGGTAAGGTGGTCACAAAGTAATTAATATTGTTGAAAACATTCTTCACAGCTGGTGGTACCACAATACTTAATATAATATATAGAAAATATTAATGTAGACATAATTTTCAGCTTCCACGAATTTTAAACAAATATGGTAGTACATTAATTTCGTTAGTGTATGTCGAACCATTAGATTATGACTTAGAATCTGGATAAAAATAGCAATATTACGTATAAACTATAAAACAAAATATGCATTTTTTTAATTTTATATATAGCAATTCTACTTTTCATTCGCTTAATATTAGCTTTATAACCGTGTAAAGTTTTGTGCTGTAAACAAAAAGAATATATGTAAAGTTTTGTTCATATGTGGGTTTATTAAGATGTTTATATAGTAACATCTTAATATGTGTTCTTATAAAAAAATATCTTAGTATGTGTTTGAAAAAAAAACCAAAAAACATCTTAATATTTGGATAAATAGTAAAATGTTTACCAATACATAAATTATAAGTTTATATATATATTCAATAAATATATTGCTGTCTAAGGCGGTCCAATTAATAATATGTTTAATTGTATCCAGTGCCCATACTCTATTTATTCATTCCTTTAACGAATTAGCTCAATATCGAGTTATTGAAATGGTCCCNTGAATTGGTCCCGATTTGAGAACATTCCCTTCACATTTACTGCTATCTAACCCTAAGTTTGCAATTGCATGGCTAAAATTATACTTATATCCGATATAAATGCCAATTTTTTATACTCTCATACAGACTAATTGATATTTTCTTGTCTCGACTTCAAGTTATCATCGTTTCTTATTATCCACATGCATAATTTGTAGGGTCGTGACTCACGGGAGGGATCTTTACAATTACGATGTTTTATTATATAATCTGTTCCAGTTAATGCGTAACGTCCGTGGATGTGATATGGTGAAGCATGTGGTGTACACCACATGTAGAAGTGATGTAGTTATATTTTAATGTCATTCTCAAAAGTTACAAGATATCGTATAATAGAAATATAGTTAAAATCATATTCCAAAGAGATAGTAAGTAAGTAATGACCAATATATATTGTACAATCGAAGACTAAAAAAACTGAGGTGAAATATAAGTTTTTTTTTTTTTTGATAATAGGTGAAATTTAAGTCCATTCAGTTTAGTGGTTAATTTGGTTTTTTCGCCTTTGTTTTTTGTTTGTCCGTCGATTTTTTTTCGGTTGAAATCACAATTTTAGGGTTTATAATAAAACCAATGAATCAAAATTACCAAAATCATTATAATTCACACGAACAAACATTACAAAAACGTTTGAAAAACTAGTTAAAACACACACACACACAAAAACAATTTTTATTAAAGAAAGCTCAAATCTTGAATCCTGATCTCAGTTTTAAACTTCTTCTGATGAGACATCTCATGATGATCAACCTTGGCTGCTTCTTTCATTTTTCTAGAACTATCAACCACCGAGACAGCTTTGTGACTCTTACAACCCGACAAAAACCCACCCGACCGGACTTTGTCAGCAATCACCGGTTTGGTTTTAACCACCGGACCACTTCTCGTGACCCTCTTCATCATATCGAAATCCGAAATCACCGATTGGTCTGCCATACTTCCCGTTACCACACTCCATCCAATGCTAACCTCACTTGGCTCATAGACACTACTCGTTATGTTTTCAATCTCGAACAAATCAGAACTCGCTACACTTGCTGTCTCTTCCTCTTGCGTGTTGCTGCTCATTGAAGAGTTATTACCATTGTTTTGGTTGTTGTTCTTGGTAGAGAGCTGGTTTGGTATTGCGTCCCATGTAAGCAGAGAGAGCTTTCTCTCGAGGTTCATGGCGATATCGGACCTTTGAATAGGTAATGGAATTTTCTCTGGCTCATGATAATCCATTTTCTTGGCTTCAAAACGGAGTCTTGGTTTGTCGTTGTGCTTTCTTGCGTCGTAAGCTACGAATTCTCGATCGGAATTTCTACCTTTACAGGAGATGTTTTGGTCGGTATTAATGGTTTTGACCCCGGAACAGGGACCATAACATCTAAACCCACCAAAAGAGATGCTTGTCTCGTTTGTTTTCCGTTTCTTATTGTCATTGTTGTTGCTAGCCCTCATGAGACAGGTTTGACTATTGTAACTTGACTCGGATCTTAAACTTGGTGTTCCCTGTCGGCTTGTTCTTGATCTGGCGGACGTCGTTTTCGTCAACTGAGGATGAGGATGAGGAGGATGAGGATGAGGATGAGGATGTGTGTTTTCCTTTTCGTGTTGCTTGGTGATATCCACCGTGGAATCAACATGATCTAGCTTCATGCTGAAGTACTTTTCTGCGCCAAAAACTCCAATCTCGGCGTCAGCATCAGCAGCGGAAGCTTTGATATTGGGTTTGACTGAGATTTTTGAAGAAGAGTGTTCTTTGATGGAGGAGAGGACAAGTAGTTGTGGTTTATAAGTTGAGATTTGGTGAAAATGGGCATTCTTCTTTTCAGCATCCATCTCTATTGTGTGTGTGTATATGTTGTGTAGTGACTACTTTATGAAGTGGTAGAAAACAAAAGATCCAACTAAAAGGATTTAAGGGAAATGACAAGAAGAAGAAAGCTATGGAAATGATGGGAGATTTGCAGAGAGAAAAAGCTTTGAATGATGGATGTGTTCATCAGGAGGAATTGTCACTATTATATAGAGAAAATAATAATCTTAGTGGATGAAATGGTGCCAAGTCATAGTTAGCTAGTAGCTACACAGTTTGCAAACCCCTCATTTAATTTAAAAATATTAATTAAGGTTTTCTTTCTAAGAAATATTATAAGAAGTACATCCATAAATTGGGAATGCATATATATATATATATATATATATAATTTCAACATCTCTCTCTGAAGTATGTAAACACACAAAATAAAAACAAAGATTTTTGTCATTTAAGATATCAATATAGTGACTAACCATGATTTAAAAATACAGCGGAAAATTGATACCAATCTCTCAATTTATCTTAAATAACGAATCATTCAACACGATAAGTTGATTCAAAATAATAATTTTATGTTGTTTACGTACTCTCGAGAAACAAGTTCGAAATAAAAATTGAGTAAAGGTATTTTAGATCAGAGGGTTTAATATGATTCAGTGAGTAATCGTATAAACAAAAAATTTCGTTTGATAAAAGTAGCAGCTAGCTGTTCACATTTAAATTTTATATAAATATTTTTGGTTCTTTCATGCTACGAACATTTTGGTTGAAAAATGGAAACCGGCTTAGTTATAATCTATGAAATATTACGTATATTTGATTATTCTTAAAAACATTTTTAAAACTAGCTAACTGCAATCACTTTTTCTTAACATGTTAATTCAATTTTCATATCGGTTACAATGTAAGTAATATGGAAATCAGTAGAACATGGCGATGAATAGTATATTAGGTATTTACGTTTTGAAATATGATTTTTTTTTTTTTACAGCAAAATTTTCATTTTTTTGGGTGAATTTGTATATATATAAATGATACAATTTAAAAATATATTCTAAAGTGAGAAAGTCAATGATTGCAGTAGAAATTTTGTTCCGCTCAAATGTTTTCTGCTACTTAATTATATTACCTTTCGCCAGTTTACTATTCATTTTATTTGTAAATTGTAGTCATCACCATATTATTCCCAGATAGTTACAGGAATAGTAGATGAAAGCCAGATGAGCATTATGAGCTGGACCTTTCAAACATTTACAGTTTCTTCTTACTTGTCGAAGAATGATTCGAATTATCATAATCATCAAATTATTAATCTCTGTATATCGAATCATATAGTTTCTGGACTTATCCAAGCTAAAAATAGCATGTGGACAATGTTATGACAAGTGGTATGTGGAAGTGGAACAAAGAGAAGAGAATCAGACCAAAGGAATAGCTTGGTATTTATTGTTATGCCTACTGTTGAGTAATAAATAGATTGAAAGATTGGTTTTAAATGGATTTTTTCTTGCATTCCAATAAATATGTATCACACATTCAAGTATAAGTTGCCTTGACGTCTGCTGGAAAGTTTGGCAGTGGCAACTTCAAATATCTTTTCAGTATCATTATTGTCCTTTTAGAATAATAAAACTCCAAATATCATAACTTTGGAATATATCATTTTTCTTGGTTTCATCAGAGTACATGTGGATCAAGAATTCAAGATGTTTAGTTCTGAAAACGTAATATGCATGAATCTGGTTGTTTCGAGTTCAGATTGCCTTAATCGGGGAAGAACTGAATTGGTCGAAGGAAATGGGAGAAACAATATTTTTTGGTTTATAAAATTATATAGGTGTCTTGAATCAAAAAGTCAAGATGGCCGAGTTGGTCTAAGGCGCCAGTTTCAGGTACTGGTCCGAAAGGGCGTGGGTTCAAATCCCACTCTTGACATGGGTAGCTAATTTGATAAATTTTGTTTTATGACTTGAATTATTTTCTTTCTTTGTAAGAAAAAACATGTAGATCAACGTATAAGGGCTTTAGACGATCCATTGGGCTCTACAAACACGACCTCATTACAATATTTTTTTGTTCGTAGTGCTTTGACCCGGCGAGAAATAAACCAAATCAAAATTTATCAGTTTATTTTCATAGAGATCTATCTCTTGCTTTTTTTTCTTTCTGTTTTTGGATCCTCGAGACAATCAACATTTGCTTTAGAAAACTTTAGAGCCAAGCAATGTAGGAAGCCTGAGTTCACGAGACAAAGGTCGTGGGTTCGAATACAGTTCTTAACCGTTTGGTTATGCCGAAGGTTTTAATATGCCCCAACTTTGTTTTTAGTTATTGGCCTATTTAAGTTACTAGCTTACATATATGGTAAAAGAAATGTCTAGAGAATCACAAAATCACAATATGTATGCTCCAAAAGGTAAATTACTGTATAAAAACTACAGTGGTCTTTTCCAACAAATTCGAGTGGCCACTTAGATGAGAGCAAAAGTAGCCAATATGTTATTGGTGGTATTATATTGCTTTATGATATGTTTAATGGCTTCGAACGAGAAAAACATGAACCTAAACGATTTGATTATTGATTTGAAATGTGGGCCGTTGTGTTTTAAATTAAATTACTTTAACATAAACATAACAAAAAAAACCTTCATCATGATCTTTTCTAGTATACAAAAAAGAATGATAATGACTAGAGCGTCTGTTAATTAGATATGTAAGTGATGCATTGGCACATGACTTCTGGATTTATTAAATATGTAAATGAACTCGATTAATGTAATATTTTTATTTATTTAAACATTGTAAATGATCTCAAACAGTTTGACAGGGAATGACATTAACGTTTAATTTCAATGAACAAATAAAATTTTACTTGAACCTTTGTTTTTTTAAATGTGAAGAATATTTTATCGGAATCTTTTGTATGTATCAGTATAGTGTTGGGCCGAATATTCAAAGAGAAAGCGACAAAGGGAAAGAACATATGATAATTGGTACTTGTATGCATTATTTTTTTATGTTTTTTTTTGAATTTTACGTGATAAAAGCAAATGTAACGTTAATAAAATAAATAAAAAACTTAACTTAAACATCAAGAAGAAAACAACTCTCGTATCTAGGTTAGTAGTAAGTAGCTATAAGTCAATACAGTAAAAGTATAAGATCAAAGATTTAAGTTGCTTATTTTTGAAGTATCAATTTATAAGTCTGTATATCCCCATTTTATGTTGCTGTCATTGACCATATGCTTCCTACTGTACATGTGCGATATAGATATACATTAAAATATTTTAATACATAAAAATAAGTATTGAAAGAGATCGCAAGTGCTCCTAAGGATTCATCTCTTTCAGCGCAAGTGCTCTTCAAATAAGAAATACATATTATGTACATGCATACATATATCTTGATTAAACATTAGCATACAAATACAGACTATGATATTCAAAGGTGATTATTAGTTTAAATTGGACACTCTTGCGTTTTGGGAAGGTTAATGGTTTACGTACGTCTTCAGAATCCGTCCCCAAAATTGTCTACGGCTCATTGTATTCTAAGTAGACTACAAGATGCTAAAGAAAGAAGAAAAAACTGAAATCGTTTTAAATATTGTATTCTTAAATAGATAAATATAGGCATACACATATTTGAAGTATATAACACTCCATCACATCAAGATTGACAAATCAATAATCACATAGATCGGCGTTAATGTAAGTATTTGAATATACATCGATAACCATATACATAAACAAATCCATCTCTAATACTAGAAATCAATAGTTCAAATCCAAAGCAGATTCTTTTTTTTTTTTTTTTTTACTTTTAATTAAAAATCACAAATACCTCTCCTTGGCTTTTCTTCAAATCTTCGTTCACTAGTTGCTTGCATTAACTCGGAGGAGAATACTCACAAACAACCTCCGTTTCAACCTCTCTCCGGTGAAAATTCCGGTGACAGCCACAAGCAGCACACGTTAAAGCATCATCACCGCCGCTTGCCATAAACTCCCGGCAACCGTCAACTGCGTATCCCCCGATATTAGCAGCGTGATTCTTCTGGCACTCCACGTAGCGGATGTTGCTTGAAGAAGAAGTCGTAGTGTAAGAGCTTTTTCTCTGTTTAATCACTACTTGCCTCTTCTTCATCTTCCTTGGAAACTGATCTCCCAAAAACCCTAATTTTTTTTTTTCTAGGTGACCTTGTTTTGTGGGAGAAATGATCAAAGACTCTTTTTGGATACGAAGTAAAAGGGCACTTGCAAATGCCCCTTTGCATCCCTTGTTATATAAATAGAGTTGTTGAGTGTTGACTATATCTCTGCACTATAGGCGGATTTGCCCAAGCATTTGAAAAAAGTCGCTTAGAAAAAAAAAAAGTCATTGTGAAATGAAATTTATCTATATTTGGTAAGACAAAGACTTCGGCATTATTAGCTTTATCGGTGTAAAAATATGTTTCGTAATATGAAAGAAGTACAACAAAATAACAGATGATGTAGAATATAAGATTACTAGCTAGCTAGTGATCTAGACATCTACTATCTATATGTAAACCATTTTCTTTGGTAGCTAGAATCGAGTAAGATATTTTTGAAATCTTTGAATATTTTTAAACCAAATTTTAAATAGTTTACTATTATCTAAATGATAAAATTTGATACGAGTGAATCTAGGTTTAAATATAGTCCTACTATTTAAATTAGAATTCAAATCTTTTGAAAACATAAAATTCAGCAGTCAGCCTTATTTGTACCGGTGTTTTCACGTGCAATTGCTTCGCATAAGTCATTTAGTTCATCGGAGAAATAATTTATTAGAAAATCATTTAAATGGTAGCCATAAGTGGCTCATGAAATTAATAAATAATTGAATAAACAAAATAAATGCGTATCCGAGTCACGCCAAGGGACATGCTCCCACAAGCAATAGACACTGACAGATTGTTGGAGTATAATCGCATTATCAATCACAGTTTTTATTATTTTAGTGAACTTCTATTAATTTTTTTAAAAATATATTCAGTAAATATAAAAGCTTTGTTTTGTGGTTGAATATGACTCACTGTGTTCGTATTTAAATTCGATATATTTTTAGCTTTAGATGACTAATAATAATATTCACAGTAAAACAATACTCCCTATGTTTCTAATTAATTATAGTTTTAGAAAAAAATATTTCAAAAAGATATATATTTTTAAGTTTTCTATGATTTTTTATGAAATAATTGACGAATTATGAACTTTAAAAAGTAATTGAATACTATTGGTTTAGATTTTATAAAATTGTTAATCACAAAAAATAATGCATTTCTAATCAACTTATAATATGTTTTTTTAATGTGTGAAAAAACTTTAAAATTTGACTAACTAGGAACAGAGAGAGTAGTTTAGTATGGTTTCGGGTTTGTTTCATACTTGAGTTTTAAACACACAGCTTTACCCTTTAAATATATATACTTCTAATTTATATGATTTGATTATTTCTAATGGTACATTTCGCAGTATCTTTCAAAACACTGTCATCTTAAAAGAAATATGAGAATTGATGTGATTGTTACACATATATAAGTAGATCTTTTTTTACATCATCTCACGTATATGTATTTTAGTTTAGCGTCTTAGAGCATCCTCAATGGGGAGTTCTTAGATAAGGGGTTCTTAACATTATTTAATTATTATTTTATATACATACAATCTTAACAAACTCATTCCTCTCTCTTCTTTTAAAAACCCTTCTAATATTTAATTATTATTTTATATACATATAATCTTAACAACCCTATTTTAAAAACTCCCCATTGAAAAGTAGAGAGAGGGTATCTTAAATAAGCAACTTTAGATACCCTCTCTCTTCTTTTAAGAATCTTTCTAATATTTAATTATTATCTTATATACATACAATCTTAACAACCTCATTCTTTTCTCTTCTTTTAAAAACTCCTCTAATATTTAATTATTATTTTATATACATACAATCTTAAGAACCCTCGTTCTAAGAACTCTCCATTAATCATGCTCTAACTATAAGACCATATATATTATTTAGACCATATAAATAAATTCTGTCAAAAATAAAAGTTTGGTTTTTTATTTTATAATTTGCTTAGTAATAATATCAATTATTTTTTACCTTAATCGCCTGGATTGACATTTTTTTTTTTGAATTCTGGCTAATTAGCTAATTGACTACTTATAACGTATTAACGTGTAGCAACAAATGTGGATCCCCGTTGCTACACAAAGGACAATATGTCAATGCCCCATGCGATTGATTTTAAATTGTTTTGTCTTAAAAATGATCAAAATTAGAATTTGTTTTCTATATATAAATTACTAAGTTGTAGACCATATCCTGTCATCGACAGTGCTTAATAGTTTAAGAATTTTGCCATTAAGATTCTACGTTTCGGTATAATTCTATAAAATATATCACTATATCAGTATACCAAATCAAATCTCTCAAAAAAAATTCCAATTTAGAGAAAGAAAAAAAAAATTAAGTCATGCATATATGAACACCTTGACAAACAAAATGTATATGAGAATCATTAACAAGTTCTGATCTCGACTTTTACTAACCATTGTAATCGTTATATATGTCATAGTAAGTTTATTTTGGTTAAATTAATTTAGTTTCAACTTAATTAAATTCACTACACTTCAAATAAATGATCAAAACATACAATTAAGCATTCACATTATAGCAGAGTAATAATATAGTCGTACAAAAAATAGAGTAAAGTAGTTAAATCCGCATTTATTACATATTGGAATATAGAGAGAGTCAGAGAGAGATGGGATGTTCTTAAATATTTGTGTGTAAAGACTATTTGTTTCTCACCAACCGTGCCCTACTCGTGAAGTTGCCAACCCAGAATCTTACAACCCCAAATCATTTGAAATTTATCATAATATATCAACACTCATAATTATGCTGGATTTAAACTCTAAACACATCATCACTAATACGTACCAAACAAATTAGAAATACCAGTTCATTAGTTATGATATATGTACTCAGTACATACATGAAATGTTACTATATATAAATATATCATTATTAGTTATAACTTTTTTTTTTTTCTCAAGATTGAAAACTACGTATCCGAAACCGAGTAACAATCACACTAATAAAATATCACTTTAAGTTATTATATATATTTAAACAAAAAGTATGGTAACCGAGTCTGACAGAGATACAAAAACAAATTAAGTAACCAAAAAGAGAAAGGGCCCAAAATGATTGCCAAACTATTACTTACATAAACAATTATAGTTGCAAGGGTTGAATCTACTCCACTTTTCTCCAACTACCTTTTTTCTTTTCTTTTAATGTCTATTACCTTATTTTGTTCGTAATAATTTTAAAACTTCGTAAACAAGTTAAATAGTTTTGATGATATGGCTTGCTAAATTTTCTTATCATGTTCTCGATTTCATTCAAACAATGATGGAAATGGTGAAAATAATTTGGAGGGAAGGTAACACTCATGAATGTTAAGACTCGAAGCATAAATGTTTAGCCGTTATCATCTTATCATCCAGATCTAAGCTGCATGGTTTGTGTATTACTATTGACATAAGAAATTTTAAGTCAATAATATGATAATCGTCTAGTTTAAGTGTTGTTTTAGAACAATATTTGAAAACGTACAGATTTCTCATAATTTAAACGTGCATGTATATATAGCAAAAATTAATCAACTACTCCTACAGATTATTTAATGGGCTTATTTCGAATATAAAGCCCAGCTCACTTTTCGTGGTTGGCTTTCTGAGTTGTCTGGATTTGGGCTCGAGAACCAAAACTCTTGCATGTTTATAACTGATACTGTAATAATCTGATAAACAGAACAAATTCAATCCGAAACAGAGAGAAATCCCACAAATAAAGTCTTGTATATTCATATAAGAATGCATCAAACAGATATATAATGTAAGACATGTTTCAAAGAACAGTGATATATAATAAAAACTTAAACCCATGAAGGATTAAGAGACAAAAATAGTAACCTTTTTTATAAAACAGAGTACTAAGAGAAAATAGAATTACTGAGACTGCAGAAACAGAGTATAGCCTTAGCTTTACTTTTAATAAAAAAATGTCAGCATTTGTTGTGTATAGGATCAGAACCTCTTCCAATCATTCTTTTTACAGATTGATTAAGATCAGACATAACCACCATCGGAGAAGGCGCCAAATCTCCCTTAGTATCTCGCTTAGAATACTCATCAGACTCTTCAAGAACACGCAAAGGATGAACAGACAGAAGTTGCACCCTCATTTCTCTGCCCCATCTTAGACCTGAAACCGTACCCGTTTGAAGTACCGAAAACGCGATGGCAAGTAGAAGAATCATTCCTCTAAGACTTATTGAAACACCCATTTTGAAGAAGTATATGCTGGATACTAGCTAGCTACAATGTTGTGTTTCTGAAAGTACAACTTGAGATATTATATAAATGGAAAAAGGTTAAAGAAGAAGAGAGAGTTTTGGTCTCTCTTTCTTTCTCTTTGGAATGGAATGGACTATGGAGAGAAGATTTGTAAGAAGGAAGCATATATAAAGGCTGGTTTTATAAGAACTCTATTCTGACAAGTTTGAACCAAAAAAAAAGTTTACACTTGGAACTCTGTTCTTGGGAAGCTAAGCATATCTCCCCTCTCTTTCTTTATTTTTGCTTCTTTTGTAAGTTCCATACCTTTCCTATTTAAAAACATACACATCTACAAATATGTGAATGTGTTCTGTTTATTGGATAAGGTGAATGGTGTGATATTGATACATACATACAAAAGTATAGTTTCCTAGATGCAGTCTTGTGTTGCTTTTTGGGCATTGTTCTTCACACACAATGTCCCTGTCAAGTGGAATCACCAAAGAACATAGAGATTTCTTTTGAACATTCCCTATTGCCCGACATGGACAGCTTTTTACCTTTATGTATATATGCATGTGAATTTGAATTTTCTTACATAAAAAACTAGGCATCATAATATAGTTACATAAAAATTAACAAGAAATCGATTTAAGTTTACAAAAACAAAAATCGTGTCAAGATATAGCTAAAACTACATAAGATGGGAATTATGCCCCTTTTTGTCATATATAAATGGGATTTTATCTAAATAATAAGATATTATTATGGTAAGATAAGCAAAACTAAATCCATGAAATTATAGGGAGAAGAAAGAAGATTTGGCTTGACGAAAATCAATACACTAAAAGTCCTTAGGTCTTTCCATTGCTTGACACATCAGCTTTTTAAAGTTTTGTGAAGCTAACACCTCATTTAAAACATGTAACCAATCAAAATATTTCAAAATAATACACATCATATTCTATTTGCCACATCACCTCTCCACATCATATATAATTGATTAATTTTATTTAGTTAGATTTAAAGTTTATTTGATGTTTTAAAAACAATAATAGAATGTATTGAATTCAATTAGCTGATTATTTTCATTAAAATCTTAACTAAGTCATATATAAATTAAAAAAAAAAACTTAGATCATATATACAAATTTAACATTGAATCAATAAAAATAATTGAAAATAATTATAAAGAAAAAACATTAGAAATTATTTGCAACTATAGAGCGGATTTTTATCTCATCTAGAAAATATGTTTCAACACATAAATATGTCAAATCACTCTGAAATATTAATTTGAGCTGAAATAGAAAGAGTCTCGGGAGCCAGGATGCATGCCAGATCCCGGAACTCTATCTGTTTAGAGAAAGAAAATGTATCTTGTTTGTTCTGGAAACACATCTTCCTATTCCATCCATGGAGGTGGTGAAGGGAGGGCTCCAATTGGTAGCGTCTCAAGCTCTTACAAACAAATATTAAAGTTGGAAACCCCCTGCATGTGAGATTTTTGGTCAGAATAAATAATTTTGAATTATAAGAAAATAAAAACAAGTGTGATATAGGTTTTTAAGAAAATAATATTAGAAAATAATTGTATCTCTCGTCTATTTTATTTATTTTCTATTCTTTAATGTCATATATACAAAGTTAACATTGAATCAATAAAAATATTTGAAAATACTTATTAAAAAATATCTACAACATAGAACATATTTTTTTCTCCTCTATAGAATCTATTATAGGACATAAATATGTCGAAATTATGCTAAATTATTAATTCGAATTGAAAACAAATATTAAAGTTTGAAACTCTCTAAGTGTGAGATTTTTGGGTTAGAAGCAAAATTTGAAAAGATCCAAAACTCAAGAGGACCTCTTTTGGAGCGAACCGAAAATATTGTTGTTTAGAAAGACCAAAAATTTGTAGCAGAGATAAAGAGGAGACAACGAAGCAGAGATAACACCAGTTAGATTGTTGTAAAAAAGTTGGGGATATTGTAATGACCGACAAACGTCTCAGAGCTCCAGTGGAATCTAATATGTGAGTCAATATGTGAGATCCAAAGTTTGTTAATATTATATTCCGCAAAAAATTTTTGGAATATGTCCATCAAAGTCATTAAAAAAAAGAGTTTACCTTATGATGTTAGTACAATTGATGAGAGAGTCAAGATAAATCTGGAGATATTATTGTTTGAAAAATTGAGATACAACAAAGAATAACAGAAATAAAGAAAAATATATAACTGGTGAAATCGTTGTAAGAAAGATCAAGAATTCAGAGTTTCGTGCTCCTAAAAAAATATTATTTTGGTAAAATTTTGATAAAGTTATTGTAAAAGAGAATGTTTTTATATGATTTCAATATTTAGAAAATAAATTCTCATGGATAATTTTAATAAACCAGAGAAAAATATTGCAAAATAACTTAAGTTCAAGTGAATAAGAAAAAAAAAAGTTGAGTTCAAAACGAATTCATTTGCACATAAATTGATAAGAAAAAAAATATAATTAAGAGAGGTATAAGCATTGAAGAAATAATTTCAGATATGACATTATTAGAAAATTAATCTCGAAGATGTTTTTATTACATGAATAATAATTTGTTGTAATTGTTTCTATTTTTCTTCTCTAAAACAAAAATATATTTTTATAAAAACAAAATATATTAAATTAATAAATATTAAATTAATAATTTAAATAAAGTCCCGTATCGTAGCGCGGCTATTTATCTAGTGCTATCAAAGAAGAAACAAGAAGACTCTCTATAAAGAAAGAAAAAGTGTTTATTCAGAAAGAATAAAAATTAAAATTGAAGGGGAAGTTCGTACGAAAGCTTGTGATAATTTCAACTTTCGTAATTTCAAGCTCTTTTCTCCATGCAATAGAATTCAGTCTTGCTTCTTTGAGCTTAATGTAATGTCTTTATGCTTTTCTTTTATTTTTTTTAAATTTGTTTTTTCCTTTAATTACTTATCCCTTCCCTCTCTAATTTATCCATTCAAACTAAGGTCCATTAGACTATATATCCATTTCGTTCAACTTGTTAAAGACGCATAACTTCATGTGTAAGTTTTATTTTCATAAAAAAGTTGAGGATCTCTATCGCAACATATTGATGATCATTACATATCCCTTAAAAATCTAAAGTTTGGTTTATTTGAATTTTAAGGTAATAGAACTAATGTAGGATTTAAACGGGAAATGAAGATTCCACCAGAAAAGAAACCTATGATGTACATTCTCAACTCACGACACAAACACAACGACAGACAAAGACAAATACACAGACATACACTAACTATATGTATAGATGGTAATATAATGTAGTATAGAAACATCAAAGGCCTCAAGTTTGTCTTTACCATCTCTTCCACTCTACCGGAGTTGTCTTCCCTGCAAAGCCCAAAACCAATCCAAGAAAAGTTGCTTCAGAGACTCTCCATAAGATAAATCATTGTAAGAAAGCTATATATCTTATAAACAGAACTTCTTCTTCTCTTCTTCAAGATAAATCCTCTTTTGACCTTCTCACTTTAAAATTACCAAAGTATGATCACCTTCGGTTTTTTGGATGTCTTTGTTTTGCATCTACCCTTTTGAAAGATAGACATAAATTTTCTCCTCGTGCTTCAACATGTGTATTTCTTGGGTACCCTCAGGGATATAAAGTCCTTAATCTTGAAACCAACAAAGTTTCTATTACCCGAAATGTTGTGTTTCATGAAACTGTTTTCCTTTTTTCAACAATGTCCCCTACTCCAATCTCTGATTTGTTTTCTCAGGATGTATTACCTCTTCCTGCTCCTGAATCTTTATTTCCAGCTTCATTTGATATGAGTCCGGAGATTTCCAATCTTGATCAGTCTCTCTTACCTGTTCCTATTTCATCTTCAGAATCCTTATCACCAATCATTCCTTCATCTTTTGGTTCCAATATTGTTTTTGTTCCATAAGGAAACTCAAACCCAATTAGTACAACAAAACGGCAAACTAGATCTCTTGCTTATCTCGATGAATATCATTGCTATCTCTTAAACAAAACCACAGATTTTCCAGCTCACCCTACCCACACCACGTCTTACCCTATTTCTTTTTTTTTTGTCCTATGATAATCTTGAACCCTCTTACAGAAACTTTGTTCTTTCCATAACCACTTCTTTTCCACCTAAAACCTTTCATGAGGCTGTTCAATCTGCTGAATTTACAGATGCCATGAAATCTGAAATGAATTCTCTAGTGGTTAATGGAACATGGTCTGTTTGTGAGCTTCCTCAAGGAAAACATCCGGTTGGTTGTAAATGGGTTTATACCATTAAATATAATCCTGATGGCAGCATTGAGCGTAATAAAGCATGGTTGGTTTCTAAAGGGTATACGCAATTAGAAGGCCTGGATTATATTCATACTTTTCACCAGTTGCTAAATTGGGAACTTTCAGAATGCTTCTTGGTTTGGCAGCAATCAAGAACTGGTCCATTTCTCAACTGGATATAAGCAATGCGTTTCTTAATGATGATCTTGATGAAGAGATATACATGACTATGCCTCAGGGATATTCTCAATTAATGGGTGTTTCTTGGCCTGACAATTCAGTGTGTAAGCTGCATAAGTCTTTATATGGGTTAAAACAGGCATCTCGATAGTGGAATCATAAGCTTACTAGTGTGATATTGGCTGAAGGTTTTACACAGGCTCCTGCAGATCATTCACTGTTTGTGAAATATGATTGAACTATATTTTTGGCCATTCTAGTATATGTGGATGATATATTGCTGATTGGTAACACTGATTCTGCTATGGATGATTTTAAGAATGCACTTAAATCTGCTTTCAAATTGAGAGATCTTGGACCGGCCAAATACTTCTTGGGTTTTGAGATTGCTAGGAAAGACACTGGTATTTCTATTAATCAAAGAAAATATACATTGAAACTCCTTGAAGAAACAGGATTCCTTAGGTGTAAATTAGTTTCAGTACCTATGGAGCCTAATTTGAAGTTGTCAGAATTTGATGGTGAGTTGTTGGATGATGCATCTATGTATAGAAGAATCATAGGCAGGTTGTTGTACTTGACACATACTCGTCCAGATATTACTTATGTTGTGCACAAGTTGAGTCAATACATGGCTTCACCTAGGAAAGTTCATCTCCAAACGACTCACAAGATACTTCGACACTTGACGAATGATCCAGGACAAGGCTTGTTTTACTCTGCTTCTTCGACTATTCAACTCAAAGCTTTCTCTGATGCAGATTGGAGTTTATGTCCTTATTCAAGAAGATCTTTCACAGGATATTGTATGTTTTTAGGTGATTCGTTGATCTCATGGTGCAAAGCAACGTTCAGTCTCTCGAAGCAGTTCTAAAGCAGAGTATAAGGCCATGGCTGATGCAACATGCAAGCTGGTTTGGTTGACTTCTTTACTCCATGATCTTCATTGTTCACCAACAGCTCCAATAACGTTATTTTGTGATAATCAATCAGCCTTGCACATTGCCTCCAACCCCGTGTTTCATGAGAGAATGAAACACATCAAAAATGGTTGTCATGTGGTTCGAGAATGGTTGCAAAATGGATTTCTCAAGATTCTTCATGTGAAATCAGAACATCAATTAGCTGATATAATCACAAAAGCAGTACAACCAGGTCTCTTCAAAAGCTTATTGTCCAAGACGGGAACTCACAGTTTGTTCCTTCCATCTTGAGGGGGTGTATTGGAGCTAATTATACCAGTTCCCGATTATGTAAATGTCGATTAAAACCGGTTTACTTGATAGAATATATGTACATAAACCAAACTCTAATTGTAACTAACTTTTCATTAATCGAATACATTCTTCGTTCATCTTCTTCATTTCTTCTTGAGCTCACTGAGATCTTTGAGCTCTAATAGTGGTCACAAAGTAATTAATATTGTTGAAAACGTTCTTCTTAGCTGGTGGTACCACAATACTTAATTTAACATATAGATAAAATTAATGTAGACATAATTTTCAGCTTCCACGAATTTTAAACAATATGGTAGTACATTAATTTCGTTAGAGTCTGTCGAACCATTAGATATTATGACTTACAATCTGGATAAAAATAACAATATTACGTATAAACTATAAAACAAAATATGCATTATTTTTATTTTATAAACAAAATATGCATTATTTGTTTTATAAACTATAAAACAAATCTACTTTTCATTCCGATCCCTTAATAATAGCTTTTTAACCATGTAAATTTTTGTGCTGTAAACAAAAAAAAAAATACATGTAAAGTTTTGTTCTGATGTGGATTTATAAAGATATTTTTATATCGTAACATCTTAATATGTGTTGTTATCCAAAAAAACATTTAATATGTGTTTGGAAAAAAAAAACCATCTTAATATGTGGATAAATAGTAAAATGTTAACCAATATATGAATTGTAAGTTCATTTATATATATTCATAAATATAGTGCGGTCTAAGGCGATCCAATTAATTATATGTTTAATTACATCCAATGCCCATACTCTATTTATTCATTGCTTTAACAAATTAGCTCAATATCGAGTTATTGAAATGGTCCCAATTTGAGAACATTCCCTTCACATTTACTGCTATCTAACCCTAAGTTTGCAATTGCATGGCTAAAAATATATATCCGATATTAATGCCAATTTTGTATACTCTCATACAGACTAATTGATACTTCCTTGTCTCGACGTCAAGTTATAATCGTTTCTTATTATCCACATGCATAATTTGTAGGGTCGTGACTCAAGGGAGGGATCTATATAATTACGATGTTTTTTTTATATAATCTGTTCCAATTAATGCGTATCCGTGGATGTGATATGGTGAAGCATGTGGTGTAGTTATATTTTAATGTCATTCTCAAAAGTTACAAAATATGGTATAATAGGAATATAGTTAAAATCATATCCAAAAGAGTTAATTTCAAAAAAAAAAAAAAAAAAAAAAAAAAAAATATCCCAAAGAGTCAAAGAGCTAGTAAATAAGTAATAACCAATATATATTGTACGATGGTCGAAGACTAAAAAAACCGAGGTGAAATATAAGTTCATTCAGTTTAGTGGTTAATATAGTGGTTAATTTGTTTTTTGTTTGTCCGTCGATTTTTTTCTGTTGAAACACATTATTTTAGGGTTCATAATAAAGACCAGGAAATCAATATCATTAGCATTCACACGAACACACATTACAAAAACGTTTGAAAAAATAGTTAAAACACACACACATAAAAACATTGTTTATTAAAGAAAGCTCAAGTCTTGAATCCTGATCTCAGTTTTAAACTTCTTCTGATGAGACATCTCATGATGATCAACCTTGGCTGCTTCTTTCATTTTTCTAGAACTATCAACCACCGAGACAGATTTGTGACTCTTACAACCCGACAAAAACCCACCCGACCGGACTTTGTCAGCAATCACCGGTTTGGTTTTAACCACCGGACCACTTCTCGTGACCCTCTTCATCATATCGAAATCCGAAATCACCGATTGGTCTGCCATACTTCCCGTTACCACACTCCATCCAATGCCAGCCTCACTCGGCTCATAGACACTGCTCGTTATGTTTTCAATCTCGAACAAATCAGAACTCGCTACACTTGCTGTCTCTTCCTCTTGCGTGTTGCTTCTCATTGAAGAGTTATTACCATTGTTGTGGTTGTTGTTCTTAGTAGAGAGCTGGTTTGGTATTGCGTCCCATGTAAGCAGAGAGAGCTTTCTCTCGAGGTTCATGGCGATATCAGACCTTTGAATAGGTAATGAAATTTTCTCTGGCTCATGATAATCCATTTTCTTGGCTTCAAAACGGAGTCTTGGTTTGTCGTTGTGCTTTCTTGAGTCGTAAGCTACGAAATCTCGATCGGAATTTCTACGTTTACTGGAGATGTTTTGGTCGGTATTAACGGTTTTGACCCCGGAACAGGGACTATAACATCTAAACCCACCAAAAGAGATGCTTGTCTCGTTTGTTTTCCGTTGCTTATTGTCATTGTTGTTGCTAATCCTCATGAGAAAGGTTTGACTGTTGTAACTTGACTCGGATCTTACACTTGGAGTTCCGTGTCGGCTTGTTCTTGATCTAGAGGACGTCGTTTTCGTCAACTGAGGATGAGGGTGAGGATGATCTTGTGTGTTTTCCTTTTCGTGTTGCTTGGTGATATCCACCGTGGAATCAACATGATCCAGCTTCATGCTGAAGTACTTTTCTGCGCCAAAAACTCCAATCTCGGCGTCAACATCAGCAACGGAAGCTTTGATATTGGGTTTGTCTGAAATTTTTGAAGAAGAGTGTTCTTTGATCGAGGAGAGGACAAGTAGTTGTGGTTTATAAGTTGAGATTTGGCGAAAATGGGCACTCTTCTTTTCAGCTTCCATCTCTATTGTGTGTGTATATATGTTGTTTGGTGACTACTTTATGAAGTGGTAAAAAACAAAAGATCCAACAAAAAGGATTTTAGGGAAATGACAAGAAGAAGAAAGCTATGGAAATGATGGGAGATTTGCAGAGAGAAAAAGCTTTGAATGATGGATGTTCATGAGGAGGAATTTTCACTATTATATAGAGAAAAATAATCTTAATAAGTGGAGGAAATGGTGCCAAGTCATAGTTAGTAGCTACACAGTTTGCAAACCCCTCATTTAATTTAAAAATATTAATTAAGGTTTTCTTTCTAAGAAATATTATAAGAAGTACGTCCATAAATTGGGAAGTGCATATATATGTATATATTGTAAAGTCGGCGTAACAAGTCGGTTGAAATCAAAAATATTTTTGTATAGGCCACATCACTATGTATAGTAACCCAAAATTTTCTCCGTAAATACGGATCTCCTCATTTTGTAACTACACAATAATAACTTTTAGAAAAATAAAAGAAACACTATTCTCCTATTTTTCTCTTTAGTAATAAAAATTTCCTCTTCTACTTTTAAATCTTTTTCGCCATAAAATACAGGTAAACATGTAATGTTTTATAACACGTTATCAGCATGATCACTCTATAAATTCTTTTTTTTTTCCATATACTTATAATACCTTATAATGGCTGAACTACGTCTCTATAATAATATATTACTTTTACAATGTTTGCGTAATGCACCATTTTTATGTTAATGGATGGGTTTGCCTCCTGATGAGGACATCAGAACCAACATAGCCCATGGCGTGGAGAAGTTGCACACAAATGCACATGGCATAGCCAACGACAACGTGAAAGCGATCGTCAACCCTTCGGTTGTCTTTGAGAAAGCCCATGGAACTGCTACCACATCAGAAAGAGATCGCCTTGTGCGTACGGCAGACTTAGATCCTGATCCTATTGGCGACAACGAGATCTTTCTTGTTGTTGGGATAGTTGCTCCTAAGCTACGATCACCTAGCATACATCTAATGATGTTAGGTGCATATCTTGAAGAATTCTGCGTCAACCATAAGGCGACAAACCATGTGACCACTTGGACTACATTCTTAGCTCAGCTAGAGCATGCCTGGAACTGGAATCGTCCAATTATCAGTTTACATGAAGGAGTTATTAACCTTTCCATTCAGGTGAACCCGAACATACCCGATTTGGACCTACGTGCAGTCATTGGGGGATTCCGGCCAAACCAAAAGGATTTAAGCTATAAACTAACTTGTTCTGAAATATTGATCCATCCGAGGACCACGTCGAATTGGATTCACATAAAAATATGTTCATACTTGGAAGTTATGGATTTTACAAAACAATGTACCTGTTTCGAACCCAAGTACGCGATGAGTCCAAAGATCGATCTACACAGCCCAACTCAGAAACTATTTCGACCTAAAACCACTTGGAGAATATTATTGGGTCTCTTATGGTTCCAGCAAGCCCAAGATCCGAATAAATTTCCATCGTATCCTCAAGATACGTCCCATTTACGAAAACGGGTCGATTTGGTTCTATACATGGAAAGTGCTACACCCAATTGGTTTAGGAGCCTTCAAAACTATGTGTGGCGACCAGGAGATACTCAACTACATTCAGAGGCTCACAAAGTTGTTCTAGAAGCTGCAGAAATTCGAATTCAAGATACAAGGCTCCTCACAAATTGACTTAAGTGGGATGTGTTCACACTTACTCTAAGTTTGAATATGAATGTGAACTCTACTTTTGCCTCTTATGTCTTTTCTTTTCTATTTATTTATATTTGTGGTTTGAATTCATATTTTAGTCCTTAGGACCGTTGGAATGAGCCTATATAAGCTCAGTTTCAGTTTCATTGTAAGATACCCTTGAATTTAGAAAGTTAATAAGAAACGTTTTGTTTTCTCTTGTCAAAGTCCGGGACTTTGTTTTGTTCGTGTTTATTCTCTAGTTCTTATTGAGTGATTCATTAAGTTCTATTGAAGCTTGCGGATTAAGCATGTTGAGTGATTCAACATTCTTATTCGTCCATTGATTGAGCGAGTCAATCCCTATCCTTCACCTCCATATCGACTTCGTTTCCACCTTCCGCAAGATAAGCTTGGAATCTCGTGATCATCAAGTGATCTTAAGCCGGAGTGATTCCGTGCTTATATCACCTCCTTACAATTTATTTATTGGTTTAATTATTTATTTCTGGCCATGGTCGGCTTTGCCGCCTGATAATTTATTTACTGTTTAATATGGATGACTCGGTCACCATACTTATTTATTAATGGTCGGTTTTACCGTCTGCAAATTTATTTACTCGTTTAATTATTCATTTATATTTATGGTCGGCTATGCCGCCTTAATAATTTATTTACTGTTTTAATATGATTAATCTTGTCATCATAATTATATTATAAATTGCTGTTTATTTTTGTGATATAATTAATCGCATGTTTATAAAATTATATATATGATCTGGTAAATATTATATGATCAATTATTGAATATTTTCAGATTGATTTTTGTTTTAAATCTTTTAATCTCAACGGTCACAAAGGAAAAATTTCAAAAATTTTTCTCTTTTTAAACGATCATGAACAATATTTTCAATATATAAATATACTCACTTTCACTCATTATTTTATCTCAAAATATTTCATCTTTTCTCAAAATATTCTAAAAAAAAAAAAAAAAAAAAATTCAAGATTTCGAAAGAAGATTTTTCAAAATTTCAAGAAAGATGTCTCGATTATTATTTCTTTTAAGTGTAATTTTTATTATTATTTCGATTATTACTATATGTTAGATTTAAATTTCAAAAAATTCAAATTTTTTGTTAACTTTTTTTAAAAAATTCAAAAAATTTAGCCGTGGCTCTTTGAAATTTCATATAACCACGGAAAATCCGTGCTAATCCGTGGCTATATATAAGGGATTTTCTATGGCTATTCTGTGGCTATATAGCCACGGATAAAATACGTGGCTAATCCGTAGCTAAATAGCCATAAATTCCTTCTGTGGTAATCCGTGGCTTAATCGCAGTTTTCTACTAGTGAAGGAGATTTAGCTTTTCTCCTATCGCAGCTTTGGCCGGATCTTCTTCATGTAGAAAGGGTTCGGTGAGCAGAGATCAGGAGGGTCAAGCATCGGCGGTGACTCAGGATTGAGCCCAGTCTTATTCTGAGACGACGATGTCACTAAGGAACGTCGGTGAGTCATCTTGTCACATAACTTATTGACCGCATCGCTGAATCTCGACTCGATTTGTTCAATCTTCTCAAACATCGACGTCAATATAGTTTCAAGCCTCTCCTGTGGCATTTCCATTTCCGAAGATCCGAGGACCATTGGCTCTGATACCTTTGATACATAATTTTTAGGGATATATGATGAAATTGAAAGATACATGATAGAAGATGAAAACCAATGTTGGTAAAACAAAGGATTTCTCACACATGATCCATGAAATAGAAGGAAGAAACATTCCTGAACTCAAGATGCGATTACATAAACCATGAGAGAATTCAAAGGAAGAAGATGAACTTCATGTTCAGAAAATTGATTGTTTTCCCATTCTGTTTCTCTGCTTCTTTTAAATGCTTCACATTCTAGATTCAATCTCAGTCGTTGCTTTGTTTTTAGTCTTCGCCCTCCACGTGTCCGATCACTCCATATTATTTCCTATATCAAATCGCATCTTAGAGTCTAGATGATTCGCATAGTCCAAGTTAAGGTTAATGGTAACTTAGCGTTTAAAATCAATTTTGTTCACCGATCCTACATATATTAAAAGATGAGCATTTTTGATGACATGTCAAGCCCTCATTTTTTCTCTTCATTTTTAAAAACAAAATCACCATTTATCATTTAATATATTCCCCTAAATCAACTCCATAAACTTCTCCTATTCTATTCCGAGATATTTTCGAGATATTTGATACTACTATTTTAGATTAATATTATTTAATCAACGTATTAAATTCATTTATTCCTTATCTATTTTATGGCAATTAAATTTTTTTTTTTTGTCAATTAAATCAAAATCTAAGAAATTTGACTAAGATTTCCTTATACTTCTACAAAATATAAACAAAAATTTTTAGTTTTTTTCTTATAATTTTTTATTGGTTTTTCAAAAACAAATATATCTTTCTTTTTACTTTTTAAATTAATAACGTTAACTACCTAATATATTATTTCCTGAAATTGCTCTAACAAATTAAATACTAAAAATAATCTTGAATAAATGGTAAAGTTTAGCTTAAATGAATCCAACACTATTTTGAAAATATTTATAACATATAAATCGGATGATTAGGTAACGTAGACCTAATCACTATCTATATATATATAGAAGAGCCATCACCTTCACTTATCTTCCATCAAAATCGTCACACTTCTCAGATTAGTTTAATACTTTAACCCTCATATTTTTCTATTTGATTTTCTATTAACCGATTAACTTTAATTTTGTTATTTCATTTTACAATGGCAGGAAAACAAAAGAGAGAAGAAGAATTGGACGATGATGTGATGTGTAATTCACCTAAATAGACTGCAAGTGCACAGCGTACAATTGTAGTACTTAGGTTATCGATCCCACAGGGAGCTAAGACTGAAAATCGGATTGAAAACTAGTTACTCAAAATCGAATTTGAAAAAACCTAATAAACTAATGAAAGCCGAGAAAAACGTGATTTTTGTGGTTGTGACTAAATCAAGTTTCTCTAGATAGCAAGTTTCTCTAGATACCTGAAGCTAGATGTAGATAGCAAGTTTCTCTAGATAGCAAGTCAATCTACATGGAGCAAACTAAGTCAATACACCAGGTAGATAGCAAGTTTCTCTAAATCATGTTTCTCTAAATCAATCGGTAGAAAGCAATTTTAGAAAGCAAGTTTCTCAAAATACAAAGTGGAGGTTTACCCAGATGAGGGAATTGATCAAAATGTAGTGCCAACAACACGCCCTAACCTACAAATCAGATGACGCTCCCGATCCCGATCCCGACGCCTCTTCCGATCCCGACGCCTCTCCCGACCGCAGTGATATGATTGGATCCACTGTCTCAGTTACAGCTTTCGAGCATGTCGGAGTTTCAGATTCCTCGGATTCTTCACTTGTACTAAAGACTTCGTCTTTGAGCTATGAAGAAAGACAAAAAAATTTTATTCATAAAAATATAAATATATATTAATTTGCCTTAAATAAATATATTAATTTACCTTCATCTCAACAGCCGCCAAAATGAGCCCAAAATGTCTTCGTAGTTTAACAAACCCACAATGACCATATTTGAATCCCTGGGATTCATACAACCTCCAGTACTCTATACCTTTTCCACTTGACCAATCAAGTCCCTTCCCACATAGAAGGAGTGCATGCTTATTACGTGTTACGTAAGGAGTTGTATCCATTTCAAAAGCCGTAGGGAAAATTACACCCTGAATAAAAAAGAAGAAAAGCCAAATTAGAAAAAGAAGCAGAACCAAATAAAGAATACATAATAATTAAAGATTTTAGTACATACCCGACTGTTTTCTTGATAACTTGGATACATACATATTTCCACCGTGAATGTCCAGCCTCCAACAATCTCTCTAACAATACCTCAAAATCTGGAATATCTTCACGATTCAGGCGGTGGATTAACAGTCTTCAAATGGTTGCGCATGAACGGAAGGGTATGTCCCAAATCTTTTAAAGCTCGACTTTTAGTTTGGCAGCGGAGAGGCACTATCTCGTCCATTATTCGGTTGACACTAAGACGATTCCTTCTCGTGATTTTCCGCCCATCGAACTTCATTAAAAAGTACCATTGCCTGGAAAAGCTAATGGACCAACAGTTCCCTAAAAAAAAAATGCTACTTAGGAAAAATCAAGGAAATTCCTTTTGTAATGGAAAGAAAAAAAAATGTGAATACCTAATTCTTGTGTGATATGTTTCGCAAAGCAATCAGGTCTTAAATCAACCCACGTGAAAGATTGGTCTATGTATCCCTGAACATTTAAATAAATTATAAGAACAAAATATATATGAATTTAAAATACATTTACAAATTTTACAAAAGTTACGTGCTGAGTATTAGCAAAGTTATAGATGTCGTCATCTGTGAGAGCATTGTTTAGCCTGTTGGAAGAATTCTTCAGAATCGTTACGACATCCTTCAATGTTTGTTCAAAAGAAGACTGGTCTCGCTTGGGTTTTTTCTTTAATTCAACTCCCTGGTCTTGCCTCCGCTTTTTTCCATGGCCATCATCAACCTTGTGATTTAAGCAAAGTGAAAAAAGATTATTATTAACAATTTTTCACTAAGTCAAGAAGACAATGATCAAGTGAAAAAAGAGGCGAAGATAACCTGGGTCTGTTGAACATCTTCAATTTCGTCAGTGTTTACCTTTAACAAATAGGTACAAAATAAAAATTAATATTCAATAAAAGGTCACGAAAACAGATCTATTGAAAAAAGTGGTTAAGATTAACAGAATAAAATAAGCATTAATTACAGAGATCTATTAATAATAATTCAGAAGAGAAAGATGAAGAGGGACAAGGAAACGTCGTAGTTATCTGTACTTTGCGTTTCAAAAACTGGAGATTGATAGGGTTGGTTGGATCATGGGTTTTGCTTCACAAAGAGGCACAAGTACAGCTTTACAATGCCTTGGGACTTAGTGTCATGAAGCTTCCAAACCTTCCCAATGATCTCAAACCTTTAGTGGCTGCATTCTCGGACAAACCTACTAATCCCGGGGCAACGCTCTACCTACTTTGCAGCAAGAAAAGACAACTATTGCTGTTGACACTTCAAAGAGGAGACAAGGTTTGGGACACAACCACCATTGACTGCTTACGGATTGATGCTAGACACGTGAATGCTATGTATTTTCTCAGCCATATCTTGCACATCCAAGATGGTGAATCCAAGATGGTGTATTTTGTTTTTTATTATTTTACATTTCAGGTTTGATCAAGACGGATGCGTGGCCGCTTCGGTCCACTCGATCTTTGAAAGAGATTTCAAAGAGCCTCATGCCAATTGGAGGCAAACACCGGAGCATGTCAGAAGACGGTGGTTTCAGACTTTTGCTGTAAGTTTTTTAATATTTAAAATTAATTATTTTATAATTTATATCACTTATTGTTTGAATTTTTTATGATAATTTTTTTTTTTGTAGCAAAACTATCATTGGGAGTATAGTATTACGAGCAAGGTCCGAAAGGAGTTTGCGGCGAAGTTGAAGGAACGCATGGCCGACCAGGTGGGACGGTGGAAGAAGAAGTGGAAGAAAGAAGGCGACCTTGCGATGCCTAGGTGGTTTGATCCAGATGTCTAGGCAGGCCTTGTGGCGTATTGGCAGGATCCGGCGAGCGAGATCAAGAGCGCTAACAGTCGGGCGGCCCGGTACGCTGATCCTGATGGGGACGGGTATGCCAAGCATCGGTCTGGACAGCTTTCCTACCTTGCCCGCGGACGAAAAATCGTAAGTTTTTCATTTCTTTTAATTAATTAAATTCTAATTATTAATTAAATTTTATTGTGATATTTATAAAAAAACAAATCAGGCAAAAGATCGCGGAGATTCGGTCCCGGATTTGCTAGCTGTCCTCGAGGAGACAATGAGGCGACCAGATGGACTTTCGTCGACAAGAAGTCTGAGAGGATCTACAACGACGTCACTTCCAAGATGCAGGAGTTGACTCAGCATTCTGAGGGCGATGAGAGCGCATCTACCCATTTGACTCCCGCCGTGAAGAACAAGATCTTTACCGAGGTATGAATATTGATGTTTTATATTTATTTTTTACAATAATTTCAACTAATTAAACTTATTCTTAATTTTCAGGTCGCTCCCCGTAAAAAAGGGAGAATTTACGGAGTCGGTTCTCTGCAATCGCAGATCGACTCGTGTACTTCTTCTTCCTCGAGAGCAGCAGAAGCGGAGTCCGCCGCCTACCTCCAGGGCATCATTGAATCGCAGGCCCAGCTGATCGTGACTCAGTCTGAGAAGATCTCGAGGTTCGATCAGATGTTCAGCTATTGGCCACAAAGGATCCGATTCTTGCTCAGATGTTTCAGGACCCTGGAGACGCATCTACTAGTAGGACCGAGACCGGGACCGGAACTGGTACCGGAACCGGAACCGGGACCAGAACCGGGAACAGAACTGGAACCGGGACCGGAACCGGAACCGGAACTGGATCCGGTCCATCGGTTCAATTTTAGTTTTCCTTATGTATGATACAATTTAGTTTTTTTAATGTTTGAACAATTTAATTTTATAAAATTTTAATTTTGAAAAACAATTTTATTTATTAATTTATAAATTTTTAATTATTAATTATTATATAATAATTAAAATTTTAATTATTATATAAATCGGATGTCGCCGCAATTCCCGCGCAATTTGCGACGGTTTTGCGAGGGAAATAAGAACCGTACCCTCGCAATTCCGTCGCAAATTGCGAGGGAATTGCGACCCTAATTAGAAATACTATCCACGCAATTCCGTCGCAATGTTTCCTCGCAAATCCGAAGCAAGTTTTGCGACGCATTTGCGGGTAAAATTAGTAACGCATTTTGCTTCCAATTTGCGATGAAAAATTTTGCGATGAAAAATGTCTTCACGCACTTCCGTCGCAATTTTGCGACGATATTGCGGGGTTATTTTTGCGATGATATAGCAACTACGTTTTTTTTTCGCAAATTTGCTAGGGATTTGCGACTAAAATTGATTTGCGAGATGTGATTTGCGACGGAATGGTGCGTCTCGCAAATCCATCGCGAAAGGCCATTTGCGACGGAATTGCGAGGTATATGTCCATCGCAAATGACCTGTTTTCTTGTAGTGTGAGCCTTTCTTGGAAAAATGGGCCTGAATTTATGACTTGAGCCGGGTTAAGGAAGGGTGTTAATCCTACCTCCAACATTTTAGCATGCATCATGTGTGTATTTATTACGCAAAGTAGCATATCTTATGAAAGTTCAAAACATAGATAAAATTTCATTAACACAATCATGCGTGGTATTGATGTCTAATTAACACTTAATGAAAAATATATATAAGTTTCTCCACAACTAAACAACAATAAATATCTCTAACGGGGTTGTGTAGCTAAGGAATCCCTAAAAGGAAGAGATCTAGAGGAATGTAGGGAAAAATCAAACATATTAATTAATGTTGTGAAGAGACAAGAGTCTATCGCTGGAGTGACATAGCTGATACTCTTGAGAAACTGTCCCGCAGCACCCGCAGTCCTCGAGGATGTTTGTCTTGGCGTCATAGCGTATCAATGATAGCTTTGTTTTTTTTAAAAAGCTTCAACAAAACTTGGTCTGACCGAATATCTAGCATCTCCACTTTACCATCGTTTTTTTTTGGAAGGGTTCCTCTTAGGTCGATCTTATGAATCTTGGCCCAGGCACTTTCTTCCATCCTCCAAATCTCCATGATTCGAGACGAGGCATCGTAATCTGTCATGTATAAGTTTCCGCGGCTTCCAGATAACATGAAAAAGGGAGATGTTTTTGATCCTTGGGTGTCAAGGCGGAAGAAGGGAGGTTTATGGTTTAGGGTTGAGAAAGTCTCGTCTTGTAGAGAGAAAGACACGATCTGAAAATCACTAGTGGTCCAGTAGATGAATCCATTGACGTGAACCTGAGAAGAGAGTTGTAGTAGATAGGGACATGGTCTTTGCTGCCTTCTCCAACGGGATACTTTAAGACGTCCATCTTCCACAATGTCAATATTCAAGACCTCAAACTTGAGATCAAATTTCTTCCAAGTCGTGATGAGGCCACTTGGCAACCTTCTTGTCCGGTCTTCATCCAAGTCTTCAGGCCACTTGACGACTTTGTACTGTTTCGTGGCGTCGACAAATCCAAAGGAAAGGAGACACTCGTTGGAGACAAAAGAGATTTGGGTAATTTCTTCGACTCCTTGTTCACGGGGTCGCAAAGATGGATGTCAGTTTCACGAACAAAGCATAAGAGCTGGTGGTAAGAACTTAACATTCTGATTCGACCGTTCCCAAAATCAAACGTGAACTCGTGGACGAGGGCATCGGCCTTGTTGGTCACAGACAAGTTGCATAAGACCCCTCTCTGATCATGATGTTCCCGGCGTGCGGTGAGAGTAAAAAGGGAATCAAGTGAACGGTTGTGGTGGAGACGGATGAAAAAAGGATCAGAGAGGAGAGACCTCAATTCCTTTGAGACGGATCGGAATCTCGCTAGGGATTTTCCTGGAACTCGAGACATGATCTCCGTAACAAGCTCATTGGGCAGAGAAATTAAAGAGGCCATTGTGGTTTTTCTACAGGATCTTGATTTGATTTTGGTGCTTTAAGCGTATTGTGTCCTTGCCCTCTTTATATACACACTAGCTAAGGCTTGTGAGAAAAGGAAATTGGTTTTTTTTTTTCTTTCCCATATACACCACACGAATTTAACTAAATCCTAAACAGAAGGAAATTTTGTTTCCACATAATCTCTACTAGGTAGCTATCCGCGGATACAAAGTAATTTAAAAAAGAAATTAGATATTGATTAATTCAAAATTATCATAAATCTTTCATATATATCTAATAAATATTTTTTTAGAAATTACAGATTTATCCGTTCCTAAAAAAATATAAATTTAACATTTTTGGAAAATTTTAGAAAAATATATTAACTTATTTTGAAGATGATATTTTAGACTTTTTTTATTTCCTGTATTTTGACATCCTTTACTTTTTATTTTCTTTTGGTGTTGTCATTTTGACAATTTTTTATCTTATATAAATTGAAACTAACTATACATCATGATTATCTCCACACAACTATAATAAAACTATATAAATGAATTTATTATTATTTTCTAATTTGTTATTAGTAATTTAACCTTTTTCTATTTTTATTTTTAGTTTTTAGAGTAATTTTACTATTTCAAGTTTTTTTCAAATTTAAATAATTTTCAAATAATATTTTTTTCTCTTAATATATTTAATTTTTTTTTAAATAGATTATTTCTTATTTTCTAATTTTTATTAGTAATTTAACTTTTTTTTTTAGTTTTTATAGTAATTTTACTTTTTCGAGTTTTTAAAAAAATTTAATTCTTTTTAGTAAAATATTTATTTTAATATATTCATTTTTTTAAATATTATTTTATAATAATTTAACATTTATTTATTTTCATTTTTAATTAAAAAAATAAATCTAAATGACAAATTTTAAAATAAATAGATTTATTAAGGACATAGTAGTAATCAACCAATATGAGGATGAATGTGAACACTTTTTCATTTTTTCTTTAATATATAAGATAAGACTATAATAATTTTCCTATTGTGTTTTCCTTTGAATTTTATAAAAAAATTAAAATATTTACGAGTATGATTTTGTGAAAATCCTAACGTTCCCACCGAAAATATATCTATCCTATATAGATATTGACCTCTCATATATGATTTCCTAGACGTAACTCTAAACTTTTTTACCTTTGAGTCAGTTCAATGTCGTTCAACAATTCTTATAATCCCTTCAACAATATGGGTTTGTTTAAGGTTATATGTTCGACCCATTCACACATAATGGCGAATCCATAAAATATTTTTACTGGGGCCATAAGATCGACTTTTAAGGATACAAAATAAAATTTTATACATCTTTGTTTATATTGATAAACTGATATTTTTCTATTTCTTATACTAGTAACTAGGTAGCAATCTGCAACACGTGCGGATACAAAGTAATTTTAAAAAGAAATTGGATATTGATTAATTCAAAATTATCATAAATCTTTCATATATATATCGTAACAAATATTTTTTAGAAAATACACATTTATCCGCTCCTAAAAAACATAAATTTAGAAAATTTTAGAAAAATATATTAACTTATTTTGAAGATTATATTTTAGACTTTTTTATTTCCTATATTTTGACATCCTTTATTTTTTTTCCCTTTTTGTGTTGTCATTTTGACAATTTTTTTTTATCTTATATAAATTGAAAATAACTACACATCATGATTATCTCCACACAATTGTAATAAAACTATCTAAATGAATTTATTATTATTTTCTAATTTGTTATTAGTAATTTAACCTTTTTCTATCTTTAGTTTTAGTTTTTAGAGTAAATTTTACTTTTTCAATTTTTTTTTCAAATTTAAATAATTTTCAAATAGTATTTTTTCTCTTAATATATTTAATTTTTAAAAATAGATTATTTCTTATTTTCTAATTTTTATTAGTAATTTTTTTTTTTGGTTTTTAGAGTAATTTTACTTTTTCAAGTTTTTTTAAAATTTAATTCTTTTTAGTAATTATTTATTTTAATATATTCAAATTTTTTTAAAATATTTTTTTATAATAATTTAACCTTTATTCGTTTTTATTTTTAATTAAAAAATAAATCTAAATGACAAATTTTAAAAGAAATAGATTTATTAAGAACAGAGTAGTAATCAACCAATCTGAGGATGAATGTGAGTACTTTTTTACTTTTCCTTTAATACATAAAATTGAACATAATGTGTGCTCTGTTTTGAAAAGAAGGCTCATAGGAAAGCTTAAGTTGTGATGGAAATGTTTATATTGAAAATCAACCATTAGAACATCGTAAAGGAAAACATATGTGAAAGGTGTAAGGAGCTTCCATACTCCCAAGAACTTGGACATAGAGAATTCAGACTTCAAAGACACTATTAAGCTCCATTTTAAATTTAAGCATTGTCTCTGGATGTTGGTGTAATGATTGAGTAGAGATGGATCACTGCTAAGCAACATACAAATATCATCATAAAAAAAAAAACCTTTTTTACGAAAAAAATATCCATGAGGAGTTTAAATCAAGATGTAAATGGTTGTTTTCATGATGTAGAAGCAAATTACAAGATCAAGAAATATTAGTTAAGCTTAATGGATTATCCTTGTGCTTTGTCCATTTTTCTATCTCAATTTAAAGCATTAGGTTTCTCTAATTAAAAGAACGATCTCAAACCAAGAACATCATAACAACATCACTCGGTAATTAAGTTACACTAGATTTGAACCCGTGGTACACCGCGGGCCGATTTTTTTTGTTTCTATGTTTTATTTAAAAATATTTTTGTTGTAATTTAAAATTGTTGGATTAATTGTAATTTTAGTTATCAAGATTTTTTTCGAATTTATATTAAGAAGATGTGTATATTAATTTTAAAATCATGTTATGCTTTTAAGTTTAATATAAATAATTTTGTTGTAACTTTTAGTTGTTATTTTAGTTAGTTTGATAATTATTAAGATTGTTTAATTTTACTTTAAATGTTAATTTTAGAATTTATAATATTTGTTTAATAAATACATAGTTAAATGTTATCTAATGTTTCATTTTCAAAAATAGTACATGCCAGAATATCGTTCTGCTATATAACCTTGCCACGTATTATTTAGGTATACCATGGGTCAATTTTTTGTTTTTATGTTTAATTTAAATATTTTGTTGTAATTTGAAATTGTTGGTTTAATTGTAATTTTAGTTATTACGATATTTTTCTGAATTTAAATTAAGAAGATGTGTTTATTTAAATATTTTTTTGTAATTTGAAATTGTTGGTTTAATTGTAATTTTAGTTATTAATTTTTTCGAAATTATATTAAGAAGATGTGTAGATTAATTTTAATATCATGTAATGTTTTTTTTAAGTTTAATTTAAATTTTGTTGTTGTAATGTTTAGTTGTAATTTGAGTTTGTTTGATAATTATTATGATTGTTTAATTTTAATTTAATTATTAATTTTAGAATTAATAGTATGTTTAATAAATACATATTTTAATGTTATCTAATATTTCATTTTCAAAAATAGTACATAAAAATAACTTGTTCTGTCATATAACTTCGTCCCGTATTATTTTACTATCAGAATAATGTCGATTCAAACTCATCCTGCTATATAACCCTGTCACATGTTATTTTAAAAAATATTCACAAAACCTTAAACTTTTTATTAAGTTAAATATATCAATAATAATATTTAAGACCTTTGTAAGTTTAAAAATTATTATATATGGTATAATCAATTTAAAGCATTAGGTTTCTCTAATTAAAAGAAAGATCTCAAACCAAGAACATCATCACAACATCACTCGGTAATTAAGCTACATAGAATCAAAGGAACCAACATTTATGAACAAAGAGACTCATCGAAGATATCACGGAAACATCTGATCTATTCGCATGAATGTTGTTTATGTATATGTACATGCACCTTCTTCAAACAAAGTTTCATTATCATCGAAAACGAAACAGAGTGCCAAGAATTTCGATGGCTGTTTATGTTTGTATGTGTGCTCATATACAGAGGAATTTCATAAGAATAGATATACATAGAGATGGAGGATCACGTATACAAATGAGTTTTGCTTGGTGTTATATACATATACTGAGAGATCGAATTTCTTGAAAGCTAAGATTCAAGACACAGATTCTGGTGTTTGTGCTGATTTTGCTGTTTTCTTTTCGGACCTTTGTGATTAGTCGTGTTTTACCACATCAATTATCCTAATGTGCACGCTACCGCAATTATAACGGTTTATCGTTTGTAACACTTTAGGTATCGAATACACGGAGAGAAAGATTAGCACACTAAGAATGCAAGAAACTACTTAAGCTAAGCTAGCGATTTTTTGGTTTTTATTCTAAAAACTAATTACGGTAAACTGAAATTTGGAAACATCATTGAAAATGAAGCTCGAGACAATCTCGAGACCGGAGTGCGACCTGGTTTTAATATAATATTCAATAATTTAAATATTTTAATCCTACAATAATATTGCATAACTAAATATTTCAATCCTTCAATAATATTCCAATCTTAATATAAATATTCCATTTCAAATCTAAATATTTCAATTCATGTATAATATTCCATAATATTCTAATCTATTAAATTTAATATTCCATAATTTTCTAATCTAAAAAAAAAAATCAAAGTTGAAAATCGTATGGGAGAGAGTGAGAGAAGAGAGTGAATGAGTGACTTGGGAGAGAGAAATTGGTTTCCTATATATAGGACTTTGCAGACGTCGCTAAATCGACGCTAAACTCTCGCCGAAAATTTTGAAATAAATATTAAAATAATTGGACAATCTTTCTTTCGCGCGAGGATAACGACATTATTTTGAAAAAGTTGAAATGAAATTTTGAAAATTTGAACCATCATTTTTCGCACAAAGATAGCAATGATTTTGCAACGATTTAGCGACGATTCGTTGTAAAATCGTAGCAAAATTAATTAAAATTTAAAATATTAATTTTGCAACGATTTAGCGATAATTCGTCGCAAAATCGTCGCTAAAATAAATAATAATTGATACGAAGGCTGCGACGATTTCACAATGATTCCTCGCTAAATCGTTGTTAAATTCATTCTATACCCTAAACCACGAATGACTCATGTTTTCTGTTTTGCGACAATCGTCATTATTTTGAAAAATTTGAAATGGAATTTTAAAAATTTGAACCATCATTTTTCGCGCGAGGATAGCAACAATTTTGCAATGATTCGTTGCAAAATCGTCGCTAAAATAAATAATAATTGATACAAAGGTTGCGACGATTTAGCTAAATCGTCGCTAAATTCATTCTACACCCTAAACCACGAATGACTCATGTTTTTTTTTCTGTTTTGCGACGATTCCTCGCTAAATTGACGCAAATCCGTGGCACAGTTTCGTATTTTCCATCAAATATGATGAAACTACATAGGCTAAGTATATGTAAATTACTAATCAAAGTCATTCTTGTACTACTATACAGAAGATTTCTAATGTATTTGTACAATTTCTTTGTTTTTTTGTTGTTTTACAAAGCAAGGAGTTAATGTATAAGTATACTTTACTTTAAACCTTATTTTACATTTTGCATAAAAAAAATCAAATTTTGTGGTTAAGATGACCTTATTCCAAGTTTACATGATACACATATATATCATTAATTTCTATAGTTGATTCATAAATAATGCTCGAATATAACAATTTTTTCAAAAATCTTTGCGTTATTTTTGCGACGATTTTGCAACGTTTCGTCGCAATATCGTCGCAATATCAAAAACACGAGTCATTCGTGGTTTAGGGTATAGAAAATATTGCGACGAATTAGTGTCGAATCCTAGCTAATTCGTTGCAAAATCGTTGTAACAAAAAACACTATTAATTTGTGGTTTAAGGTATTGAAGATTTAGCGACGATTTCTTTTGTCATTGCTAAAGCGTTGCAATTTTACGATGATTTACCAACGACTGAAAACGTAGTGTGGTTAGGATCAGAACCTCTTCCAATCATTTGTTGTGTATAGGATCAGAACCTCTTCCAATCATTCATGGTTTAAGGATCAGAACCTCTTAATCCTTCATGGTTTAAGGTTAATATCGTTGGCAATTTTACGATGATTTACCAACGACTGAAGACTAATAATATAAACTTAAACCATGAAGGATTAAGAGACAAATATTAACCTTTTTATAAAACAGAGTACTAAAAAAAATAGAAATACTGAGACAGCAGAAACAGAGTATAGCCTGAGCTTTACTTTTAGAAACAAAACATTGTCTCCTTCCATAAAAACAAATGTCAGCATTTGTTGTGTATAGGATCAGAACCTCTTCCAATCATTCTTTTCACAGATTGATTAAGATCAGACATAACCATCGGAGAAGGCGCCAAATCTCGCTTAGTATCAAAATTTCCTTCCTTTGATGATGACGAGTACTCATCAGACTCTTCAAGAACACGCAAAGGATGAACAAACAGAAGTTGCACCCTCATTTCTCTGCCCCATCTTAGACCCGAAACCTTATCCGTTTGAAGTACCGAAAACGCGATGACAAGTAGAAGAATCATTCCTCTATGACGAATTGAAACACCCATTTTGAATATGTATATGCTGGATACTAGCTAGCTACAATGTTGTTACTAAGCGATTATATAAATGGAAAAAGGTTAAAGAAGAAGAGAGAATTTTGTCTCTCTTTCTTTCTCTTTGGAAAGGAATGGAGAGAAGATTGGTAAGAAGGAAGCACATATAAAGGCTGGTTTTAGAAGAACTCTATTCTGACAAGTTTGAACCAAAAAAAGGTTTACACTTGGAACTCTGTTCTTAGGAAGCTAAGCATATCTCCCTCTCTCTTTCTTTATTTTTGCTTCTTTTTTAAAATTCCATACCTTTCCTATTTTTAACATACACATCTACAAATATGTGGATGTGTGTACATTTTCTGTTTATTGGATAAGGTGAATGGTGCGATACTAATACATACATACAAAAATATAGTTTCCTAGGTGCAGTCTTGTGTTATTTTTGGGCATTGTTCTTCACACACAATGTCCCTGTCAAATGGAATCACCAAAGAACATAGAGATTTATTTTGAACATTCCCTATTGCCCAACATGGGCAGCCTTTTACCTTTATGTATATATGCATGTGAATTTGAATATTCTTACATAAAAATTAGGCATCATAATATAGTTACATAAAAAATAACAAGAAATCGATAAAGTTTACAAAAACAAAAATCGTGTCAATATATAACTAAAACTACATAAGATGGGATCACGGGAATTATGTCCCTTTTTGTCATATATAAATGGGATTTTATCTAGATACAGCAACAATAATAAGATGTAATTATGGTAAGATAAGCAAAACTAAATCCATGATATTACAGGGAGAAGAGGATTTGGCTTGACGAAAATGCTATCAAAGAAGAAGCAAGAAGGCTCTCTTTAAAGGGAGAAAAAGTGTTTATTCAGAAAGACTAAATTGAAAATGATGAAAACGAATAAAAATTAAATTGAAGGGGAAGTTGGTACGAAAGCTTGTGATAATTTCAACTTTTGTAATTTCAAGTTCTTTTCTCCATGCAATAAAATTCAGTCTTGCTTCTTTGAGCTTAATGTAATATCCTTTATGCTTTTTTTTTTTGTTTTATTGTTTTTTTTTCCTTTAATTACTTATCCCTTCCCTCTCTAATTTATTCATTCAAACTAAGGACCATTGGACTATATATCCATTTCGTTCAACTTGTTAAAGACGCATAACTTCATGTGTAAGTTTTATATTCATAAGAAAGTTGAGGATCTCTATCACAACGTATGAGGAACTTGATGGTCATTACATATCCCATAAAAATCAAAAGTTTGGTTTATTTAAATTTTAAAGGTAATAGAAGTAAAGTAGGATTAAATCGGAAAATGAAGATTCCACCAAAAGAAACCCTATGATTGTACATTCTCAACTCACGACACAAACACAACGACAGACAAAGACAAATACAAAGACATACACTAACTATATGTATAGATGGGTAATATAATGTAGTAGTTTAGAAACATCAAAGGCCTCAACCTTTTCTTTACCATCTCTTCCACTCTACCGGAGTTGTCTTCCCTGCAAAACCCAAAACCAATCCAAGAAAAGTTGCTTCAGAGACTTTCCATAAGATAAATCATTGTGAGAAAGCTTGTTTCGCTTACGACACTAACCGTTTCCTTCTCGGGACGAAAGAAGAGGTTTCTCAGTCTTATTCCCGGTTTTGCCACCCGAGTTTGAGACTCTTGTTTTAGGAGAATGAGAAGTGACTCTTGCACTATTACCTGAAGATGGTAAAGAGTAACGTCTACTGGCTTTCTCAGTAGTCCCTTGTTGCTTATTAGGTGAAGAAGAGCCTTGTAGCCTCAGCTTTGCTTTAGCAGATTTTGTCGCTTGCATATAGCTTGGTATTCCCAGGCTACTAGTCTGATTTCCATAATTACTCTCTTGACACTCGGCGGTTTGAGTAGTGGTAATAAGAGAACCCTTTTTCCCGGATTTCTGATTCTCCTTCCGTACTGAATTCTCCTTATAGGTTTGTTTGGGAGTTCTCTCTTCTTTCACATCCTCCTTTTCCTCAGTCATTACATTTTTTTCGCTCTCTTCAATTTGGTTGACCAATGTCGAATCAAGTGCTTCATTCGCTCTCAATGGTCCATGAGTTTGTATTAATTCCTCAGGTTGTTCCACCACTGTCTCAGACATTTCATCTTCTTTCTCTCCATCAAAGGCATTCACAGATTCTTGTAAACCTGGATTTGGCTTTTCGACTGCAATCTGTGAAATCGGTTGAGGTTGGATAGAGTTCTCAACTATGGGATTATGTACTTTCCTCAAGCCACGTTTCACTTTTTCTAGATCAACTTGAGGATTTTCCATAGCTGGTAGTGGTTCTACAGATTGGCTTGCTGAAACTTTGCGGAAGCTGCGTTTGGGTTTTTCAAATTCAAGTGATGCCTGTGCCACCGAGGCATTGTCGAGATTTGAAGTAGGGACTTTGCGAACACTCTTCTTTGGTCTATCAAACTCAGCCTCGACTATCTGAGGATTACTGGTAAACTTCTTCTGAGTTTTTCTGACGGAGGCTTTCTTTGGCTGAGGAACTGGTTTCCAGAAGCAAGAAGCTGACCAGTTCTCTAACCAAATTGAATTGGAAGAATCATTGTCGAGGGATAATGGCATCACGTTTGGCGATGAAGCTAGAAGCTGATAAGAAAACAGACAGCAAAATCATCTACCATGATCTTCTCATCTCCTAGTTTCAACTTTCAAACATTTAGTAAATGCAGAAACAAGTATATACCTTCTGAGCAAAAGCATTTGCTGTTAGCTTCTTGATTCCCAGGTAAGCATGTGTATCAACAACTGAGTCGGCGAGTTTATTTTCCTGATAAGACAAAAAAATCAGAAGCAGGGTTAAAGTTATAAGCTATTCAGCTAGAAAAACCAAAATCCCAGAGTTGAGCGAGATGTCATTACTAAAGGCTGATGATGCAACGGGCATTTCCTATGAACTTCAACTCCAATGTCGGAATGTCTGATCTCTCTTCCTCGAGCAAGTGCTTGCAATCTGACAATTCCCATAACACAACACAGGGTCGAAACAGCTTGCCTCCTAACCATGTGACCACGGAAAACTGCTTGTAGCCTTATAATACCTTTCAAGATCCGGAAAGCACGTCGAGCCTTCACATAGAGAGCTCAGATCAGAATACCAAAAAGTAAAAGAAAAACACCAATAACTGCAAATCAAGAGCCATGTCTATATCTTGTCCAGAAGCTTAAAAATATTACCAAGTAGCCTCTATACGCAGCCTGCACGGTAGTTGCTGCAATCTCTTTTTGAATTTCCTCTGATTCGGATCGTGAATCATCAGGAACAGAAGCAGCATCTTGAGAATCTGTTGGTTGGACCTCAGAAACTTGTATCTCGTCGTCTGAAACATCTTCATGTTCTAGATTCTGCGTCTCTACCATACCACTGGTATAAACTGCTGCATTTCCAATGGATGGAAGATCCGAAACAACATCGGATTCCTCAATCTTTGAAATAACCACTACCTCTTTTCCATTCACAGTTCTCTACGCATGATAACAATAGAATTGTTGTAACCATTAGACACAGACAACAAAGAGAAGAGTGACACCATAGACAATAGTAGACAGAACGAAATCAGTACTGTCCAGGAAAAAATTTCAATACCGAAAGTGAAAAACACTAGTAAAATGGACATGTCATGTAACCACATTAAGGAATTTTAGTCCTCTTACGGCAAACCATTACTGTACTCAACCTGAGAAATTTAACTAAACAAATATGAAATCCAATTATTCATATCATACAACAAATTGAAAGAAAAAACAGTGTTACCTCCTTCTCTTTAGAACCACTGGATTTAGATGGTTTCTTTCCAAGTAATACACTTTTTAACCATCTTGCAGGTTTTCCCATGATGTCCACAACCAAAATTCAAAACACCTGCATTTGTCCGAGCAATCACAAAAGATTATGCTCAAGCAAATAACAAAAGACAATAACACAACACTTTAATAACCAAAGATTCTGTAAATTTTGGTTCTAACTAGAGCTTGAAATTAAGAGACATATAAGCTGTTTGTAACAGGATTCATTATACTAAGTTCAATGGATCAGCCATTTATTTATACTTTATAAAGACTATGTAAAGTCAGGTTACAAAATTAAGAAAATTTAACATAAAATCATTAGTTCATGAGTACATGAGCCAAAGATTTGTAATTTTATAAGTAATCAGCTCTAATAATAAGGTTAAATAGTAAATCACAATCATTAACCAATGAAAATCAAACAAAACTGCAAAAACGTAGAAAACTCCAGAAATTAAATAACCGAAACCAGATCTGGAACTCACCTTGCAAGTACAATGAACCTGATCTCAAATCCACACTACCTGATCTCAAAATAAACAGTACGAAAAAAAACAAAAGTATTAAAATTTTAGGGATCCTCAAATTGTATTGTAGTCGAACTATTCCGAGAAATGTCGGTCTCAAACTAGAGCAACCGGTCGGATCTCATGTCTGAATCCGACACAAACTAAGAGGAAGACAACATTACCGTGACAGATTCAGAGACCGGATTAGCTAAAGATGCTTTCCATTTGCAAATCTCTTCTAGAGTCTAGTGCATTGGTGAGGCTATTCGGTGGTGTTAGTTTCACTTTCAGTGACCACGACGAGAGAGAAATTTATTTATTTATATTTTTAAAAACTGCAAACGCATCTAAAATTTTAAATCTAGCACCGTTCCTTTACAGCCGTTAGATCTATACTTTTTGCATAAACAAAAAAAAAAAAATTCTAATACACAGACCTAAAAACCAAAAAAAAAAAATCAAAACTTTCTGGGAAAAATGCCACCAATTAAGTAACAACACAATTGGGAAATGAGAATTTGACAGATAAGTAATTTAAGAAGGTGACAAAGTCAGGAGTGGGTAGTCCCCAGATTGCAGCTTACTTCGGGAACAAGTGTAATAACTCAGCTGCGTGACTATGAAGCATTTTCGGATAATTTACATTCTTATCCTTCTTCTTCTTCAACCTGCGCGAGAGTGAGGCGCGTGGTGATACATTAGCCCTTGGATCATGCGGCAAGCTCTCGTGGGGGTTCGTAAAGGGAACGCCTTTTATTATCCGGCTCTGTGAGACATTTCGTCGAGCAACTTGTGCTCTATTCCTGGTCATGGTCAAAACGAGAGCACGAACTAATCCGCCTCTAAAGTCAAAACCCAGAAGTTTAGAGACTAATGATTCACTTTTCACGTCGGCATACAATGAAAGAGCGGTTTTTTTGACCCAATGCTATATGCCTATTAGTAACAATTTTGGCAAATTTTACAGAAATCAAAGCTGCAGTTTTGCAGTCCCTCGTGGTTTCATTTGGCTAAGTCCTTTTTTATTGTACTCTTCCTGTTCTATTGATACAAAAATTAAAACCATGAAGACCATTGTAGTCGATTTTAGGATTTTGTAAATTTTGTGGTGCAGCCTACATGAGATTGGCAATGTGCAGAAGTTGGTGACGAACTCTCAAAGATAACGACAAAAATTATACTTTGTAAAAGGATGAACTGAAACTAGAAAATACAAAAGGTACTGAAGAACAGAAAAGACAAATGTGAAAACAGGGTTGCATCAAACGCCATCTAAACTGAGAACTCCATGAACTGTGAAACTCTAGTTTCGGGAAGCTTCAAGTTTCATACTTTCAACCAAATTAGCCACAAAACAGCAAAGTTTTGATTCTGAAGCTAAACCATCTGCTACTCTTGCAGTAGACTTTAGCTCTTCATGCAAATCCGAGTGCAGAACCAGGGTGGAGAAGTTCTCATCAATAATAAGCCCCAAACATTTGGTTATGTCTTCTAGTTCAGGAACCCAGTTGCATAGTCTCAAACCGAGCATGGAGGCAGCTTTAGGGCATGGACCAGCTTGAGGGAACATCTCATACTTCTTCATCCATTTAGAGAGGTATCGAATAAAGCTACTCATTTCATTACCATTCAACTTACTAACTGCAGATGCAAACATGACTTCATCAACATTCCGCGAAGCTAACAAGTAATGGAGGCAAAGCTCAGAGGTTAAAAACCCGTCGTGAGCAACCATCAGCAAGATCGAAGCCTCTTCAGCAACTTTATACTTCTTTGGCAGCTCTGTGTTGCTCAACTTTTCAATCGCCAACATAGCCTCACTGTCCCATTCTTCTCTTACCTTAACCATGTTGCTAACTGCTTCCTTTGATGGGCATAAAAAATACTTCAAGATTGAAAGTAACTCAGTTGCCCCAAGATCTGAAGCTTTTTTGATCACAGCACAGAGCAAATCTGACCGTTGCTTCTCAACAAGATTGCTAACTAAATAAGAGTATGAGGAATGATCAACCAAGGAGTTTGAAATTAAAATTTCCACTAGCTCCCACATCTCCAGACGAATACAACCTTTCAAAACTAAACCACATACATCTCTACCCATCATAAACCCATTCTTCTCCACCAATTTCTGTATCTCTGGACCAGCTTGATCTCCCAAAACTAACCCAGCTACATCTGTACCAATCGAAAGCTCAGTATTCTTTTTCAAATCCTTTAACTCATCAGGCTTAGCCTCTGAAATCCCAACTTTCTCAGCAATATTCTCAAGAAACTGCCTCAACATTCTCACAAAATCATCTTTGACAAACCCATTCGTATCCTTAAGTTTCCTTTTCAGCTTAGATGAAAACTTCTTACCCAAATCAATGACTTCAACATCGCTTCCTGAGATTCCCCACCCGGATATTGGATTGATAAGGGCACCAGGATTAGTGTTTTCTAGCTTCGGTTTCAGATTTGCGAAGATACCATCGTGACTAAGAGGGATTGGATAATCTGATTGCGAGTCGACTCGGTCCTGTTTCGCTACGGCGTTGGAGATAGCCTCAAGCAGCGTCATTGAGAACCAAAAAAGAATCAAACTTTATCCAGAATCTGTTAAAATAATGAGAACCCATTAACGCAAAACCATAAATCCATTCGTATATGACACAACAAAGGCTCAAAAAGAGTAAACAAATCTAATAAAGCAAAATCAGAAGAGTTCCATGGAGATTACTCCCAAACAACAATAGTTTAAGCGATCTAGAGCTATCAAAATTTTACCTTGAGGAGGGAATAATAAGGATGACTGTTCACTCGAATCGCCCACACTCGATCTGTCAGGTTGAAGAGGAGAGACAGATAAAAGATGAAAAGCCTAAAGAAGGCGATAGCAGATTAGGGTTTAGGGTTTTGTAACTGGGACACTATTTTCTGCATTTTTCTTTGATTCCAAATATACCCCTGTCTTCCCTTATTACATTTTATTGGATTTGGGGCAACGCCGAATTTAGCTGATGTCTTCGAAGTCCTGCATTCTGTATTTTTTTGGTGGATTTTGTTGGTAATGAGCGGGAGATTTTGGGTCGAAACTCATAATTCCGGCGAGATCCAAATTATGTTAATCTTTTTTTGTTTTGAAAAACAGATATTTTCTAACGTAAATCAAACTTGTGATTTTTTATGAAGAGGTGACTTAGTTACATGAACAAGCAATGCGACTGTCCCATAAATTTTTTTATGAAGGTAAAAATATTTAGAAATTTTTTTTATATAGATAAAAAAAGACAAAAAGACGGAAGTTATTAAACGAAAGGATCCAAAACAAAATTTATAAAACAAAAGGGTCCATAATTTTTTTTTCTTTGTCTATAACATAAAAAATTTTGAAAAAAATAATTTTAAATAATATTAAGGATCTATTTTTTAAATTGTCTATAAAATGTTTAAGTTAGCATTGCTTGTTCCTATGTTTTGGAATTCATAAAATTAATCATTAAGTCAACTCATCGAATATTTTTTTTTTTCTTTTGTTAATGGTAGAAAATGGTGAGTTAAAGTAGTTAAGGCAACTCATCGAATATTATTTTTTTTAACAAATTGGTCAATAAGTTGACTAATTATTCTAAAATGTCAACGGCATATACATAACTCTACGCAACGAGCAAAGGGTCTTAAGATCGTGGTCCCTTTAAATACGTACTTGTTATTATCAATCACATGTCCATGATAAATTCATTATGTACGCCAAAAAAAATTCATTATGTTATTCATTTTTTTTTCAATCGATTATATTGGATTCAAATAAGAGTGACAAATGATAACACAATAATAACATTAAAATAAAAATTTCATCTATATATTATGAATACTATTTGTTAAAAATCTCAAACCAAATATTGAGATAAAAGTTAAAACTATATGTCAATTAGTTTATAATTTTAAACTCAGGAGACCTAGTATTTTGTTCGTTTACAACTCTAGGGTTATATTTTTTTTTTTTCTCAACCCAGCTCTAGGGTTATATTTATGAGTAACAAATGTATAATATATTACTGATTCATTGAATGCCAAGTCGACCAACCATTTGGCAAAAATATTTAAAGACTTTACTAAACAAAGAGACAAACTTGCTAGCTTGACTTAAAATAAATATGCAATTTGAAATTGATTAAACTTTTAGTTGGAATTTTGTTTGTAGCAAAGTCATAAATGATTTAACAATTGCAAGATGATTGATTAGATATGACCATTTATCTTTTGGTCTAGATTTACAGCATTATACGCTCATATTTTTATTGATCATGACATTTATTCTAGTGGTTTATGTTAGTATTTTTACTGTGTTATCCACCATCATTTAAATCTCCAAGATATACATTATTTAATAAGTTGATTACTTTATTAACGATAACAAATTTACATTATAAAATATATTTTATTTAGTTTAATGTCACCAATGTTTGACTTTAAGTTCATATTTTGGAATGCTCATGTTTGGAAACGCATGTATATCGCAGCTGAGTCAAATATATTATTCTTGGTAATTAGTATTTTCGATCTATTGTCAATATGACAATATATTTTCTAACTGCTGATAATATATCATAATTCCACTTCTCCGCAATACATTAATTATATGTTACCAAACTTTATTTTTGCAATTGAATTGAGATCCAATAGTAGACCAAAAACAATAATTCAGATCTAATAAATTTAGGGGATATGATATTAACTTTACAGATATGGTTACTTTGATATAGTAAGTTGCATATAAGTACAATTTATCAAATTGAATAAAGTAGTTCATTTGATGCAGCAACTAAAATCGCATTTGGTCATTCTTTGCAATAACCAGTCTCACATTTTGTTAATAAACATTGATACGTACGCGAGTGGCACAACAAGCACATCATTTCTAAGACGAAACCATGTTTGAACATCTGTTTTCATGTTTCCAAATCATACGACAACTATGTATTGCTTGCTTAGGTATATTATTTTTTTGAATCGAATGTAAAACTAATTCAACAAAAAAAAAAAAAAAACTGTTTTACAACAAGTGACTAAGAGTATAATAGAGATCTTTAGATTAGCAAGAAGTCATTTTTGGATTGTCTTTATTACATATTTTGGTTCATTCTCTATTAACCACAGTTATCAATTTGCCTGTGTCTTGACATTTTGTTCTGTCGCTACCTCATATATAGCAAAAGATTTTTTTTTCCTTTTTTTTGGGTCAACACATATACGTTAGCAATTTAGCATTTTAGCAAAAGAAAAGATAGAGAACTTGTAACGATGTGATCAAGAAATTTAAAAATTGTTCTTTAGCCGCAATGTTGGCTAGTGGGTCCACGATTTCGGCTCCAAACCTTAACAGTGTTTCTTGTTGAGACATTGCTGTTTATAACATAAGGCGTTGAAGTTGAATACTTCTCTTCCAATTAGTCGACACTATCGATCCACGAACAATATTATTCTTTCTTTTTTTCCTGATAAATCGGATGCACAATTGTTTTTTTTTTTAAGTACGTGTGTTGGTATTTATTTAAAAGAAAACTAATTAACATATAATATCCCTTCAATATCTGGTCGTACATTTTATTTTAATTTATTTGTTTCGTTCAATTGGATTGGCTGTTGACATTTCAAAATTTTCAGAGTTGCGTGTTTGTTTTTCTGATGGTTTGAAACAATGCTGCAAAAAAAATGTGTAAAATGCATCTTCTTCGGAGTGAGATTCTCCTATTCAAAATAAATCAAAAACAATAAAATAATAGTTTTTTTTAAGAATAATTGTAAGAAGTTATAGTCTAGTCCATTTATATACAATTTTACTTTATAGTCTATAAAAATCTTTATACCGTTGTTTGATTTATAATTTTTGAATTTTGATCTACCGTTAAACAAAACTACGAGACTATTCAATCTGAATTTCAATTTATCATATTATATGTACACTATATGTTTTATCATATTATATAAATACGGTATATGTTAAAGATATATTTTTTGGTAAATTTTCTATATTATAGCAATCATGTTCTCTGAACAATATAAATAAAGGAGACTTGCATGTTTTCTGAATTATTAAATTGGCATAGTCAAAGGATGTATAGGTTGCATATATATATAGAAATCAACAGTTCCCGAAAGAAAACATAAGAGCTAATAAAATATCAAAGGAGAATAATGGAGAAGGAAGATTTCTTGAAGAGTACTAGTCATGGAGGAAAAGAAAGCCATGAGGAGATGAGAAAATTTGATTCGTCTCACGATGATTCTCATCAAGAACACGACCATATTATAAGATCCAAGGTATAATTTTCTCTTTTGTATTTTTATATAATTAGACATCATTTATACATATGCATAAATCAATCCTTGAAATCACATATGTATTTCATAATTTTCTCACCTAGACGTGTGGTTAAATGTTTGTTCTTTATCCAAAATCGATTTTATTTAACTGATCCAAATCAATGAATATTAATTTAAATTCTATTTAAGATTGGACTAAGCTAGATCTTCGAATCTCTTGTTAGATCCGTCTCTCTTTTTTTCTCTTTCTATTTTTATGAAAATTTATACTTTTTGAACCTGAGTTGCATCTTAATTGTTTTTTTTTTGTTTAAATTCAACGTGAGAGTTGCATATTATTTTCCAAATTAATTCGATAATCTATATATCAATAACAACAACAATAATTATGAAGAAGAAAGAAAAGCTATGTTTAGGATTTTTAAGGCATACATATCAAATTAATGAGAATTAACGAATCAATATATATATATATATATATATATATGTTTGTATATGTTACAACTTATAAGCAATAATATATTAAGAACGTATGATGAGATCAGTTGGACTCAACTAAAGTCGAAATGGAGGAGGCTAAAGAGGAAAATCGAAGGTTAAAGTCAACATTGAGTAAAATCAAGAAAGATTTTGACACCCTTCAAACACAATACAACCAATTAATGGTCCAACATGAAGACTCAAAAAAGTTCTCACCAAAAGGGCATCATCAAGACAAAGACGAAGTTAGCGAGCGCGAAGAACTTGTCTCGTTGAGCCTAGGCAGACGGTTAAAGTCACCGGTTCCCAGTGGTTCAATGATGAATAAAGAAGAAAAAAATAAAGACTGTATGGAGGAAGCCGGTGAGGACAAAAAATTTGATGATCATGAAAAAGGTAGTGATCAAGGGTTAAGTATGGCATTTGAATACAAGGATTTGAGTAATCCTAATGAGAAGTTTGAGATTGATCATAATAAAGAACCTATGTCGCTGGAGGTTGGTAACAATAATAAGAGCCCATCAGATAATAGTTTTGGGTTTAAGAATGATGAAGATGATCATGAAGATCAAGAAGAGCTTTTGCCTCAAAACCTTGTTAAGAAAACTAGGGTTTCTGTGAGATCAAGATGTGAGACACCCACGGTTAGTACATTTTCTACACATCATTAAAATAGTATATTTATACATATATACGATGCTAACATAATAACTATCTAGAACATATCTCGAACATATATTTAATTGAGTATACTTTTCATATAGAACATATATTATCAACTTAACTAAATGTTTGTAACCTTATCTAATTGAAAATATACTAAATTTATCATTTGTATTTTTTTAAGCTTAAAATTAGTTTTTAAGAAAAATTGTTAAAAATAGTTCACTTCTTCTTGACGTGATAAAAAAAAAATAGTTCACTTCTTGTATTTACATTCAAATTTTTATTATTACGAATAAATGATTCATTGAATTAAATCATTATTTTAAAATATGTTATGGCTATATACATTTTTAGTTATATATTTTTTTGATTAGAGAGTAAATAAAATATCTTTCACTTCTATATTTATATATTTTTTAAAAAAATCGCTCATAAATCAAATATTCGTATTTTATGTTCTTGAGTTGGTGCTTATGCAGATGAACGATGGATGCCAATGGAGGAAATATGGTCAGAAAATAGCAAAAGGAAATCCATGTCCTCGAGCTTACTATCGTTGTACCATTGCAGCTTCTTGTCCCGTAAGAAAACAGGTACAGTAACTTAATAATTCCAAATAATTATACAAAGAATACATATATGCATGTTATCAAAAACAACCACAACAAATCTAATCCTTTTATATATACAGGTGCAACGATGTTCAGAAGATATGTCTATACTTATCTCAACATACGAAGGAACACATAACCACCCACTTCCCATGTCAGCAACCGCAATGGCCTCTGCCACTTCCGCCGCCGCCTCCATGCTCCTCTCCGGCGCCTCCTCCTCCTCCTCTGTCGCCGCAGCTGATCTTTATGGCCTTAACTTCTCTCTCTCCGGCAATAACACCACTCCAAAATCTAAACCACCATTCCTCCAAACTTCTTCTTCCCCTTCCTCTTCAGGCCATCCCACCATCACTCTTGACCTCACAACCTCCTCCTCATCACAACAACCGTTCTTATCCATGCTCAATCGATTCAACTCTCCTCCTCCTCGCAATGTCTCAAGATCTAATAGTTATCCTTCAACCAATCTTAGCTTCTCGAACAACACCAATACATTGCAGAATTGGAGTGGTGGTGGTGGTGGTAATCACAGTAATCAATACCGTGCACCTTACGGCAACATTAGCACCCATCAGCAATTACCTTACCAAAGCATCATACAAACCCGAACCGCCGGGTCATCTTTTGATCCATTTGGAAGATCATCCTCATCGTCATCTTCATCACATCCTACACAAACCAATCATGATCATATTGGAATCAAGAACATTAATACTCATCAAGTGTCATCTTTACCGGCAGAAACAATCAAGGCGATCACGACAGATCCAAGTTTTCAATCGGCTTTGGCAACTGCTCTATCTTCCATCATAGGCGGCGATTTAAAGATTGATCATAAAGTAACTAGAAATGATGCCGAGAAGAGCCCTTAAAGGAACTTATATGTATGTTCCCAGTACAATGATAAATGGGTGTAGTCTTTTACTAGTTTTCGCTGTTCATCAATATTTTGGTTATTAATTTTAATTTGTGGTTGGAGTGTATGCAATTACTGTGTACATATGAAACTTTAGAATGAAAAAATAGAAATTGGAAGTTCTTTTAGAATTTACGTGGAAGCATCTGTATAGCTCATGAGTCTCGAAATTATGCGTAATTAAGATTCGAACTCCAAAAATATGAAAAAAAAAGGTTTCAAATTCTTTTGAAGTTGAAGACTCTGTCTCTATCGTGTTCTTATGTGCTATATAAGCTTGATCACCAATTTATAGATTGTTGAATCAACCTATTGTCTATAGTCTATCGTTTATAGTCAACAATTTCGCATGGACCAATTTTCTCATTCTTTTGATACCTAACATTCCTATTTCTTCCCATGCTACGTACGTGCCTGGTCCATAAAACTTTGTGCTGTTAATGGGCCGATTTGGCCGAAGCCGTAATGTCATCGACGTTTTGCTGATCGTCTTCAGTTGAAAATTGTAAATATATGTTGCTAACTCTTCAGTTGAAGAACCGGACTTGTTCTATCGTTACTCAAAAGGTTTTTGGCCTAAATTATAAATATTTTTGTCTTTTGATGATTAATAATAAACTGTTTTCCGTTGTTTCTTGTAAGTTTTGTAATATATTATGTGTTGATGAACTTATAATCAGGTTTTGTTTGAGATTGAAATGATCAGGCGAAGTGAACTTAAGCCGTGATCATTTAACCATTTTTACTCTCTTTTTTAAAGTACTATTTATTTATTTTCTGTAAAAAGACTTAACAATTCCGAAAAACAAGAAAAACTTTATTCATTTGGTCTCTTCCAAACATTATATTATTCAATAATTCGTTTGGTAGTTGATCAATGAATCCTCCTCATCACAAATATATCCACATCAGTAACACTAATGATGCTGCATCAATTTAAATCTTCATCTTGAAAGTGACAATGAGGTCTATGAAGCACCTACGTACATTATGATCCAAACCTGACGTATATTTCCACCTTCACGAGAAAATGACCTTTTTGTTAGAATTATTATGACGACAAAAAGAATTAAGGCTCCAAAAACAAATCTTTGTTACTCAGCAACGAACGAACGGTATTAAATTACCGATAGTGCTAATGAGTATTCAGAAAAAGTGGTAGGTTTCTTTCAAAGTTGATTTTGGACAAATCCAATAAAAAAGGATTTGATTCTTATGGCTTTAATTATCAACTATGAAAGAGTATATCTTTCTTTTTTTTGTCCCCTTGATAAACAAATCTGTAATCCAAACTACTTTTCTAATTGTTCTCATAATCATATCTTAGTATAAAATTAAAATGCGTTATTCCTGTATCTCTCATGTCAACGACACCTTTTTTTTCTTACAATATTACTATAAATATTCTTTACCCATCACTTAGAAAAATAAATGTACATCTTTTTTAGATTTGACTTAGTTAACATATACCTTTGCTATAGTTATTAAGTTCAATATATACATGTCTAAGAGTCTGATTAGTTAAAGCTGTAACTTTTTCATTTTTTTTCTTGGTGTAGAATTTTGCAGTACGTTTTCCAAAACATCATGTTCTTCAATTAACAAAACTTTTGTTTTTGCTCAGTAATAAACTAATAACTTAGCACAATGTAAGAATTCTCAAACAACTAATTTCATTTTTCGTTTCTTCATATCGTTTAATGATACCTACTATATGAAAAGATAAAGGATAGATTCGTTGTCCATATTACAGATATAAAAGATGAACAATCCGTCTCTTCTACTTGATGTTTAAATAACGAGCTGAGAATATTACATAACTCATTACTCATTTGCAACAGAAGCTATCAGAACTCATAGTGCGTTTGTTGACACATAAAAAAATAATGTAGTAAGGAACACCCACTCTAGTCCTCTCTTTTCGATAAAGTCGAGTCTTTTAAGTCAAATAGTACAAATTCTAACCGAACACTTTTGGTTTTGGTATAATGTCCAATTAACTTTTTTGTCCTCATAATGAAATCCTTCTCATTGCCCACTAAATATATATATATATATATATATATATACACACACACACACATACTACACATTACACACATTTAGTTTGAGCAAAGTAGAGCAAGAAAAAACATAGCAATGGAGGTCGAGAAGACAGATAAGAACATTACAGAGGATGATGAGTCTAAGATCATCTACAGAGGATGGAAAGTCATGCCTTTTATCATTGGTATTATTGATTAATCCATACTATTTCTTATATTTTTATTTACTTAAATCTTGAAATGAACAAGAAACTGATAGGAAAAAACAAGAGGATTTTGTAATTCTCTCTTTGTATGTTTTTGTTCATGAAACATGTGATTCATAAAACGACTTAATATATCAACTGCTCTGTTTTTTAAGTTATAACTTTTTTGAACTTAATGCTCTGTTTCTTAATTTGTTAGGAAATGAGATATTTGAGAAGCTGGGGATAGTTGGGAGTTCAGCGAATCTGGTTATATACTTAACGACAGTTTTCAACATGAAGAGCATCACGGCGGCAAAAGTGGTCAATATCTACGGCGGCACAAGCAATTTCGGCACCATCGTCGCCGCTTTCCTCTGTGACTCCTACTTCGGCCGCTACAAAACCTTATCTTTCGCCATGATCGCTTGCTTCCTTGTAAAAAACAAGACCAATTCATCACAGTTCTCAGTCTAAAAATTCACTGACCTTGCTGTTTGTGTCTGAAAGTAAGGATCCTTTGTTTTCTTTGATTTAAAGGGTTCGTTGGCGATGGATCTAACGGCTGTGATTCATCAGCTGCATCCAGCTAACTGCTCTAAGGAAATAGGAAGCGTGTGCAATGGGCCATCCATAGGACAAATCATGTTTCTCGCCGGAGCAATGGTTTTGCTCGTGATTGGAGCCGGTGGGATTAGGCCGTGCAATCTTCCGTTTGGTGCTGATCAGTTCGATCCAAAGACAGAAGGAGGGAAACGAGGGATTGATAGTTTTTTCAATTGGTATTTCTTCACCTTCACGTTTGCTCAGATGGTGTCTTTAACTCTCATCGTGTATGTTCAGTCAAATGTGAGCTGGAGCATTGGTTTAGCCATCCCAGCTATTCTAATGTTACTTGGTTGCATCATATTCTTCGCTGGTTCTAAGCTCTATGTCAAGGTTAAAGCTAGTGGCAGTCCCATTCACAGCATAACGCGTGTCATTGCTGTCGCCATCAAGAAGAGGCGGTTGAAGCCCGTTGAGTCTAACGAGCTTTACAACTACATCCCAAAGGATTTTAAGAACTCGAAACTGAGCCATACAGAGCAGTTCAGGTACTAAATACCTCCCCCTTTCTCTTAGTTTCTTGCAGAACAAATTATTAACATTTTAGGGTTTTATTTATTTGCAGGTTTCTTGACAAATCAGCAATCCAAACGCAAGACGACAAGCTGAACAAAGATGGGTCGCCCATGAATCCATGGAAACTTTGCAGTATGCAACAAGTGGAGGAAGTGAAATGTGTGATCCGGGTGCTTCCGGTTTGGCTTTCGGCCGCCTTATTTTACCTAGCTTACATTCAACAAACAACCTACACAATCTTTCAGTCTCTTCAATCCGATAGACGCCCCGGTTCCGGAAGTTTTGAGATCCCAGCCGCAACTTATACCGTATTCTTAATGCTTGGAATGACAATATTCATACCTATCTATGACCGTATCCTTGTACCTTTCCTTAGAAAATATACAGGCAGAGACGGTGGTATCACACAATTGCAGAGAGTTGGAGTAGGAATCTTTCTATGCATCACAAGTATGATGGTGTCTGCAATTGTAGAACAATACAGAAGAAAGGTAGCTCTCACAAGGCCGACACTAGGGTTTGCCCCGAGAAAAGGTGCAATCTCTTCCATGTCTGGTATGTGGCTGATTCCTCAGCTAGTGCTAATGGGTATTGGGGACGCCCTCGCTGGAGTTGGACAAATGGAATTCTACTACAAACAGTTTCCAGAGAACATGAGAAGTTTCGCTGGTTCTCTGTATTACTGTGGAATTGGATTGGCGAGCTACCTCAGCACCTTCTTGTTATCAGCTGTGCAAGATATCACAGAGGGGTTTTCGGGAGGAAGTTGGCTTCCGGAAGATCTTAACAAGGGGAGATTAGAGTACTTCTACTACTTGGTTGCTGGTATCATGACTCTAAACTTTGCCTATTTCTTGTTAGTCTCACATTGGTACCGTTACAAAGATGTTGTGACCAAGGAGAAGGACATGGACAAGTCTTCTGATGAGTTTGACAAGGTTTCAGTGTAATAAAGATCTTTACTTTGACTCTTTGGTTTAGGGCTTGAGTTGGCTTTGAGACAATAATAGCACAACCTTTGAACAAAACATTACATACAAATACAACCCATAATGTTTATATATGTGAAAGACCATAGCTTATGTAAAATCCCCATCCATCAAAGAACAAGCCCGGAAAATTCCCACTTCATAAAAGGGAAAAAACGGAGTATTGCTCTGTTTTTGGTGGTAACGAATAAAATCAAACAGGAACAGTTTGTCCAGTGAGAGCATCATGGAGGTGTAATGACCCATCCTTCATCAAGTTAAGGCTTAAGCTTTTGAACCTCTCTCTTGAATATTGCCTCGACGCCTTTCTCCAATCAGTTCCAGCTTTCATCATCACCACAAACTCATCATAGTTTATACGCCCGTCCTGTAAAACCAACAACCCCAACGGTCCAACTTAGAAACAGAGTGATTTATCTGTTCTCTTCACAATCTAAAATGTTAGGTCTTAAGTAGGATTTGTTTAATGATTTCAAAGAACCTTGTCAGTGTCAACTTCACGCATGATGTCGTTTAGAACACTGATGTCTGGTTCGCCTAACTCGTCAGCTAAAGCTTCCCGTAGCTCATCAAGTTCAATGTATGTACTTCCATCTTTGTCGAAGAACATAAAAGCTAGTTTGAAAAGTTCATCATTCTCTATCTTCTGCAAGTGAATTATCACAGCTACAAACTCTCCGTAATCCAGAAACCCGTTCCCATCAACATCCGCCTGCATCAAAGCCATACAGATTTCAGCTATGTTTATCAGAGAAGAACACTGATTGATCTTTTATCAGAGAAGGGTGATACTTAAATATAAATTACCACTTCCATCAACATTTTGATCTCTGGTTCGCCAAGTTGTGAACCGACCTTCTGAAGTCCAGCTTTGAGTTCCTGGTAAGTTATTTTACCATCCTTATCATCATCCATCAGTGAGAACATGTTCTTAATCACTTCAACCTCTTGAATAGACAAGTGCTCTGCGATCACCTGGAAGAATCAAAAGGGACGATGATGATCGAAACCAAATATAGACTCGAGCAATAGACCGTCTACAAATTTCAGCAGGAAAGTAAAAAGCAAAGCACTTACACGAAGTACTTTCTTTTTAAATCTATTCATCATAGAGAACTGCTTTAACCTCGATCTGACTATATCCCCTAATGGAACATTGGGAGCTTTCTTTGCATTCTGTATCCAAGGGTGAGCTGAAAGGTGAGAAAAAAAAATCGTTAGTAACGATGTTGATATCAGTTCAAAGAGTTAAGGTAACTACAACCCTTAAAAACAGTGATACAAGAGGAAGGAGCTTCACCTAACACTTGCTGAGCAGTTAACCGTTTAGTCGGGTCAGGATCCAACATCTGCCTCACAAGGCTCTTAGCGCTCTCTGATATCTGAGGCCAAGGGTCTCTCTTAAAATCAAGAACTCCCCGCAAGATCGCAAGAGCAACACCTTGTTCAGTCTCTGTCAAAAGAAACCACAATCTCACCACTTTATCCAATCAATATAGGTGACAATTACACAGCTGCTAAAAGAAATAAAAGAAGAAGCTAACCAGCCCAAAATGGAGGAACACCACAGAGCAAGATGTAGATGATAACTCCGGCACTCCACACATCAACCTCCGGTCCATAATCTCTCTTCAACACTTCTGGAGCCATATAATATGGACTTCCCACAATCTCTGTAAACTTATCTCCTGCAACAAAGAAATGATTTTTCGCCCAAATTAAGATATCTACACAGGTTTCCATAAACATTGCAATCAAGATGAACAAGATATTCTAAAATTAGAATCATCGACTGAGTTAATAAGCCATAAAAATTGGATTTTTACCAGGTTTGAAGAACACAGACAAGCCAAAATCAATGGCCTTTAGTGGAGAATTTTCCTTCTTGTTAGCAAACAAAAAGTTCTCAGGTTTCAAATCTCGATGCATAACTCCATTGGAGTGACACATCATGACAACCTCAGCAATCGTTCTCGCCACAGCTGCAGCAGCACGCTCCGTATAATGTCCTCTCGCAACGATCCGATCGAAAAGCTCACCTCCTTCACAAAGCTCCATAACGAGATGCACGTTCTCGTTATCCTCATAGCTCGCCTTAAGCTTCACTATGTTTGTGTGCTCAGGTAAAGTAGACATAATCGCGACCTCACGACGAACGTCTTCGATATCAACGGCTGTTCGAAGCTTCCGCTTGGAAATCGATTTACAAGCTAAAGCTTCGTGGGTCTCACGATCAGTACAGAGGAAAGTGATTCCGAATTCGCCGCGACCTAATTCTCGACCTAAGATGTATTTGTCGCTGATCTGAGTCTGACGGCTCATAGGGATCACATCTTTGAGAACACGTATAGGAGCAGGGGATCTGACGAAATCTCCGGCGAATGGGTTTAACTTCCGATCTCGATTGGGTTTTTTGGGCTTCGGAGACGGTTTTGATTCTTTTGAGTCAGGCCTTACACAGGCGTTACAGTTACCCATGGCTGAGTTAAGAAACTCAGCAACTTGGGGAGAAAGAAAAATAAGAAGAAGGAGAAGCTAATAGAAGAGAAAAGCTTATCTCTTTAGGTATATATTGACGTCGGAGGTGACGGTGGCGGTGTATTTCCGGCGAATTGATGAGTTGGGTAAGGAGGAGAGAAAACGCGGGTTCAGGTGAAGAAAAGTCGGACCTTTCGAAATTTCGGATTTTGTTTGATTCAAAATATAAAAAAAAGGTATCTTTGATTTTGTTTATAATATAGAGAGTATAGTAAATGCATTTAATATTTACCGTATAACTTGATGGATTTTTCTAACCATTTCAGAATCTTCTTATAAACTTAGTAATTATTTATTTATATATTTTTCTTCTAGATGGGTTTTGGTCCAAGCTTGTGACTCACAGAAATTAAGAATTGACTCTTTTTTTTGAGGGGGAGGGTTGAACTCATCGGATTTTTTAATCTTGCATTTCAATGGCATAAGAAACGCGAGAAAACAAAATTCAATGGATTTTTTTAATTATGGGTAATTTTTTTTTTTATCACAATCATGGGTAATCTATTTGACGTTTTTAAGTTTATACTGACAATATATTACATAACCTGTGATGATGAAATCTGTCAAAATGCAAATGGTAACCGACAACAATAATTTTTAGAAAATCCAAATTTTGGATTTACAAATCAGAAAATCCAAAGCTTTGATTTGCCTCATTAAACCCTTTATTAAAAGAGCATTTATTCAAAAATTGACATGGAAAAGTTACATACAGTATATATATAAATCCGTGTGAATTTATTTTAATGCTTTCACGTATAAATAAGCTTTAAGAAAAAAAAGTTTCATAATTAAATACAATATGGGCAAACGTGAAACAATTTAACAATAAGGTATTAGCCGTTGGTGTGATTCAAGGTAATGAAATAAAGGGGTAAAAGATTGAAGTTGGAGGAAGAGAGTTTTGTTGAAGTAGTTGACTAGCGTGGTGGATACGGTGACACTCTGAGATTGTAAGAAAAAACAATAAGTGCGACGTTGATCCCAAACTATTTTTTTATTCCTTTCTTTTCTAGAGAAATGCAAATGAATTTTAACGATAAATTTAACATGTAGTCTGATTTCAGCAACATATGTAGTACATTAGTACATATATCGTGATGTTCAATCGAATAAATCATAAAAACTGCATTATTTTGAAGTCGTGTTCTTTTTCTGGTTTTGTTGTATGTGTACACAAAATGGATATATCCCCGCGTAATTATAATCTAGATTCTAGATAGGAAGAAATTGCCGACAAAAAAAAAAAGAAAAGATAGGTGTGTAGACTTCTTCAATTATGAGCAATACTTATTGTGTTGTAGAAAATAAAAGCAACTAGAGAAAAATTGAATAAGCAAAACACATACAAGAGATTCCATTAATGGAAGTCAACAACTAGAAACAATAAAAATATGTTTTTATTATTATTCTGGCTTAGAAAGAAGAAACCACAAGTCTTCCTATCCTGACTAATACGCTACAAGCTCAATTGTCAAACTCATACTCGTTTTCTTTATCTTGCATTTTTGGGATACCATTAAATAAATATATATGTAAATACGTGTGTGTAGTATCATACTATCATTCAATATATAAGATTTTACACAAATTAAGGAATATAGATTCAAGCTATTTTGGTGTAAATTTTTTGATATAAATGGTCGTTGACGATGTATTTAATTTATTACCATGATCAAAATTTAGATTTAATCTTTACAGAAACTTGTGATTTCATAACAACAACTAGTGTTTAAGTGCTTTTGTTATAAGGAACATGTGGTGGATTAAGTATGCATATACGTTGAAAGCAAGCTATCTTGTTTTCATATAAGGATTTTTTTAATGTGTTTTTTTTATTGTCAATGATTCGATCAAATTAATATATGGTAGGTCAGAAAAAAGCGGTTTCAATTTATTGCCCAACTAGACCTTTCACCCTCTTATCTATGAACCTACTAAAAACGCCAACGTCGAACCTATTATTCATGCAATTCTTTCAAAACGCTATCGTTTTATGTTCATTAAAGTTTCATTATACAACATGGTCTCGAAGGAAAAATGCATTATTTTTTTATCGTCGGCAACTTTAAAGCTGACATAACTTAAAACTAAAAAAAGGAAAAGTGATGAAATATTGGGATAAAGTGTATCTTTTTTTTGTTTAAGAGAATGATTATGTTAGGATTGAGATGATGGGTTCAACTCAAATGTTGTGACTGCATCTGTATTTATGTTGTTAGTTGTTACGCCGACATTTCGATTTACTTAAGCTCAATCACATTTTGCATACAACTTATTTACATCCCAAATAATATGGTTCTATAAACTATAAGATATATATGAGTTGTTGTACTATATAGAAAGTTCAATTATAGTCTAAATAAAAGAGATAAATTCTTATTGACAGAAATCAGATGGATAACAAATTGATATAGTCAAAAGAAAAAACAAATTGTTATAGTCAAATTTTTTTTTTTTTTTTATCTTAGTCTATGCTACAACGGTCTTTTCAAGTTACCCTTTGTTTTTTTTTTTTGGGGGGAAATAACTCCATAATTTTCTTATTTACAGGTTAAGTGGGCTTTTAGTTTGTAACATAGCGGGCTTATGGGCCTAACGAGGTTGATATTTTTAAGTATATAGTTTCTCTTATTTGTTTCCGTTTCTCAACTTCCCAACGTCTCTCTCCCAAATCTTAATAGTCAAATTACAACGGAAAAAGAAAATTTCTCTGACCACTGTAAAGTAACAGAGCAGTCACGGGCAAGACATGAAAGCAACGCCACGTGTAAAAACGAAGACTTGCGAAACTTGAGGAGGGCAAGGCTGTTACGTTGCAAATAAGAAATAGCCAAAGGTGGAACAGGTAAAAGATGAAAATAACAAAAAGTAGCTCAGCTTCTCCAGAAGTTTTGGCCAAAGCCATATATTCTTATATAACTCCATAACATACATTTATATTTTTTCAAGTTAACAAATTTTACACTAATATCTTTGAATTATAAAAAACTAGAGAACGAATAAAACCCTTCTTCACTGTATTTGGGTTACTGTAAAAAGGAAATAAAATCAAGGAGGGGAAGTTTTAAAGCAAGGCCCTGTTCGTTTGGCAGTCGCTAGCGACTGCGACCAGCGACCGCGACTGCGCGTTGTTCGTTTGGCAGTCGCGGGATCCCGCGACTGGTCGCAGCGACCAGCGACTGAAAATTCGAGTCGCTGAAAAAAATAGCGACTGATCGCGGCGACTGGTCGCGGGATCCTGCGACTGCCAAACGAACAACCCAGCGACTGCCAAAATAATTTTATAAAAATTTAATAAAAATTTGTTATAAAATTTTTATAAAAATTTGTTATAAAAATTTGTTATTAAATTTTATAAAAATTTGTTATAAAAAATTTAATAAAAATTTGTTATAAAAATTTGTAATAAAAATTGGTTATAAAAATTTTATAAAAATTTGTTATAAAAATTTTATAAAAATTTGTTATAAAAACTTTATAAAAATTTGTTATAAAATATATTTTGGCAGTAATTTTGAAACCTTTCTTTTAAGTGAAGAAATTTGATTTATGATTAGTTTTTAAAATTTTTTATCATTTACTACTATTACATATATAAAAAATAAATTTTTAAATTTTTAAAAAATTTAGTATTACATATAAATATCATTTGTTACTATAAATTTTTATAAATATTATTTGTTACTATAAACTTTATAAATATCATTTTATAAAAAATATATAAAAAATAAATATTAAAATTTTATAAAAATTTGTTAAAATTTTGTTATAAAAATTTTATAAAAATTTAAATTTATCAATAAAATAAAATTATTTTGGCAGTCGCTGTGTTGTTCGTTTGGCAGTCGCAGGATTCAGCGACCGGTCGCAGCGACTAGTCGCGCGATTGATAAACGAACAACGACCTGCGATTTCTGAGTCGCAGTCGCAGTCGCAGTCGCCGGCGACTACGAAACGAACACGCCCAAAATAATAGTATTGTGTTACATTCGGAAACAGAAAAAAGATGAGGGGTATATTTGAAAGTTTAGGTAAGAGAAATATAAAAAGAGAGCAAAAAAAAAAAAGATTCGCAGTAGCCTCCGTGTGGTGTGACCAATATGCTTGGAGGGTAGAAGAAAGCTTCTTCTCTCAATTTCGACGGCAACTTGAGGAAGAAGACGAACTCGTGTCTCTATTTATCTTCAATTACACCTGAAAATTTGTGAAATCATAGCCTAACAAGTCAACGCCGCCGTTTTTTCAGGTGATTTTTGTATTCTATTGATCTCGCTTATTTATGATTCCATGGGTAAAAAAAATCTCAGCTTCGACGGTTTCTCTACTTAATCAGCGCACGACTATTTCTGGGTTTCGTTTATTTTTCGCTTTCTCTCCGATGGGTTTTTTTTCTGTTTTGTTTCTGGGTTTAACGCGTTTCCGAGATTTTAGCTCAACTTTGAAAAATTATAAAACTTTTGACCGTTAGTGGGATTCGAAGTAGATTCTAATGAGAATCATATGTTGAAAAGAGATCCTTATGGTGACGTAATTTTGAGCATTTGGTAAGGAATTGAATGTTCTAACTAGGGGATGCAGGAAAAGTATAGAGATTTCTGTAATTTTTCTCGAAGAGTTACTCATTTCGAAGCGTGTTATGGTTCACTTGTGAGTATACAATAAAGTTGGAGTATTTAAGTTACCGGGAAGAAGCTAGTTGTTGTAGTAATGTACAAAGTTTGGAGAAGAGCTATATTGGGTATGTTTCTAATGCATCTTCTACAATTCATGGATTGGTCGTGTGCTCGGAGACCGTCATTTATGAAGTATGCTTGATAATCAAGTCCTGTGAGTTTATCTGAATCTGAAATTTTCATTTGTTTTTGTTTTAACTGCAGTGAAATGATACGCGCAAAGCACATTAGTAACCTTTCAAGTACAGCAAGATCCTTTTTTCTTAATGGATCCAAAACTAGTGTAGCTGATGGGAATTCGTGTGCATTCACGGAGGATGAAACTTGTGTCTCGAGACGTCAGCAACTTAGGAACGATGTTGCAAAGACTGAACAACGACCATCCGGTATTCTCCCTAAGCCTTCAGTAGTGGGATGTTTATTACCAGGAGAGGTAAAACCGGTGGTTCCAAAGAAGGTTGATGATTTTGGTCGGCCATCTCTATTGCCACAGCATGTTTCTTCTTCCCCTGCTTTGCCGCGTAAATCACATTCCGTTAACTATGCATCAACCATCATTGGAAAGGAGGAAGGTGAAGCTTCTTCAGAACCTATTGGCGATCAGATTTTCAGGGCAGGTATTGTAGTAGCAAATTTTTTGTCTGATTTAGCGAATTGTAAGATTCCTTCCTCTGATGGAGGAAGTGAAGTATTTGGATTCCCGAAAAGCTGTATGGTTGATCCAACTCGGCCTATTTCAAGTGTTAAGTCGTCGAATGTGAAAGCTATAAGAAGAGAGCACTTTGCCAAAGTTTACCCCAGATCAGCTGCAAAAGAGTCATCAGTGGGTAAAATCAGAAATTCTAGTAGCAACTTCCGAGGGGCTAAGGAAGCTGAAAGAACTGGATCTGTTAAAGAATTCAAACAAGTTTCAAATTCTGGGGTAGGGAAGTCGTTACCCACAACAAATAACATATATGGCAAGAGGACAAGCGTGTTGCAGAGACCCAATGTTGATTCGAACAGGTTTGTCCCAAATGGTTTCAGTAATTCTTCAATGGAAATGGTGAAAGTGCCTCCAGGGACTACTCTGACATCAAGGCAGTATTGTAACTCTGCATACATTGTGGAAAATGTTTCCAGCGTATTGCGAAGATTCAGGTGGGGCCCTGCTGCTGAAGAGGCCCTCCAAAATCTTGATTTGAGGATAGATGCATACCAAGCAAATCAAGTTCTTAAGCAGATGAATGACTACGGAAATGCTCTTGGTTTCTTCTACTGGTTAAAAAGGCAACCTGGGTTTAAGCATGATGGGCATACTTATACCACTATGGTGGGTAATCTTGGTCGTGCTAAGCAATTTGGTGCCATAAACAAGCTCCTCGATGAGATGGTTAGAGATGGATGTCAGCCAAACACAGTTACATATAACCGACTTATCCACAGTTATGGCCGCGCCAATTATCTAAACGAAGCTATGAATGTGTTCAATCAAATGCAAGAGGCTGGATGCAAACCTGACCGGGTAACTTACTGTACACTGATAGACATTCATGCTAAAGCTGGATTTCTTGACATTGCCATGGATATGTACCAGAGAATGCAAGCAGGAGGTCTTTCTCCTGATACTTTCACTTACAGCGTCATAATAAATTGTCTTGGAAAAGCTGGACATTTACCTGCTGCACACAGGCTCTTTTGTGAGATGGTTGATCAGGGTTGTACCCCTAACTTGGTCACATACAACATCATGATAGACTTGCATGCCAAAGCAAGAAACTATCAGAGCGCGTTGAAACTTTACCGTGACATGCAAAATGCTGGGTTTGAGCCTGACAAAGTGACGTATAGCATTGTGATGGAGGTGCTTGGACACTGTGGATATCTCGAGGAAGCAGAGGCTGTTTTCACTGAGATGCAGCAGAAGAACTGGATTCCGGATGAGCCTGTTTATGGTCTTTTGGTGGATTTGTGGGGAAAAGCTGGTAATGTGGAAAAGGCGTGGCAATGGTATCAGGCAATGCTTCATGCTGGTCTGCTACCTAATGTTCCTACATGCAATTCCCTTCTTAGTACTTTCCTTAGGGTTAACAAGATAGCTGATGCTTATGAGTTATTACAAAACATGCTTGCGCTTGGTCTTCGCCCATCTTTGCAGACATACACGTTACTCTTGAGTTGTTGCACAGATGGTCGGTCAAAACTTGACATGGGTTTCTGTGGCCAGCTGATGGCAAAAACGGGTCATCCAGCACACATGTTTCTCCTCAAAATGCCAGCTGCGGGTCCGGATGGCCAAAACGTGCGCAACCATGCGAACAACTTCCTGAATCTGATGCACAGCGAGGACAGAGAGAGCAAGCGAGGACTCGTGGACACGGTGGTTGACTTTCTACACAAGTCTGGGCAAAAAGAAGAGGCGGGATCTGTATGGGAAGTTGCTGCACAAAAGAATGTGTTTCCTGATGCATTAAGGGAGAAAAGCTGCAGCTACTGGCTTATCAATCTCCATGTAATGTCAGAGGGAACTGCAGTCACCGCACTGTCAAGGACGCTTGCTTGGTTCCGTAAGCAGATGTTAGTCTCTGGAACTTGCCCTTCCCGGATTGATATAGTAACTGGTTGGGGAAGACGTAGTAGAGTCACAGGTACATCGATGGTGAGACAAGCAGTTGAAGAGCTCCTCAACATCTTTGGTTCACCGTTTTTCACAGAGAGTGGAAACTCAGGTTGTTTCGTTGGGTGTGGAGAGTCTCTCAACAGATGGTTGCTTCAGTCTCATGTTGAGAGGATGCATTTGCTGTGAGTTTTTGTAACACATTTAGGCTTTTCAATTTTATTTTTCTTTTGGCCGACTGCATCTTATGAATTGTTTAGTTTGTAAGTCATAAGTTAAGGTTAGAGCTAGACATGGAGTTTCTCTCCAGTCTTTTGTCCTCGGCTTTTCAGTTGTATGTTCCTCTCGCAATAATCTACGATTACTTGAATCAGTTGTGGTAAACAATCATCTAGATTTAATAATATGTAGAATGTTTTTTCCATACAAAATCAAATGCTTCCAAAAAGAAGAGAAAACTGTTATAGACTTGTAGATGTACAAAGGGGGAAAAAGGAAAATTGGAGAAGGAATTAGAAAAGTCTGGTGTTGTAGGAGGCACAAGAAGAGCACTTGTGATAGAGCCAATGGTAAGGTGCATTTCCTTTTCTCCCACAATCATTACATAGTATTACCTGCACCCAATTATCCATATGCTTAAGTTAAATTTAGACAATGGAACTGATATTTTGCAAGAGAGAGAGAAATGAACCTGGGTTTGGTTTAAGTATTCATCTGGCATCTTTTGTTCTGCGAGCAGTGCGTCTAACATTCTAAAGTAAACCTGCATGAGACAATCCTTTGATTAGTGAATCACCTCAGTATTTGAGCATTGTCTCCATAAAAGGCCAGAGAAGAACATGAAGAACACTACGGTGTCACTTTTCTTGTTGGTATAGAAACGCTGTATGTTTTTGAGTTTTTTAATTTACTGTCAGGAGCATCTGATGCCATTATTAGCTATCTTTTACGCGACTAGTTTTAGTAACCGTTCAACGAGAGAACCGGAAGATTTGTGTATCTAACCTGCATATCCCCTAGTGACTTGCTGCAGATAGGGCATGTGTAATGTGAACATGTGTACTCCTACAACCAGAAACAACACACATGCCCCTAAGTAATATGTTTGAAGTGTTTCATAATTGCCATATAGCATATTGAGAAAGGTAAGCACCTGAAAGCATGTTGAATGCATCACGTGACCGCATGGAAGAGCCTTCACGGGAGAATTTGATGTAAATATGTATTCATGGCAAATCGGACAATTGTCTTCTAAGCACTTTTCTCTGCATACATGTTCTACTAAGGTTCGAGACATACAAGCATTGCATTTCATGCAATGGAAGTAGTCAATGCTTAGTCCTTTTCCTAGCCGGCAGAGATTGCAGTAGGGACAATGATAGATTTCCCTGCAAAGTATAAACCTTTTATCGTCAGAAAACTACCAGCATGTTTTATCAAGTCTATCAGAAACACTAGTCCTCTAGATTCAGCATTTCATATTTGAAGCTATATATTTACAACATCCACATCCTATGTGAAATCATTACAATACAAATTTAACTTTTTAAAAGTCAAAATTATGATACGATGTGAGATAGAGATGCCAAAGCAGAAGAAGGTTTACCTGTCATCGTCAAACAGCTTGCATATTTTGCAGTAATATTTTCCCATTGAAAAATTACATGAAGTATTTGAGCAACTCGCACCTACTGGCTGAATTATCAGGCACTTCATGCACATCATCTTTATGATTTGTTTCCTGCACAAGTATTTAAGAAAAATTAGAGACAAATGAAGGTGCAACAAGATTATGTTTGGTACATGGAAATAGAAGCACCATACATGCCACTACCTATCCAATAAGTGATCAACCTCTTCATCATGGCATCGTATACATGTGAAGAGCTGGTTGCAACAAGGAGCAAGTAGCTTACAATTCCTTTTGTAGTGTTTGCAACCGAAGATCAGTTTGTGAGAATCTCGATAAGATGGATGCTGACCAGGAACTGCTTCCCTATTGCTTGCGAGAATCAATGGTTCAAGATTATATATCCGCTGTGTGGCAATCCAACGACTGAAAAAGTACACAACCTAGTGTAAGTGACAACAAAGAACATAGAAAATGAGTTATTAAAGAATGATTCTTGCATAATCAACTCAACAAAGAGTTATTTTAGAGAGGTTTTCTTCTTGTTTTTCTAAACATGCATCATATGTCTACTTTGGACATATTGTAAGATGACAGAAATATTTTCTCTTACAAAACTAATTTGGGATTGCAACGCTTACCTCGTTAACAAGTTCTGGATGATATATGATTTCTTCTGAGGATCCAGGGCAGAGTCACGAGAAATTCTTCTAATTGTAGCTTCCACATCCTCCTGACTCATTGATAACAGGTACTCATATTTACTGTCTTGACCAGGAGATTTCTGAGACATTTGGAAAACTTGAGCAGAATTTTTAAACTCGCAGTTGCTGTCCGTTTGTTCTTTGTACTTCCTTTCGTCAGCCCCTATACACACCTTTTTACTTTCTGAGATTTCCCTATCATTCTCTTCTTTGTTGCCAAATTCTACCTTGTGATTGGGAGCAACCATTCCAAGTGGCTTATCCATGAAACCCTCTAGATCTGTCTTTACAAATTCCAGAGGTTTGCTGCAAATGCTCCCTCTCTCCTCATCAGCCACTCCTTCAAAGAGATAACTCCAGACAACATCTAACGGATCTGAATCTTCAGATGAGTCCTTATTTGCTTCCCCTTTTTCCTCTGCTACAACATGACAGTTGTACCATTCTGTTAGCCATTCACCAAACATAGTTTTCCTTGTTGCATGACGCCACAAGGACATTACCGCATTCTGTTCATCAGGGATCAAAGATTCCATTAACCAAGGAATCATATCCTGCAATATCTCTCCACTTATTCTTCCAAGCATGCATGCTATGATTTTTTCTTGTTCTTCAATAGTGAAGCAGCTTCTGAATAAACACCATAGCTCAGTTTCTTCACGATGGAGATGCTCAGACAATAGCTTGTGAATGGATTTGCATATATCTTGGAGGCTCATACACAACTTCTCATACTTGACATTCATGTGGTCCAGTACCAACATGTTCAATTCTGCCATCTCATTCAAAAGAAATGATACTTTATCGAGGTGTTCTACTTCCAGTTCGTGATCGATACTGTATGACTGACTAATGTTTTGTAGTTTACCCTTGGCCTCCAAGGCTGGAAATGCAATCTCATCCTCTGCATCTGAATGTATCTGATACAAGAACTTTATAAGATGAAACCGCTGATGAAACTCCCCAAGGAAGCTACAGTCTGTTGCCAGTCGAGCTGAACCGCATACAAGGTAGTCTAGATCCTTCTTCATTGCCTTGTGGAAGAAGAAAATGAGATCTATGGGTTTCAAGTCCATAGTTAATTGCTCGCCAATATTCTTGTCGCCAAATATATCAGGAAAATGTTGAAGAGGCCTGAGCTTTCTTTGGATAAGTATTTGCTGATTCATTGCACTCGAGTAAGGTGTCTCATTCATGTGACCAGCAGGTGGATCCATTGACTGGAAACAGGTTGAAGACTTATTTTTAAGCAAATAAGGATCGGATCCTTCGCATAGTTTCTGCTGTGATTTCTGAGTAAATGATCCAGAAGCTTCTTCATTGTGTTCCTCTTCAGAGGGACATCTCGGTTTGAACATAAAAGATAACTCATTCCAGAAACTTTCAACTGGTGTTTTGCCTGAATAACCGAAGCGAAACCACTGCAACAAGAGCTGCGCAAAAGGTTTATTAGGAAAACAATCTTCAAAACTTAAGAAGTGAATAATTGATTGACAAGCATCTTCTGGCAACTGAGCAGAAAACCACATTATGACACACTTAAGCAAACCCAGAGGCAGGACATGTAGGCTTCTGTACAGAAGCTGCCTCTGCATTTCAATGTTGCAATTCTTGCTGATAATGAGGAATACCTGGAGAACAATAAGTGAATACTGTGTGTCATATAGAGACAAACAAGGCGATTGGAAGCTAAAGCTAAACATTTCAAAGTGACTGTTAATTCTATTACTTTCAATAAAAGTTTGATAAGAATATGAAACAGTTTACCTCTGTTTCCTTTATAGAAAACTGCTTAACTACTGTCAATATAAGGGATTCCAGTTTCTCCTGAAGGGTTATCACAAAATTGTCACTCCCTGTTCTAGTTTCAAGGTCTAGCGACTTCTTGAAGTTTTCCACATAGCCATCTATGGTAAATTGTTTGGAAATAGAAGAGCGTTGATCCACCATCATTTCATCAAACACTGGGTAAAAGAACTTCTTAAATGCATTGCTGAAATGAAGTATGTCACCAGTTTCTCAGAGAAAATGAGGAGAAAAGGAAACAAGACAAGTCCAAGAAACTAAACTACACACCATATCAAAGCAAATAATCAAGATTTTCCCAAATTATTACCCATAAAAGATAAGGACATCAGCAAGGAAGTTTAGCCGAACCACCAGAACATTGAGATCCAACGAAAGGCTTGCAAATTTCAACTGGCATAATCCTTTTTGAATGTCTACCAAATCCCTTTTAATTGCATTGTGCCAAAGCTGAATACCCTGAACCAGAGTCATGTGTCCTGTAGTTGGACTAGAAAAGGACATTTTACTCCACTGCCAAAAACGTTGAAACACCCCACTTGATGTGTTCTTCATATTTTCAGACACTTCTACAGATTGGACTCCTTTCATGATCTTTGTAAGAGCCATCAAAGAAGATTGACTATCATCAATCAGCCAAGAGCTTATAACCTTCAGAAATAATTTAAGTTTCGTTACAATTGCAAAAAAAAAAAATGAATATACCAGAAATAGAGACACATCTCAGTATAGAATATACCAGTTGCAAGGAGACCTCCTTTGGGACAACTTCTTTCATGCAATTCTCAACTTCAGATTTCTCCACGGGAGAGAGTAAAGACATCATCCATGGGAAAATTTCTTCCAGCACCATCACCGGAACACTACAAATGAATTGCCACACTAGTGATGCCTGTTCTTCAAACGAGAAGTTCTCAATCAACAAAGGAAACACCTGCATTACAGAGTATGGTTGATCACATGCAAAAGACAATATAATTGTGACAAGCCAAAACCTATATACCTGACGCTCTTCTTTAAGCATATGTTGGCATATAGATGATTGAATGGTGCCAATGCATAATACAACTTCGCGAAGTACATCGGCACGGTTCTTCCCTCTTTCCTCTTCAAGAACATGTAGCCAATGAAAAATTGAAGTGAAAAGATCATCTGTGGCATCATGTTCAAGCGAGTAATTATAAACAATGTTTTTCACACGTGTGTCGAGCGCTGAAAAAATGACCTGCCAGTAAACACGAATATCAAACATCACGTAAGTGATTAATTGTGATAAGAAATGAAATCGAAACGATTCAAGTTCTTTGTTTCAGATCTTGCCTGGACCTATGTCTGCACACTCGTTGACTTTTTTTATATCAGTAAGATGGTATAATCCTTCATTTTGCTAATTCTTTATATTAAAGACAAGCAGAGAATTCAAGAATCTAGTAAAATCACTAATCTTATAACCAGCCAAGATTATATGAGATGATGATATATAGCTAATTAGCTCTCGTTTATCCTAATATTAGTACATAAAATGCATAGTTTTGTTAATTTCTCAAAATAAATAATCTCCATCGTATTGTGACTTAATTAGCTAGAGATATAACCTCATCTTCAGCTGCGGAATGATACTTATAAACAAGTTTCAGAAACTCAAACTTAGAACGGAGCTCCACAGCCAGATCGGAACCGGAGAGGATCGTACCACCGGCCAGAGACTGGAGCTCCGCTAGCTGCGCACGGAAAGCCTTGTGGAAGTAAACAAAAAAAAGAATCGGAGCATCGGACAACGGAGCATTCACCGCCGAGGCGGATGAAGAAGTGGACGCAATATCCGGCGGTTTATGAACCTCCCGACGGTTCTTGTCCGGCGGAAGTGGAAGAGGAACTCCGACTCCCATCCACCATGAACAGGTGGTCGAGAGGAGGTGGAAGAGAAAAAGGAGGAAAGAAGAAGGAAACGCGTTGACGAGAAGTGAAGGTATTTTATAGGCTCCATCATCGTCGTCAAGCTCTCGATTGAGGATTTGTTAATTAGTTTTTAGGGGTTTAGAGGTTTTATTATATTACAAAGTGATGGAGACGTTATATAACGTAACAACCAAGAAGGCTTTTATCATACATTTATACATTGGCGGGATTTATTATTTTTACTTCTTGTCCCCATGTGATCCGCCATTTTCTCTTTTTGTCCTTTACTATTATCTTTTTCCAATTGTAATTTTTATCTGCAAAATTATTAATTTTATGATATAATATTTATAAATTTGGAATCAGAAGAAATCAATTTGTCAACATAATATGATATAAGTTTCGTTTACCGTTATTAATTATTTTATTCCAATCGTAAATTTATCTGCGACGACATATACATTAATTTATTTTTGATATATATTTTCAAATTTGAATCAGAAGATGTCAAATTCATTTTTGTCAACATCATATGTTATAGTTTTGTTTTAATGTTATTTATCTACCACCATTAATTATATACACATACACATTCAAACATGAACTTGAAAATTAAATAATTGGAGTTTAAAACAAAAGTTAAATAATTAATTGACGTGACATAAATATATGTTGTGAGTCATCATTAACTGACGTTCATTGGCTGAGTCAGCATCCCTGTTAACAGGTCATCCAAATTTGACTCCGTTAGTTTAAGCCGTTAATTAATCCTCCCCTTTCCGTTTTGCTCTCCCACACGTGCCGTCTTGTGGCTTTAGCGTGCCTTAACAAACCGTCTCTGTTTCGTCCTCTAAAATGGGCCTAATCAGTTACAATTGGTGAAGGCCCAATAATGGATGCAAACAAAAATAAAATTGATATTTTAACTGTTCAAACAAAAAATATTCTCAACTTCGTGCTTCACAGTTTGCGCCAAGAGGTAGAGAAGTGAAATTTTTAATCTTTTTCTTCTCCGGCGGAAGATGGCGACGGAGATACTGAGAACGAGATGGACGGCGATGACGGCGAGTATATGGATCCAGTGCACCTTAGGAGGTTCTTACACCTTCGGAATCTACTCCTCTATCTTAAAGTCAACTCAATCTTACGACCAATCAACCCTTGATACTGTCTCCGTTTTCAAAGACATTGGGGGTAACGTCGGAGTTTTATCAGGACTTGTATACACTGCAGCTACTTTCAATCGCCGTCGCCGTGATGTACGGGAAGGCCGAGGAAGAGGAGGACCGTGGGTGGTGATTTTGATCGGAGCGATTTTGAACTTCACCGGTTATTTCCTAATGTGGGCATCTGTTACCGGTTTGATTTGGCGGCCTCCGGTTCCGGTTATGTGTCTATTTATGCTCATAGCTGCACAGTCTTTGACGTTTCTTAACACGGCCAATGTTGTGAGCTCTTTAGAGAATTTCGCTGATTATGGTGGCACTGCCGTTGGCATTATGAAGGTAAAGGCTCTACCTTTATTGAAAATTTTATGTCTCGTTACTGTTGTTACAAAGTCTACTCTAGTTCTCTGGATCCTGAAGATTGATATTAGTGTTCACTATGATCCTGATTAATTAGTTGAATTGAACCTCACGAAACAGGGGAGAATAGTTCGGTAGAAATTGGAAAGATATATATTTTCTGTACGGTGTTTCAGTTTATTGAAGATCATTGTGATGCCACTAAGCTTATGCCTTGCTCTCGTACTTTGCAGGGTTTTGTTGGTCTAAGTGGAGCAATGTTAATTCAGTTGTATGAAACAATATGCCCTGGAGATCCAAAGACTTTCATTCTTCTACTTGCAATAGTACCTTCACTTCTCTCTGTCTCGGTGATGCCTCTAGTCAGGATATATGAGACAGGCACAGTCGATGAGAAGAAGCATTTAGATGGTTTATCAACTTTGTCACTTATCATTGGAGCTTACCTGATGATCGTTATAATACTGAAGAGCATCTTAATTTTACCATCATGGGCCAATGCCGTCTCACTTGCAGTTCTACTCATTCTGCTTGCCTCGCCTCTACTAATTTTGATTAGAGCACACCGGGACAGTATCGAAAAACCATTATCACCTGTTTATTATCTGGTAGACAATCTGGAAGCTACAACCTCTGGGGAGATCTTAGTGCTAAGTGAAGACAAAAGCTTGAATCTTTTACAAGCTATGCGTAATGTAGACTTCTGGTTGTTGTTTCTTGCAATGGTATGTGGAATGGGATCCGGGATTTCGACGATAAACAACATCAGACAAATAGGTGAGTCTCTTAGATACTCTAGCATCGAGATAAACTCATTGTTGGCTTTATGGAGTATATGGAACTTTATTGGTCGGTTTGGAGGCGGTTATGTCTCGGATCTATTGCTACACAGAAAAGGATGGCCACGTCCGTTGCTAATGGCTACAACTCTTGGAACTATGACTATAGGTCATCTAATCATAGCCTCTGGTTTTCAAGGAAACCTTTACCCCGGTTCGATTATCGTAGGCATTTGTTATGGCTCACAATGGTCGCTTATGCCAACAATTACGTCAGAACTATTCGGGGTTAAGCACATGGGCACAATCTACAATACCATTTCGATTGCTAGTCCTATGGGTTCATATATCTTCTCTGTAAGATTGATTGGGTATATCTATGATCATACCATTACGGGAGGAGGTAACACGTGTTACGGTCCTCATTGTTTCCGATTGTCATTTGTAATCATTGCGTCGGTGGCTTTCCTTGGATTTCTTGTCTCCTGTGTGTTGGTTTTTCGGACAAAGACGCTATATCGACAGATCTTCGAGAAGAGGTTTCATCGTCGATAGATAAGAGATGTGGCTTGTGAATATCATAGTTCAGGTACATAATGTTGTACAGTGCCACTTGAGATTTGTATTTATATGTGTTTAAATTTTTATTGTAAGTAAAATATATACATTGTGTAAATACAAGTACAAATATTTGTGTGAGGTTCTTTGTTTTTTTGGAGAAGTTTATATCGCAAAATTGTTGGTTATATTAGTGCATTATATTCGTTTCTTATGTTTGTAAATTGGTCAATGGAATTTAGTTGTGTGACATAAATGAATGAAGTATTAATGTAAGAAGCAATGTTAGATCTTTAACTCCTTTGACTGATTGAGAAGATCATTTAATGATCAGCCTTGCTATTAAGAGAGCATTTGCTTTAGATGGTAATCATGTATCCTTTTTATATATAGGTTACTTCAATTGTCATGTTAATCATACTATATTTTTCCCAAATCAATATTGTAATTTATCTTTGTAAATTATAATTAAAATTAATAAATAGAGATTTACTTTTAAAACGATATTCAATCAACTACGATTTTACTAATATTCATAATTGTTTTGATAATTGTAAAAAGTTTCTGATAAGCTACTTTGTTTATGGTGATTAGTAGTTGAAATATCATATTTTTAAAAATCCAAAACTATTTACAGAAAATAAAAAAATTGAAGCCAAATTTTAATTTCTAGATCCATAAATTTTTTTATTACACTTTTAATAATAAAACTTAATAAAAATCAATAAAGATGTCGAGAGCCCTAATAAAACTGTGAGCCCCTATCTCTCCTCCGCTCGTGTTTCACTCGCAGAGAGTCGTTTCCTCCTCCGATCATTCCCAAGAGACCTATTTGACATTTATTTACCCAACTCTCTCTCTCTTTTCCTCAGATTTTCTTCTTCATTCCTCTCTCTCTCTCTCTCTCTCACGAACAAACCCCAAAACGACAACGTTTTAAACCCAACACACCAGTCGACGCTTTTGGACCTTCCTTCCCTTTTCTTCTTCTTCTTCATCCTTCTCTTTACCGATTTCGATTTCCCCACAATGCCTAAAGGGTTTTGATTCTCTCTCCTTAAAAATCTCAAATTTAACCAAAAAAAACCCTAATTTCAATCTCTCTCTCTTTGATTCCTTGATGGGTTCCTCCTCCGATATCGTCCCTGACCGATCTCCACACTCTCCCGCCGACGATGTAGCTCCCGTTACAGAAACTACCAAAATTCCCAAGGAGGAACCTTCCACGCTTAGGAGAACGCGTCCTTCACGGGCTTGTACTGTTAGGGCACAGCAGCGGCTTCAAGAGCTGCAAGCGGCGGAGAGAAAGCTTAAGCCGCCTAAGAAGGAGTATAAACGAGAGCAGCATCGACGGAGAGAAGAGGTTGTGGAGGAAGATGAGGATGTGGATGACGATCAAGAGGAAGATGAGGATGGAGATGATGGAAATAAACAGAAGCAATGTGTTGCTGGAGGAAGTTCTGGTAAAATCGTTACTTCTCTTGTTCCCCCACCGGAACCTTCACAGATGCCGCGATGGAATCTTCGTTCCATGTGGGAACTTGCTTCTGTGCTCAATTTCTTGCATGTGAGCTCTTTGTTTTCTTCAATTCTGTGATATTTTCTTCTTCTTCAGCTGCCAATGAGTAACTCACCAAGTTCTCCTTTTTTTTTTTTTTCTTTTTCTGGATGGTGAAGGTATTCAGACCGCTTTTGAAAATCAATGCGGAGTTTTCAGCCGAGGAGTTTGAGACGGCCCTGCTTACTCCAAACGATACTTTGAGCGATATACATATTCCTCTGCTAAAGGTAGGTGCTTTGGTCATCCATTGTTGTGTTCATTCCTACTCTTTTAGTGTACTACTCGTGTCTTATTGATTGTTCCTAATTCTTATTGGTTCCTTTGTTTTCTGTTTGTATTAACTTCAATGTAGTACTAGAGGTTGTCTCGTTGATATGAACAGAACTGGTTTAGGTGCTCTTATTTACGAAAACTAGTGATAAGACTTTTTATTTGGCTTGAATGATTCTAGAACAGAAACCGTGCCTTAGTTTTGAGTGAGAAGATTCTGTTAAAAGTTTAGATGTTATATGGAATTCTAGGTGCTGTTGCCAGTGAGAAATAGAAGTGGACATGTTATAGATGCGTTATTATCTCATATTATATTGCAATTTTCTTGCAAAGTGAAGTTGATTCTAGCTCAGATGAAATATCAGCTTCCCGTTTAAACTATGTTTCATATCTGCGAGAGGTGTATCTTTGTCTGCAATTTAAGTTAAATATTCCGAGAGAAAAAACTAACAATTTTGGAAAGCCCCTTTGTAATAAGGCTTGGGTAGACTACAACCAACTTGTTCAACTGTATCATGAACTTACTGAGTTTTCCTCAGTTCGGAATGAAAGGACTCCTAGTTTCAAATCATTTTGGCTGAGCAGCTGAGACCAACAGATAACATCTATGTTTTTGGCTAGCTTCCGTCCTAGGCACTTTATGGGCTTGTATTACATAGTTATTATTGCCTTTTTTACGCTAAAGTGTGCAATTTCTTTTGGTTATGTGGATGCTAATCAACCATGATTTGGAATCAAATATATTCTTCACTACTATGCAATGTTAATTTTACTATGCAATATATTATATACTTCTTTTCAATTTGCAGGCCATTCCTCCTGTAACTCGAATGGCCCTCACACGTGATACCTGGGTCACTGTCTTGTGCAGAAAAATAAGAGATTGCTGGCATTGGGTAATGATTGCTAAACTTCTTTGTCGTGATAAATGAAGTACATTTTGCATTATATCATGTTCTGAAATGAACTTCGCCTACTCATTTAGGTCGCAGAAGGGGACCTTCCTATTTTTGCCTCGCAAGGGTGAGTTGTTATATTTTCTGAATATTATGGTAACTGATTAGTGACGCATTTATGAGCTTCTCGGCTTAATCTTATAGGCAGGAGATTGAAGTGTACAAGAATCTTGATCCAGCCATTCGTGTGGTGATTTTGAAAGCTTTATGTGATATTCGTGTTGAGGTATTGTTGCTACTGTTTGTCAATCTACTATCCAAATTTTAATTAATAGTACTTGTATTGGTGTACTACCTCTGTATTTTTTGCTGCTCTTGTTTTATCCTTTGAACTTTTTGTTTTTTTGTACAGCACTGCAGTTAAAATTGAAAACAAGATGATTTTAGCACTAACAGTTTCGATGGGTTTTGTGATTTTTTACAGCAAGAGGATATCAGGAGCTACATTGACAACTCTCTTAAAACTGGCGTTCATCTGTCAGTTTTTCGCAAAGATCGCGTTGGGGGTGATTCACATGGAGTTAATTTTTGGTCTGTAGCAAAGAGAAAAGACCTAAATAGGACTCCTTGTTTGCATATCCCTGATATAGCACCTGTTTGTTTCTTGTGTAAGGTATGAGGATGATCCCTTAATTGGTCACCGTTTATATCGGGAAATAAGGAAAGCAGAAGTGTTGAAGGTCAAAACAAAGGGTTCCAAGATTCTTCCCAACATAACATACCAATGGGAAACTGTTGCCACTAATTTCGATGAATTCCAAGACGTTTCTGTAAGTCTCTTTTACAATCAATAATACTGAATTGCCAGATAAATTTCTCAGGGTACTTCTATATATGACTGTCTGTTTAGTAAGTCTGTTATTAATTCTTGCTATGGAATATGGTAGCTTGGTTCTGATGTGATTGTGATGGTTAAAAGTGTGCAGGCTAGTGTTAACCGTGCATTGAATATTAATCTTCTTTACTGATGGAATTTTACAGATGCCAAAAATGGGATTATACTCTATAGGTTGAGAAAATTGTATGTGGAGAATCATTTATTTCCAGAGGATGGATGTAACATTCTTCCCAAAATTTGTTATTCAAAGGATGGTGCATACCTTTTGATTACTTGTAAATTATTATTGGTATCTTTGGTGACTGTGAGTGAATCAAGTTAAAATGTTAGCAATGCTAAGAACTGGCTTAAAAGGGCTCATGTGCAAGTTGAGTCTATTTTGATATAGGTACGTAGTTGGATATCTAGTGAGTTAGTAGTATGTTGTTTGAGTTAGTGATCCAGTATCTTAATCTCGAGGGATGTCCTTTCTGGGGCAATGTTTTTTGCAGTCGATTATATGGTTTAACAAGGTGAAGACAAACAACTTTATATCGTGGATCCGTTTCAATGCTTTAGTACCTTCTTTTGCGGAGTGGAGATCCTAGCTATTCCGTCGAAACTTATGTTTAGGACTGAACTTCTTTTCTTTTGACTGTCGATTTCTGTGAAGGACTAAACTATTACAATGAACATTAGGTATAACTTTCCATGTCTTACTGCTGATTGAGATGCTGCGTCTTGTTGTTTTGCAGGAAAAACTTCTTCAAAGTAATAGTAGAATTGAAGTTTCTCTAGGGAAGAAGTTAATGAAAGATATGCTTCCTGAGATAGAAAAAGAACACAAGGTTCGAATCTGCTCTATTTTTTCCTTTTCTTTTTTTCTGTTTTCAATCTTTACAGTAGAATAGAACTCTATAACTAAGCGCATATTCATGGCTGAATATCAGTTGCTTCTTTTCATAATGGAATATTTTTCCCTACTGTCAGAGGAAAGAAAAACTGTTGAAAAAGCAACACAGGCAGGCTCTTCTCCTTGATAACTTTTTGGTTGTTGACGGTCTTGGTGCTGGACGTTCTCTCCGTGATAGGAAGCCAGTTAGATACACTTTTGGTAATTGGAAGTTCATGCCGTGCTTCTTCTTTTTTGGCATTTTTGCCTGATTAAAAATCCATCTTGATCTCTACTGGGCTGAAGAGGTTTACTAATTTCGAATATTATTGCAGATGATTATGATAAGTCCATAAATGAAGCTATCAAGATAACAAAGTATGTCTGAGTCTCCCTTGCATTTAATCATCTCTGCTATTGGTTTCCTTTAACGTTGTTATATGGTGACTATTTTCTATCGTCTTTTTAACATTATGTTTGTTTTCGTGATACTATCTCAGGAAGAAACATCCATCACCAGAACCTCCTCTCCACAGAAGAGAATCTGCCAGATTGGACGCTCTTGCGAATGGCAGATTGACCAGTTCAACCCACCCTACTGAGCCTGTAAACGATACAGCATCTGCGAGATCTTCTGATTTTGCTGATTATGATGATTTTGATGAGCAGAGAGATGAATCTTTGGACAGAAGGCAAGACACAGTGTATTTTTCTTCTCTCCTTTTATTTCCCTTCCAGAACTTTACAGAACTTTAGGTTGAGTTAACAAGTATTATGTCATGGCAGTAACAGGCGCAGACAACGGCCCCAACGGTATTCAGCTACGGACTTTGTTGAAACTGTTTCAGACAATGAGGTAGAATTTCAAAGCGACGATGACATTTATGGGGAAGCAGTTTATGATGAAGAATACCTGAGGAAGCGTAAACAGAAGAAGCTTTCCAGTGGTTCTGAGGGAGATGAAGAGAAGGGAGATGAAGAGTACAAATGGGATGAAGACAATGCCGAGTATGAGGAAGAGGAAGAAGAAGAAGAAGAAGACGAAGAAGATTCTCTAAGTGCAAGCGAAGAAGATAGTGATGAACCGCGGAGGGTTAAGAAAATGCCACGAAGAGAAACTAAGCTGAGATCAAGGTCAAATGATATTCGGCCAGGCCTGAGACGTAGTAAAAGAGCCACAAGAATCGATTACCAACAATATGAGCTTTCAGAATCAGACAAAGAAGCAACAGGATTGGCGAAACGTAAGCGGTTGGTTGAGCCGGATGAACATTCTGATGAAACAGGAAATGGGGATTTCACAATGGGAAGTCAGGACTCAGAAGAAAATGCAAATGACCCAGAAACAAAATCTGGTGAAGAAGAAGTAGAAGAAGAAGAAGAGCCGAGAGAGGTCAATGACAATGCAGAGACAACATATGGTAAAGAGAATAATCAAGTTAACAAATTAAATGGCACGACAGACCAAGAAGTTGAGGGTGTAGTAGGCAAAAGGCGTTACCTCGACTTAAACGAGCTAGCCCCTGTATCTGGTTTTGATGATGGTCCAAGTACAGTATTGAAGGATGATGATAAGACAGACCATTCATAAGCAAGACAGAGAGACCTATCTTTACCGTCTTAAAGCTCCCCTCTGGTCAATCACCATTGTATGATAAGCAAGATTTTCATGAGTTATTTCTGGCAAAAACCCCTTGCAGAGAAAAGTTAATACGGTAAGAGACACTTCATTGGCTTTTTCTTCATTCAAGGATTCTGCCTTCTTGTTGTTCAGGCAAATTCGGCTGATAATTGAAGAGGTCAATATTCTGGAGGCTGAAGAGGTATGTGTAGATTAGGTTAGTCATTTTTTTCTTACCATGAAGAAAGAAGCAATGAAGAGGGTGAACCAGATATTCCTAAGAGCTGTTTAATGTTTTTATGGAATTATTATTAGTGTACAAGTAATTTTCTCTAACTTTTGTATTGACCATAAGAACACGTTTAAGGTCTCTTAGATTTTGGTAAAACGACGCAGCTTTGAGACTTGCTAGATTGATTATGGGTACATGGAGCATATCTTTTAAAAGGCTATGATACTGTTGTTGCTTTATCTCATGTCATTTGTTCTGACTTCTGAGCTTCAAAGCCCATGGAACCTTCAAGTTAATAACTTGGATTTTAGATATAATATATGTACCTAATATAAATACTATTTGCTGTGTCTATGCATATGCATATGTCTTTGCCTTGAAGGTAAATATTAGTTATTGAATTAATTGGTTTTACAAGGTGTATGATTGCACAAACTTGTTGTGATATCTAATTCATTATCATAGAGTATCCAGTCCTTTCCCTTTTACATTAGTGTTAATTAAAAAATAACAATAGAATATTATTTTTTACTGTTACCATTTACTACTTATAGAATAAACTTATATATGTCAATCACTCGCTAAAATAAGACTTATTTTTTTTGAAAAATCAATAAAAAATAGCTGTTAACTTCAAGACTTAATACCCTCTTTAATTTCATTAAAAGTTGTTATAGATTATATTTGGAAACATTTTTTATAACCTATTATGAGTTGTGCTAAAGAACTTGGGACCAAATGTTTATTCTTTGATAAATTTAATTTTGGAGTTTTGGAACGGAAGATGTGGCAAAATAAAGATGAAAATAATAATTTTATATAGAATTAAAGAATCATGCATATGTAATTTAAGAAAGATGAAAATATATTCATGCCTTTCTTGCCACACACGCTTCTTATACCTCCAAACCCATTTTGCCTAATCCCTTCCTTCTTCACAACACTCCCTTTGTATTATTATAACATGCCTCATTCTTCATCTTTCTAAAGAAAAAGCTTATAATATATTACTCCAATACTATTAACTTCCTTTATTTTTGTTTCTTTTAAAGGAAAATGGTGAGATCTTGCTCTTCAAAATCAAAGAATCCTTGGACAAACGAAGAAGACACCGCCCAAAAGATTGTGTTTGCGTCTGCGTCTAAAAACGGATCTGCAGCTCCTAAAAAAATAGGTTACAAAAAACATTTCTCTCTTTCTTTAATTATTGATGTTGATATGATCATATATCTATGTATATGTGTTTGAACATTTACAGGACTTAGAAGATGTGGGAAGAGTTGCAGAGTCAGAAAGACTGATCATTCAGGAACCAAGCATGAGAGCTTCACTTCTGAAGAAGAAGATCTGATCATCAAGATGCACGCAGCAATGGGAAGCAGGTTGAGCATGTATCCCTAATTACTCGAAAATTCATTGAGGATTTCACAGATTCTGATTATCTTGTTTGTGTGGATTTAGATGGCAACTTATCGCACAACATGTACCAGGAAAGACGGAAGAAGAAGTGAAGATGTTTTGGAACACAAAACTAAAGAAGAAACTGTCTGAAATGGGGATAGATCATGTCACTCATCGTCCCTTTTCTCACGTACTTGCTGAGTACGGCAACATCAATGGTGGTGGAAACATAAACCCTAATCCCTTGAACCAAGCCGGATCTCTTGGACGTAATCACTCGCTCAACGGTGATGCTCATCAACAACAACCTGATGAATCAGGAGATCTCATGTTTCATTTACAAGCAATAAAGCTTATGACCGAGTCATCAAACCAAGTCAAGCCCGAGTCTACGTTTGTGTACGCCTCTTCGTCGTCTTCTAATACGTCTCCTCCATTGTTCTCTTCAACTTGTTCCACCATAGCTCAGGAGAATTCAGATATTAACTTCATTTGGTCTGACTTTCTTCTTGACCAAGAAACCTACGATGAAAACCAACAGAATCTGCATCCTCAAGAACTAGACAATTTGTTCGGTAACGACTTCACAGAGATTGCAGCAGCTACAATGGCTAATACATCAACAATAGCTTCTCAGATTGAAGAAGAATCTTCGAGCAACGGGTTCGTTGAATCGATTATAGCTAAAGAAAAAGAGTTATTCTTTGGATTTCCCAGCTATTTGGAGCAGCCTTTCCATTTTTAGTTATCTAACAACGAGAAAGTACGGTTCCTTTTAATATTTGATTCTCCGATTATTGTTACAACTTACAAACTTAATTGAACGATGTCATAAACATTAATCAAAATTAAAAGAGCAAACTTAGACTTGAGATTGTTCACAGTTCTATCATGTCGTTGTGATAATTTATTTACCTTCTAAAATTCTAAATAAGAGTTGACTTATGATTTCATTGTTTATAATGTCTCTAAGATTGTTACGAGAGACTTTTCACAAATGATTTAATTAAGAGAAAAAAAAAAGAGAAAGAGAAAGAGATCAATCTTATTATTGTTTAGTTTCGAATTTTCATACCGATTATTATTACAGAGTGTATACGATTATTGCTATAAAGATCGTTTCAGAAAACATAAATTACAAAGATTCAACCAGCAAACTTGGACTTGAGATTGTGCACAGTTGTATCATCAGTCCTAAACGCTCTGGTCAAGACTGCGTTTGGAATCTCAGGGTTCGAGCCAAAGAGAGTAATAGGCAAAACAACTGCTCCTGGGAGCTGGCTGTTAAAAGCGGTTATCAAACGCGCTTTCACTTGGCCAACGTTCCGTTGGAAATGAACCAATCCTCTAGGGATAACAAACACTTCTCCCGCATTCAAAACCTTTGAGAACAGAGTGTTGTTGGTTGTCAAGAACCCGACAAAAACCGACCCTTCGATCACAGTTCCTACTTCGGATGCACGCGGGTGCGAGTGAGGAGGATTCACACCTCCTGGAGCTAGTTCAACGTTGTTCATCGAGAGTCCTAAAGTGTTTAGACCTGGAAAGGTTAGGACGTTGGCGGGAGCAATGGTTACTCCGTTAGGGTTCGATGTGTCTAAGGGACCACCTAAGCCGGAGAAGAAGAAGTCAGAAGCGGAGACTGCTGATTTGCAAGGGAAGCCATTGATGGAAGGAGAAGCTTTGAGATCGCCAACGCAGAAGTCTTGCAAAGGATCAGAATCAGAAGAGAGAGATGGGATAACGAAGAGACAAAGCATTAGAAAGAAAGATCTGAAAAGAGAAGAAGAGATTTGGAGAGTAGTCATAGCTATTGATGAGAATGATGAAACAGAGCATCCTCTGTTTTCTTGATATATAGTGGTTTATTTTGGTCTTTGGAAATTTGTATTTTGACTCATTCTAGTTTTTTTTTTTTTTTTTTTGTAATAAACAATTCAAATTGGAGAAAGTTGAGATCGATGGAGGTAAAAAAAATGTTTCTTAATTAGTAATGGTTCAAGTTTGATGTTCTGTAAACTTCCTATTGATTGTGTCGTAAGAAGCAATGGAAAAGACAAGTAATCGGCAGAACATTTCAAACCATCCGGTAAGATAGTTGGTAAGAATTTATAATAAGAGTTGATTTATGGATTTCATTGACTACTATTTGTTGATAATTATCATTAAGATTACTGAATACAAATGTTGTGAACGTCCTAATCAACCATTGGTTACGGGAGTAAGATTATCCAAAATAGCATGGTAACTCGGAAAAGATGAGGCCCGTCTGGCTATTGAGGCTTCTCAAAAGTTTGAAAGTATATGATGGCATGAGATGTCTTCGTTTTGTCTCCAAGATCTCCATCGTGATACTCTTCAGTGAGGGCCAGCTATGAAGGTCTTCTAATGCCTGAACCACTACTTTGGAATCACTCTTGAACATCACATTTCCAATGCCAAGGTTGTAAAGACAAGAAATCGCCCATGAAAGTGCCACTGCTTCAGCTTCAAGGGCAGACTACAACCGAGGATACGTCTTAGGCCCAAACCATTTGACAGTGCCTTTGTCATCTCTTCGCACCCATCCAACTCCACAAGCTTCTATGGCAATGAAGAGGAGGATGAGACCACTTGAATCGAATGTATGGGGTGACTGATTTAAAGATGTTTCTCCTGAGAATCTTCCCACTCTCTTATATCCCTTGGAAGGAGAATATAAACTATGGACTGTGAAACTTCTTAGGCTACTTGCCGGCACTGTAGCCTAAGAATATCATTATGTCTCTAATGTTTTTAAGAGAGAATTTTGCACAAATGATTTAATTAAGAAACACTGATTACTTGGCATCAGAATCATACGTTGAGAGAATCTATTAACATATTAGTTTTGCATGAGAGAACAAAACACGTTGAAATCGATTGCCATACGACCCGTGATCAAGTCAAGAATGGTTTCTTGAAGGTTTTGCATGTATCTACTCATAATCAGTTGGCAGACATCTTGACAAAACCGTTACACCCGGGTCCTTTCTATTCTTTATTGAATCGTTTATCTGTTTCAAGCCTCTTCTTACCTAAGGTTGATTCGGCTTGAGGGGGGTATATTAACATATTAGTATATGCTTTGTTAGCTTAAGTTTCCTTTAGCTTAAGTTTTACTTGCTTATACATTTGTATATAAATACTCCTTGTACATTACATTTGTGATTAAGTGAGAAATGAAGAATTATGTTACAAAGTTAATAGAATCAACAAAAATCCCCAAGAACTGGTAAACATGATAGAGAATGAGTTCTCTTAATCAAATTGTTAGAAAAAAAAAGAGAAAGAAATGAATCTTATTAATGTTTTAATTATGATTTTTTCATACAAATTGTTACACATAAATCGAATTGAGAAAGATCATTTGAGAAAAACATAAATCAAACGATTCAAACAGCAAACTTGGACTTGAGGTTGTTGACAGTCACATCATCAGTCCTGAACGTTTTGGTCAAAACCGCATTTGGGATAGTAGGGTTCGAGCCAAAAAGAGAACTAGGCAGAACAGCTGATCCTGGAAGCTGACTGTTAAAAGCGGTTATCAAACGAGCTTTACCTTTACCAACATTCCATTGGAAATGAACCAATCCCCTAGGGACAACGAACATCTCTCCGGCATGTATAACCTTCGAGAACAGAGTGTTGTTAGTTGTCAAGAACCCGACAAAAACCGAACCTTCTATCACAACTCCAGCTTCGGTTGCACGCGGGTGCGAGTGAGGCGGATTTACACCGCCTGGAGCGAGTTCAACGTTGTTCATCGAGAGTCCTAAAGTGTTAAGTCCCGGAAAGGTTAGGACGTTGGCGGGAGCAACGGTTACTCCGTTAGGGTTTGAGGTGTTTAAAGGACCACCTAAGCCGGAGAAGAAGAAGTCAGAAGCGGAGACGGCTGATTTGCAAGGGAAGCCATTGATGGAAGGAGAAGCTTTGAGATCGCCAACGCAGAAGTCTTGTAAAGGGTCAGAATCAGATGAAAGAGATGGGATTACGAAGAGACAAAGCGTTAGAATGAAAGATCTGAAAAGAGAAGAAGAGATTTGGAGGGTAGTAGTCATAGCTATTGATGAGAATGATGTAACAGAGCGTCCTCTGTTTTGTTGATATATAATGGTTTAGTTTGGTCTTTGGCAAAGTTTCTTTTGACTTTCTCTCTCTTTTAGTCTATAAAATAATAATTGGAGATAAGTTGAGGTAAATAAATGGACATGAAAATATTGTTTGTTTATTACTAATGGTTTAAGTTTGATGCTCTGTTTAACAACATTAATACTATTTTTTGCTAAAGCATTTGATTGATTTTGTCGTAAGACGCAATCTAAAGAACATTTCAAAGTTAATGGTTAAACTGTCTTTTGTTAAACAGAGAAGATATCTAACTTAGTCATAAGATACATCTTGACCTCCAAGATTTAAGCTAATGATGTCTTTTAGAAAAATGAGAAGTTCAGAGAATTTTACTATGTAACTGAGAGTCATTGGTCGATGATACACCATTTTCCATGATTGAATTAGTGGGTAAGAATCTAAAGATGAGATGTTCAATAATACAGTATTTGGCTGGGTCAAGTCTTTATGGGTTTGTTAAAGTGGGATTTTCATAAATAATGTTTTTTAATTAGGAAAAATAATTACTTGGCGTCTGAGTTTTAAATTCAATGAATCATCAAAGAAAGATTCAACCAAGTTCTAAGACAAGAAAAAAAAGAACTGATTCAAGATTGAATTTGAAGTAAGAGACAAGGCAGAAAAAAAATGCTTTTTGCTTGTTCTGTAATATAAAAAAATCAGTATCAGTTACATACAGAGTAGATACAAGGATGTTGTTTGATTTCTTCTGATGATAGAAGAAGTAAACATTCATGATTCTGATGGCATTTCGATGAAACTACGAAGCATATGCAGATTCTGAGATATCTGTAATAGAATTGCTTCTCCTTCACTAACATCTAAAACATCTGAAATTTGCTGCAACAATTCACCTTTTGATTCTATTGCATTTAGTCTTTCTGTAATCTCTGAAATTTCCTTCACTAACAAATCTTTTCTGCTTCCATTCTCTGTTACAAATGCAAAAACAAAAAAAGATTCATACAGTTTCTTAAAGAGACATATAACCGATGAATCGCTTACCTTTTTCTTCCTCTATGATCACACCATTGGTAGGTTTAGACTCCTCAACTGAATCTTTCATTTGTTCCAAATCATCTTCATGATTTGAAGAACAAGCAGGCAAATCTGAGACCGGTTTAGTTTCATCATTTTCTCCTCTTTCTTCGTCTTCCTCTCCCAACAATCCATATCTCAATCTATAAACTTCAATTTCAGCTTCAAGCTCTTTCATTTCCTCTTCTCTCTTAACCAACAAACCATTCATAGACTGCAAAGCTTCTTGATCATATTCTGCTTGCTCATCCATCATTCTCTGATACTGTAATGCCTCCATTTGAACCGCAGCTTTCTCGGCTTGAAGTCTCGTGATCATGGCCATTGCATTGTTTGCTGCAACAGCTGAAGCACTCCTCTCTTCATCCAACTCCATATACAAATCCATCAACGACTTACGATCCAGTCTAACCTGTCTATTTAGATGATGAAGTATCGAATCTCCATCCAACACTTCGCTCTCCGAACCATTCTGATCAGTCAGCGGTTTCTTCATAGATCGAACAGACCATCGCGGACTGTTCTGCACCGAATCAGAAAGCGGAATCCCAAAGAATTTATTCCCACCTTTTACAAAACTTGGAGTTCTATCATCGATTGAATCTACCAATGCGCCTTTCATGTTAAGAGTATCTTCATCCTCGGGTGATTCCGTGTATTTGATGTGAGACAAATCCAAAGTTCTTTGATTGAAAGAAACTCTAGGAGAAGGACTAGGTGCACCAAAGAAAGATTGATTATTACTCTTTGGTTTCTCGGATTTCACCTTCAATAGCTCCCCACAACAAGAACAACGTTGCTGTTGCTGAAACCTGTCATTGCCATTGTTAGTTCTGTGATCAATCTGATAAAAGTTTTCATCTTTCTTAGAACCCGTAACTGGAAATGCCAATTGAAGCTCATGTTCATCATCGATAAGAAGCTCAAGATCTTTATGTAAGATTCCAATAAGAGACTTGTAAGTATCAACGTCTGATTCTTTCTCGGTGGCGAAAGAGAGAAGACATCCTTCACACATTCGTTTGATCTCAGAGAGTTTCTTGTGAACATGACAGTAAGCGAGAGATGAGACTTTCTTCTTGTGAGCATCGCATATCGAGTCGTTGTAATAGAAATCAGGGTTTCTTCTTACAAGAACATGGTCGAGTCTAGTGCAGAGAAGACAGGGGATCTTAAGATCGAAGAATTTAGCAATTTGGTTAGAGAAGAAAGCGAGGAAGCCATCTATGAAGAGGATAATGATGATGATCCATTCAAGAAGAGCGTAGATTAAAAACTGCGGGAATGTTCCAAGTTCTTCTTCTATGAAATTCTTGAAGGAACGGTTAGACATTATAGTGATTGCAAAAAGCGATCACGAAGATAGAATCAAACACAGAGAAGGAAAAAAAAAGGGACGAAGAAATTATCTAAAAAGGTTACATGAAGATTGAAATGAATGCAGAAGAAGGGGCGAAAAAAAACAGAGATTATGACTTATATTATTTAGTCTTCTATATTTGGATTGGGGAGAGAATTGAGTTGACCACAAAAACCTGAAATAACGGCTAATCGCAGATAAGGAAGATTGGCAAAATTAGAGTTATTCTTTGAAATTTATCTTGTGTTGTTTTGGATTATCATGTCCCTTAATAATCAAGTACTATAAGCAAAAAAAGCTGTTTGCAAGGGAAAGAAAACAAAAATCCACCAAAGTCAAAGTGGCACATGAAGCTGGCAACATTATTATGACATTAAAGATAATGATAAAATATTCGACATACCATACATACAGTTTAGCTTATCCCCAAAAGATAAGATATACAAAAGCCTAAAATCCCACAAATCACCAACCTTTGATTGAGATGGGCCACATGAGAATCACGACTTGTTTTAACTTACATACAACAAAACAAAACACACACAGCAGAAAATGACTCATAACAGTGTGTGTGACCAGAGAGTTTTACAAACAAACGAAGATGATGAAGAACCCTAAACACAGTTCGTCCATCCCTATAGCCTTCCTCTGTTTTTGTTCTTTTTTTCCCCTGATTTTTTTTTCACACAAAATACATATAAGTTTGACACAGTAAGGCCTAAAGAAAGATCAAAAACAAGACTTGACACTTCAAAAAAAAAAGGCTTCTTTTTGTAATCTGTTTATACCTATTATGTACTACTACTACTAATACAACAGAGAAACAAAGAAAGAAGCAAGGTCTTGTAGATTCACCTTGAATTTTAGGTCTAAGCAACTCTGATGATGCTGCTATTGCTATCTCCATCACTGAAGCTTGGCATCATCGTGAACGCTGAGTGTCTTGAGTTGGGTTGCTCGTTAAGATTAAATGAGGAGGCCAGAGAAAGGTTGAGAGAAAGCGGAGCAGCATCTGTGTTTTGATTGAATGCAGGATTTGCTTGGAAGGTTACTGGGACCAGATATGAATCGTTGAGATTAAATGTCTGTGGTGAAGTCTTAGTTTTTGTTGGCACATCAACTTCAGGAAAAACTTGCATAACTTGATTTCCAGAGCTGATGTTGGTTTCAGGTAGTGGTGAGTTCTCCTGAGCCTGATCATGCTCCATGGGCATTTCTGTAACCTGATAAAACCAATCAGACCTAACTGTCACACACTTACCATTATTGTTATAAATAATATCTCCATCTATACGTCCAATCTTGAATTTTATCACTTGCTAGTACAGCTTGAAAGATATATACCCGATTTGACCAAAATCATTAAGACACTTCTCCACATTACTTTGTCTTTAAGTTCTAAAGAGGAAATACTAAAAACAAATTGACTCCTAGGAAAGGAAAGAGCTTTCAGAAAGGAGAGAACACAAAGAAAGTAAGAAAATTAAATTCTATCATCTTCACCTATTCACTCAGATATGACAAATAAGGAAAGAATTGAACTAGGTGAGGAATCAATCTTATCTTCAGCTTAAAACAAAATGACTCAGGATAAGATTAGAGACTTACTGTCTCCGTGGTAATATCAAAAAGGCTAGATCTTCGCCGACGACAATTGAGATTGGTTCGTCGGAGGAAGTATTTCTGAGCGTGGCTAGCTACTTGAGTAGGTGTCCTGCTCTTGACAAAGTTCCTTGATATTCCTTTCCAATCTCCTTTCCCTACTTTATGCAACCCAATCAAGAACCTCTTGTGCTCATTCTCAGTCCATGGAACACCTAATTTGTTCACACAAACCAAATATCAACCACAGAGACGACCAATCAATCAGCTAAGCAAATCCAGCATGCATAGATTCAATCACAAATTTGATAAGATCAAATCAAAGACATAATACAACGAGATTGATGATACAATCATCAGAATCAGTATAATCAAAATCAGAAAAAAAAGTTGAACCTCGTTTCCTCTCGCGATTGCCGCCGGAAGAAGACGAAATCTGAACAGCGTCATTGGCGGAGGCGTAACCGTCGGCGACAAGCACCGCCGCATCAGCTTCGTTCTTATCTTCTCCATCTCCAGCTCCCGCGACGACAATTTTAGGGATCTCATCCTCCGGCGAAGACTTTTCATAATCAGAGAGATTGTTCAAACTCACACACTTTCTCATCGGATCAACCACAACCCTAACTCCGAATAACATGATCTCATCTCTCTTCCCGACGGCGCCACCGCCTCCTGTCTCCGACGAACTACTAACGGCGGCCATCAAAAACAATTTTTTCCAAATTTGCCCTTGCGTCGCTTTTGGTTTTACCCTTTCGAAATCCTTTTAAGAACCGTACAAATAAGGAGACGAGGTGTGAGTGGATCTGAGCTACTTCTGTCTTTCTTTTATAAACACGATACAGCCACGTGGCATTACTTACCCTGTTGTGGTGTAGAGTGTTGTTACCACCATATCATGAAACGTGTCAATTTATCATTTGTTCGTTACTCGTTTCCTCGGTGACCTGCTTGTCTCTCTATATTTATCTTCCTCCCTTGGAGGATTTATTATTTATTTATGACTTGTATTTTATGTATTATATTTGCATATGTTCTGATAATGTCTCTCTCTCTATATTAATTGTTTTTGTCATTTTAATTGAAAGTGCCTTTTTTTGTTTAATCAAATCGAATGTGTCTCGAGGTCCTTCTCACACGCAAAGGAAAAAAAAAAGTGTTTTAGAGTGTGATTTTTTGTTGTTGAACATTTCAATATAAAAATGAGAAAAGTTGGGAAAGGACTTATGCTGTTAAGCGCATGTAAGTAGTGATGAATTATGATTTCGAATGGTAGAGTTCGTAAAACTGTTAACTGTACAATGGTATTAATATAAGTGTGTTTATAGTGTAATGTAAGTATTAAACGAATCTGGTCAACTCATGAGTGCGATTCCCAACTACATCCAACCAAATTTACCTTTATACTGTATAAACCATTTCTTATTTTAGGTAACTTGCAACGAATCACACAAGCAACCAAAAGTTACCTCGGAAAACTCAATCTGTAAGAAGAATACTTCGTCCTTATTTCGTTCTCAGCTTCAATCTATAAGTAAAGTCCCCCAAAAAAAAAAAACATTGAAGTATTTACGCGACAATTTACTTCGGGTTATAATTAAATGATTGATAAACTAATGGAAAGAATATTCCAAATTGTGGCGTCAAAATATTTGATGAAGACATGGGGCCAATGGGAGCACACGATATCCTCATCTTTTTAATAGTATTTTATGTATCCATCAATTCTTTTCTTTTTTTGCCCATCAATTAATTGCCTTTTAAAGTTTAATTTCCCTTAGAAGTTGTCCTTTTGAAACCATAATATAGTGATGATCCCTTAAAAGAATGATTATTATATGAATCTCCTCATAGTGTTCAAACTGATCGATTCATATTGCACACCACTAGTCTCTAAATTCCATCTTAATAAATAAAAAATTACATAAAAGTATAGTTTATCCGCATTCTTCCAAATGAAATGAAAAAATGATTGAATTCACACAAATTTTGGATAATGGTGATGCTGAATAGGTGTTGACTTTTTATAAATAGAATAAATATGATTTTCATAAATATATTGTACTCATATATGACCAATGTTTGAACAGTTGGTTGAATTTTCTTATTAGTCAGTAAAAGATTACTAGTTCAAAGTAAGCCAAATTTCAACTTTAGTGATCATTAAACTACAAAAAAAAATTGATTGTACTAGGTATAAAATGTGTAAAAAGGTTTAAGAAAAAGAAAAAGAGTATGATGAGCTTCTTCAATCTTGGTTAATCACACGAACTTAGCGTTCTATCTATATCTCCAATCTTTTTGTACTATCAATTGTCTTTGTACACTAAATACTTAAACTAAAATTAGTGATTAAAAAAAGTAAAGAAATATATATGAACTTTTACTTTTTATTCTAACTAGTGGTTTTTACTTTAAAACGTGGTGTCATGATCATCCAATTCAAGTTTAAGCATGGGGGTTCAACTTCAACAACATGCATAGTTAAAAGATTTAAAAAAAAAAATCCCCTAATTATGAATCAAACATTTTTCGTGAAAAGGAAAAGCACAAATATTGGTTAGGAATGAAAGCCACCATTACCTTTTCTTGGTTGCACACAATGATGAAGAAGTTAAAGGAATTGTTTATATAAAAAAACCATTACAAAGCAAACTTTTCTCCTTTATTTTAGTATTCACTTTAACCAATTTGGATGAGTTTGTGACTTTCCTAAATCAGGATTCAAGAAGAAGGCGTGGATCATGAGAGAGTACAAAAATTGTATACTTGAACAGAAAATATTGTTCAAACATGTTTTAAGAGATCGAGTGATGTTCCACTTCCCACTTGACAAGCCCAAGCCCTTTATGGTATTTGAAAACATTAAGATTGTTCCACACTCGCACGGCAACAAGAAGACAATTTTAACTCATACCATATTTTAGGATACTTTTTAACCTATTACACTAAGTCACCGACTTGCTAGAAGATTGTGAAATCGTTCTTTTTATGTTTGCAACAGATAATCTGAACGATCTATTTCAAACAACATCATAAGTTAACGTTGATGATAAGATGAATCTAAAAATCTGCATCACACGTTATGTTTTTTTTGCATGTCACGTAAAAAGGTTTAAAAAAAAAGAAAAAGAAACGAAAACAGCACCGTCGTTTTACATTTTGTGAAAGGACGACACAATGTGGGGTTTTGGTAATAAACTGGAAAAGTCAAGGGTAAGAAAGTAATTATATCCTTTCCGTTCCTAACTGACAGATTCTTTCAAGGCAAAAGGCAAAACATAAGGGGAAAAAAAAAACCAAACTACCTTTTTTTTTCTTCTACTTCGTTCTTTTCTTCTTCGCGACTTCGTCGGAAAAAAATCGCCTCTCCGTAACCGCATTCTCAGCCCTAATGACCGACCCAGAGGTAAAAATCCCATTTTTAATCCCTATATCTCCGCCGTTTTCGACTTCACATTCCGAATTGAAAAAAAAAAAAACAAAATTTAGCTTCTTCTCTGTTTCTTTTAGGTTTCGTTTCTCGTTACGAAAGGTTATTGGCTCTGATTGTTTCGTATATTGATCTAAATTGATCTTTTGGATATGGGTTTGTCATTTATTCTCTGGGTTTGCATCTTTGCGATGAATTGTTTCGTTTTCTTTTTTCTTGTTCGGGTAGCAGAAATTAACCGCCTTAAAGAAGGCTTACGCCGATACAATACTGAACACCGCGAAGGAGGCGGCGGCGCGTGTGATGATATCCGAGAAGAAAGCGCGTGGGTATCAGCAAGAGCTTGCCGCAGTTAGAGATGAGGCTCTCCGTACATGTCTTAGGCTTAAACAGATGTATGATTCCAAGGTAATTTACAAAATGTAGATTTGTTTCGGTCAAGTCTAAAACTTGATAAACTTTTCATCATCTTTGTTTGATTTGAGGATCAAGTTTTGACATTGATTTGAGGATCAAGTTTTGACATTTCTGACTTTTGTGTGACGATAATGAGCTTTTATTTACATTCTTTGTTAAATCTTCCGCCATTTTTCAGAATTATATGCTTTGGCCACCGTTTCTTCGTTGTGTGTTTTGCTCCATTGAATGCGTTCTTGAGAAAGTTTTTTGTGAATTATTTATCTGAGTCAGGTTTATGACCTGCAGACTTAACCTTGCTTAATTCTTATGTACCTCAACTCAATTGATACTGTAATTTTACCCATAATGATTTAGCCTTGCAAGGATATCATTTATGATTTCCATAGACTCACATTCCCTAGATCTATAGTAGTTCAAATGTTGTTTTGGAAAGAGATTTACTCGTTTAATTCTTTGCTCACCCGTCTATAAACCTAATGGTCGTAGTGCAGAAACATAATGTGCAAAACGGCCTGTGTCAAATATATTTTAGCCAGTAAATTCGGAATCAACCATAAAATTGAGGAGTTTCTTTTGTAGGGAGTACCTAGGTAGTGTGAGAAGCTGTTCTTTGGTTTAAACTACAGTAACTCACAGTTTAATCAAAGCTGTTTAACTTGAGACTGTAGCTTATTTTCTTGTGGATAGAGTTCATAATCACATGTGCTGTATAATTCCTTTATCTGTTGCATTTTCTTCTCTAAATCTTTTTCATCAAAAAAATCTGTGGTTATAGGTCAAGGAGGCAGAAATTATTTATTTGAAGAAGCAGCAAAAGATTGAGGAACTTGAAGCTCAACTTGGAGAAGCTGAAGATATAGTAGGAGAGCTAAGGACGGAGTTACGAGAATCACGTTATCTCCTGGAGAAATTGACAAATGATCGTCAAACAAATCTTGGCAACGAGGAGAAAAACGCCAATGAAGCAGTTTCTTTAGAAGTGCGTGAGAACTCTTGCAACCATGAGATATCAGTAGTGGCTAATGGGATCAAACCACAAATGAGTGACAGAGATATTAGTATTAACCGGTGTTCTTATAAAGAGAATAAAGATCCTTGTCTTCATACTCTGCCTTCCATACTAAGTAGACGCAGAGAAGCTGAGACCTTAGAAAGGAATACAGCCAGTGGAGATTGTGCTGATGTGGAATCACTTACAGAAGCAAGGAAGGTAAAAGAAAAAGAGACGGAGATTGAGCTCTCTACTACACCTTTGTCGCCTTCGGAGAAACCGTGTATCAAATTCTCATATATTAGGAAGCGTAAGAAGGATGGAAGAAGCAGCACCAGCAGCCCTGAAGGAGGAGGTTTCTCCTCGCAAGAGGATGATGATGAAATTGGAAACAGGAGACAAAAGACTGGTGAGAAAGACAACGGTTACTTGGATTCTTTCACCAGTACAGAACCATCTCGTGATAGTCGACGTGTAGCTCAGGTCGCTCGTCAGGTTAGTTGTAAATCTAAATGAGTAAAAATATCCATTGTTTGCTTCTGGAGAACTTCTGGTTTCTTCTTGCTGTGACAGTGTCTGGTCACTGCCCATGTGTTTTTATTGCCATTCTCTGTATAAAAGTTGTCTTCGAAATCTCTTGGGTTTGTTCCAGAAATATTCAAGATTCTGACCTCTGGTTCTTGTTGTTTTTTCTTTGTTGGCATAGCTTTTACCATTCTCAGAGAAGAAAGTGTTGCAGCAGAGTCAGTGTGATGATGTTCCTTGACTCACAAGTAATCTTCGAAGACCTTCTCATCAATTTCATTTGATCCATCCGGGGAAAAGAATTGTTGAGTAGAGAAATTAGTAGTAGTAAGAGATTGGTGGCATTCTCAAGCTTATAAACTAATGGAGAAAAGCTAATTTTGGTCGTTAATTTAGAGTTTTTTTTTTTTTCTCACTTGGTCGTCCGGCGTCGTCTCTCTATACCATGACTAACCCAAAAGCACTAAGGGTACGACCACGTTAATTTACTCCTAATCAAGGGCAAGTTTTAGAATCCAACAAGCATATACATACACATGCCTTGCTTCGATTCTCTGAGTCTGGAAAACAGAGCAACTTCATTTCTTGTTATCTAATCTCCAAATTCTTCCACTAATGAGAAAATTAGATTCTATTAGTTCGATAACCTTTTTAGAAAAAGTCTATTTGCTTGAATATCTCTACTTGAGGGTCTATAAGTCAAAATATTGAAGGGTCTTCGTCTTGCCGCGGCGAATTTGAAGAAGTTTCCTTAATGGATTACCTTATTCTATAAAATATAAAGAAGTACTCCTATTTTTCCATGAGAGATTCTTTTATATTAGAATAATCTGTGTATGATTTTTTCCAGCCAAGGTTCCAGAAAAAATTTGACTCTTGTAAAAATAAATTAAGAAGAAGCAAATCAATAGAAGTCATATTTGTTCTCACGAACGCAAGGTTTGACCACACAAAAACACGTCTCTTGATGAATGAATGTGTATATAAACACAAGATAGAAAACGAGAGACAATCACAAAAACCTTAAAATCAATACTCATTACTTTTGGTTAAATACAAATCAACTACATTTTTCGACTCAGAATCATCAGAGCTTAATGGACGGAGCATCGTGGGCTGACCAATGGGATAATAGCGGCGACTCTGCCAAAGGAGGCCGAATGGGCGGTGGGGCCGTCGTTAGAAGCGGCGGTGGAGGTGGGACGAAGTCGAACTCGAACACGGCTAAGTACAAGGAGAAAATGGGACAAGGGTTCGACAAGACCAAAGCTGTAGCTTCTTCTGGTTTCAAGAAGCTCAAGACTGGTTCTGCTATTGGTTTTCGCTGGGTCAAGGACAAGTATCACAAAACCACAAACAAACATTAATAAAACATTTTCAAACTCCTTGTATACTATCATAGTGTAAAAATTATTCACTTGCAATATTATGTCTGGTGTTGTGCGTACTTTGTCGATTGTAGTATGGGTTTTTGAAGATTTGTATTCATGTCATTAATTAAAATTGATTTTTTCGTTAATAAGCAACATTTTTATTTCGAACAAAAATATGTACATACATAAGTGTAATACTGTTATTAGATCATCAAATTAATTAAATACTGGGAGGGAAAAATTCCCTCGCTTGTGGATCTCTGCCCTAAGGATCTGGGATTCGTCTTCACTGTAAATCAATCGGTGAACACAAACAAAGGTTTACCACCGGCGAAGCGGAAACCCTAATTAGCGGTCGAGGAGGAGGAGTAGAAAATGGCGATAGAGATGACAAGAGGTTTACCATTTGCCGTCGACACTTTTGGGCCGTACACGAACACCACGACGACGACGAAGAGAAGAAAGAGACATCATTTCTTAACTCACGCTCACAAAGATCACACCTTTGGGATTTCTCCTTCTAACATCGTCTTCCCAATTTACTCTACTTCCCTCACCATCTCTCTTCTTCTTCAACGTCTCCCTCACCTTGATGAGTCTTTCTTCGTGAGGATTGAAATTGGGCAAACAGTGATTGTTGATGATCCTGATGGAGAATTCAAGGTTACTGCTTTTGATGCCAATCATTGTCCTGGTATGTATGTATGTTCCTCTCTAGCTTTCGATTGTTTTTTTTTGATTTGTGAAATATTGAGATCCCTATTTGATGAATTTCAGGAGCCGTCATGTTCTTGTTTGAAGGAAGTTTCGGTAACTTACTTCACACTGGTGATTGTAGGCTTACACTGGATTGCCTACAGAGTCTACCTGAGAAATTTTTGGGGAGAAGACATGGCGTGGCATCAAAATGCTCTCTTGATTACATTTTCTTGGATTGTACTTTTGGGAAATCCTCTCACCCTCTCAGCTTTCCCAGTAAGCATTCAGCTATTAGACAGGTGATTTGGTTTTATTCATATCACTTTTTCTTTATGCATTGCTATCGTTTCCACCATTTTCATTGTGGTTTCTTGTTCTAATGAATCAGATCATCAATTGCATATGGAACCACCCAGATGCACCAGTTGTCTATCTTGCTTGTGATATGTTGGGCCAAGAGGATGTTCTTTTACATGTTTCTAGAACGTTTGGCTCCAAGATTTATGTTGACAAAGCTACAAACATGGAATGTTTCAGATCGTTAATGCTTATAGTTCCTGAAATTGTCTCTGAAGATCCTTCTTCCCGGTTTCACATATTCAGTGGTTTCCCTAAACTCTATGAAAGAGCAAGTGCAAAACTTGCTGAGGCCAGATCGAAACTTCAGAGTGAACCTCTTATCATCCGCCCTTCAGCTCAGTGGTATGTTTGTGATGACGAAGATTATTGGGAAAGTGGAAGTCAATTTCAAAAGCAGAGAAAATTTAGGTTTAGTGAAGCAGTCAAGGATGAGTTTGGTCTTTGGCATGTGTGTTACTCAATGCATTCATCCCGTGAAGAATTGGAATCAGCGATGCAACTTCTTTCTCCGAAATGGGTTGTATCAACAGTTCCTTCTTGTAGAGCAATGGAATTGAACTATGTGAAGAAAAACTGTTTCATCAGCCGGTTTTCGCCTGGTGATCCTTTCTGGAAGCTTTTAGACATCGACATGGAAGTTTCTCCAGTTGCAGCACCTGATACTCACACAGTAGCTCTTAGTAGCTGTCTCATGAGTGAAGAAATTATTCTGGATACTGCAAAATCGAAGCTAGAACCTGTAATCGAATCGTCTAGCACGACGAAGAAGCTTCTGTGTTTATCCCCTGAAAAAAATCTTCCTGTAACTCTGTTTGGGAGAGCAAGGCTAAGTTCTCAGGAATCTGATCAACTACATGAGAGAAAAGTCATACACACTCAATGTGTATACACCAAAACCTCGCCGGTATTGGAAAAGCTGAATGTAAAGGAAGTAGTTGAGTCTTTACAAGATGATACTAAAGAAGAAGCAATAGAGGAGTCTTGTAGAAGTTTTTCTTCTAATTCAAAGGAGATTTGCAAGGATCTTAGTGGGGATTTGAGAAAGCTATACAGATCAATGAACGCACCAGTGCCTCGGCCACTACCATCATTGATGGACCTTATGAACGCTAGGAAACGCTCTCGGTATCACTTGAGTTTCTAGCATTTGAAAACGTACTATAGCGCAGGTTTTATATCGCTTGTGTTTGACATCTTAGCCTCATCACATTCTTACAGTCTCAATCCCTCAGAAAATATATAAATTTTTCTATGTTTGAGAATAGTTTGTAATGATTGTAACATTGATTATTTTCCCATTGTCTCCATTCAATTCAACTTAATCACAACATTGTGAGCGGGTCTTCGATTCGTATGTTGGGTTTCAATGGGAGTACAAATGCTATTCTATTGGATTAAATATCACATAAATCTCTACATCACTTACACAATATTAAGAAGTAAAACAAGTTTGCACAGGTGATCATAGCACAGATTGTGCTCTGTTTCTGAAATTGACTTTTCGTGATCGTCTTTGATGAGATTGTAGAGGATGACGAGACCTAAATCATATACGCTTTAGACCCGCAAGCATGCTCGCAGTCAGGTCTCTCACCTAGAAAATATACTACAAGACTAGCTCTATAGGTGATAAGTGCACAATTTGTTTGGAAGAGTTTAAGGATGGAGCAAGAGTTGAGACTTTACAATGTGGACATAAGTTTGACGTTAAGTGTATTGTAGACTGGTTTGCGACCAGTCTCTTTTGTCCATTGTGTCATTTTGAGTTGCCGCGTGAATATCAATGAAGAGATGGGAGATTAGGTTACCAAATTGTCTAACGTTTGGTGAAAAAAATATATATATAAAAAAATTGTCTAACCTTTGGTTCCTTTATCGTAACTGTTAAATCAATAATTCTACAAATATGCAAGTCTTGTTGTAGAACCAACATAAGTAGAACCTTATGTGAAAAAGTCTTTTGATTCTGTTTTTTTTTTTGAAGCAACAAAAGCACGAGTAGTGTGATGACTATCTCAAACATTGTCTTTTGGATTAACCCCAAAACAAAAAACGAATGAACAAAAACCTTAGATGAGGAATATTAACAGAAAATGTTAGCTACGGTCTTGGCTCTATATATTCAAATTAGAGAAGAAAGGTTTTCAGATTCTGATTTCATCCGTTTTGAAGATTGTGTATCCTTGACAGAAGAATCATCATGACTTGATGATGATGATGATGTATCAATGTTTTCTTCAACAAGCTTTCTCTTGTTAGAATGTCTCAAGGTTTTGCATTCGTCAGCTTCATGTCTCATTATAAGTTGTTTCATTCGCTTTACATCTGCTAGCTTCACCGGTTTCAACAGGAAATCCTCTGCTCCTTCCTTGAGACATCTATAAAGAAGAAGAAGGTTAGCTTCATAGTTTAACATCACAGCTTAGAACGAAAATATGATCTTGATTTGTATTATAACACATTACACGATCACTTACTCTTCAATACGAGGTAAGATGTTCTCAGATGACATAATCACTACTGGTACTTCTCTGAATGCAGAAGATTCCTACAAAAATCAAAAGGAGTTTGTATGAGCATTGAAGAAGCTTTATTCAAGTCATTCTCAGATTGATATATCAAAATCGATTATTGTTATTATTATTACCTTAATCTTCTTGAGGAGATCATAACCTGTTAGTCCTGGCATTGAGTAATCCGTCACTATCAAATTCACCTTCAAATTCTGTTATAAAACGAATCACAGAACTGTTAATAAAACCACACTTTGACAAAGTCAGATCTTATTACCAAAAAAAAGAGAAGAAGCAAGAGCAAAAGTCTCTCTCTTTCCATAGGATTACTCAGTTATCTAATAGATTTGTAGGTAACAAAACTAAAAGGTAAGAATATTTCTGAATTACCTTGAGATTAGAAGCTCCTTTGTCTCCATCTAAGCCAAGATACTGCAAAGCTCTAGCTCCACTCTCTACAGTCGTCACTGAGATAGCAAAAACAAGAAAGAGCACTCATAAGTAAAGAAAAAAAACAGAGAGTTAAAAACTTATAACAACAACAAAAAAAACAGAGCTGAGCGAGAGAGTATTTTACCTTTACAAGAAGAGATTCGAAGCAACCTCTCGATGACTTTACGATCCACGATACTATCATCAACGGCGAGAACATGTAACTCTGGGGAAGTAACATTCAAATCGCCACCGGCGGGAATCTCCATCCTCATAACCTCACCGACCGCCATTATCAATTCAGAAGAAAAAGAGAGTAAAATGGGTTTAGGAGAAAAAGGAAGAAGAAAGAAAGATTTGGATTGAAGACAAAGGAAACTCAGAAATGAATGTGATAAAGGAAGAAGAAGTTAGGTTAGGTGACATAAATATGAAAGAGAGGTGGTGGTGGTGGTGGTGGTGGGGTTTTAATAAGCGTAAGTACTAATACTAGAAGTACTATAGAGAGATTCGGAAGATCGGATCTTGTGGGTAAGATCTTTGAAGAGGAAACAAAATCTTAAAAATAGGGTCAAGTGTTGATGTTATGTGTTGGGAAGTGTCAGAAAAACAAATCTCAAAGTGTCTTGAAGGTCAAAATCTTTGGGCACCGAATCTTTTTTAAGATTTCAAAGATCTTTGTTTGGTCTGTTTCTTTCAATCCGACAGCGACTACTCCCTCCTGACGTGGAACTTTCCTTCTTCTTCTTTTTGTTATTTTACCTCTCTTTTTTTTTTTTTTTTTATACTACTCTATTAATTGACTTCTATTGATTCTAATTTCAATTTTATAAACAAGTTTAATGATGAACATTATTTTATTATATCTTTTGTTTTGTTAATCATATATAATACTTCTTCTTTCGTTAGTGATTCATTTATACTCTACTAGATTTTTATATGAATAATGGCATGATGTTGATATCAAACAAAATTCAATTTATAGCTCCGATTATATTATTTATTAATAACATAGTCTATTTTTTATTTGCGTTTAATTATTACGAGGTTATCTTAATATTTTCTTTACTTGAATAAGGGTCTTTTTTGGCGACCAAAGGGACATTTTTTAAAAATTGTTGTCATCGTTTTCAGTTGAGTCTTCTTTATTAAATTGATTTTTAGTATTTGTATGCAATAAAGGCGCTCTGTTTAGTGGACCATTGTGTGATTTGTGAATCTCTTTTGCTTTTTGGACAAAATCTAGAGAGAAAAATATGAACAACGTATTTGGGTGGGGGAATCCTTTTGTCTCATTTTTTTAACATTTTCTAACGAATTACAAGAGGGCTAAGGCAACAGGACATATTATTTGGTCTGAAATTTTAATAAAAAATATTATATCGATATGAATTGAAAGAAATTTAAGTGCCAAACATGAATCCCTAAATAAAATCAGAAAAAAAAGACTTGGACAACACCCATATCATTATTTATGTAACAAAAGGGAATAATTTCATCATTTCATTAGAGTTGTTTATTGATTTTTTTGCTACGTTGACCATTGTGTGATTTTGTGAACCCCTTTTGGACAAAATCTAGAGCGGGTAAAATCTTCAAAAGTTGTGGAAGAGGATCTTTTATAGTAGTATTTCTTTACATCTTTTAGCCGATTGTGAGAGGACGTATTAAAAAAATATTCTTAGCATTAACTTAAAATCTTGCAATCTCTTATATCGATTAGATAGATATCTACAGAGCAAATCAATATGATGGCCTTCACACCTAACAAGCTCCTTAAAACATGTTTAAAAAAAAAAGTAAAAAAGAAAAGTAAAATAATTGCGATGCTACATGTTTAAACAGTTTCAACATTGGTGATAAAGAACATTACTCAAAAGAAATGGAAAAAACCATCAATATGTTTCACATTTTCTTACTTTTCAAAAGGTTTGATTCAATATCACTGCAACTTTAATATGGAACAAATTTCTTTTAAATATTTATAATAAATATTTACCCAAAATAAGGCATCTGAACAGTAACTACAACAGCATTATCGGAACTAAAAAAAAATACGAATGAAATTACACAGACAAAAACGAAACTGAAAACATAATCAAACAAAAATGAAAACTGAAAACACAGTTTATTATATTAAGTCAATAATCTGATTAGTGATTCGTCTCTCATTATCTAACTAAACTTACTCAAAAAAGTTTAACAATCTACACATAGACAGTTTAAGAGCGAAATCTTGATATATATAATAATTCATGAGTGGATAACGAAATATAAACCTTCTATATGTAGGTCCGCGAAAAATCCGGAGAACAAAAAACGAGTTTTTAAAATAATTTCGAATCAACTATTTCAAAGAGGGAAATCACTTTTACAACATAATATCGTTTTTTTCTGGAATTCTATTGGATAAAATAGCGATTTAATAATTCTTAAATATACAATTAAGGAAAATATCCGTAGAGGCAAGATATGATCTTTTTCCTTAATTCAAACTATCTCCCGCAGTGTGGCGGTTTATCCGAAGATGAATCCCAGGATACAACTACGGTGAGACCGGTTTCGCATCACCCGAAATCTGGAATCTACGAACTAAAAGTTACACGACATACTCTTGAGACTTTAACAACTTAGAGACTAAACAAGTGAGGGATTTAAATACGATTGATCATTAATTAATATTTATCGATCATTAATTAATATCGATTGCTCACCGTTTGATCTAGCTTACCGTTTACTTTCCGGCTCAGCGTTTTGATCGGTTAACGGTTGCGTTTGGATCGCTCTACGTTTCACCACTCAGTTACGTTCACCACTCGAGATCGATACTCGATCGCCACTTGCTTTCTTTCTTCTCTTTCTCTTTCTCTCTCTAAGAGTATTTGTTATGTTTTTGTATTGTGTTCTTAAATGAGAGATCGAGAAGTCTATTTATAGACTTGAGAGAGTACATAATACATCATGCATGACATCAAAAAGTTAGGTTTAGCATCATGCATGACATCAAGAAGTTAGGTTGAGTGGAGATGTCCTTTTTACAAAACACGAACGTTCTTTTGAGATTCAAAAAAAAAAAATGGTCATTCGGGCCACCAACCAAAACACCTATGAATCGCAAGGTGCGAACACAGGTCAACTTGGATCATCAACTAAGATCCTCGTATTTGGGTAATCTCAAAGAAAGAAAATGGTTTATGGTTTTTCGCGATGGATTCTCGGTGAATTCCGCGGAAGAACCATATTTCTGGTTGGAAGTTATTTTCGCGATGTCTTCTCGGTGAAATCCGCGAAATAACTTCGTATCTGATCCTCGCAATCAAAGAACGGTTTTTGCGAAGGCCTTTATCGGCAGTTTCGCGAAACGTTTAAATGTAAAAACGTAAAACTCTAAATACGTTAAAAACGGTAAAACGTTTAAAGTTTCTACGAACGCTTTTAAAGTAAGTTCGTAAAACTTCTTAAAACAAGAAATTAACGGTTTATGCAAACATATATCAAAATAATTTGAAACCAAATTAAAAATTATTGTTTGGCATATTAAATCGTTTGTCTAATTTCAAGTATTCGAAATTATTCTAATTTTTGGTTTGTTTTTAGTAAACGCAACCAAATATGGCGAACGAAAACGCCAATGTGATTGACGGCATTCTCGGCCTCAACATTGATGAACCTCCAACTATGAATGCTGCTGAAGCAACTAATGAAGGATCATCTGGAAACACCAACCGAGTGGTCCATTCAAACACGGTCACTACAGGCCCGATGCCGGAGAAATTTGACGGCCAAGGCTTCAAAACGTGGCAACATAAGATGTAATTTCTTTCTGACCACGCTGAAGTTGGACAAGTTTCTCAAAGAGGAGAAACCAATCGTTCAACCAGGAAACAATGACGCTTTCACTGTGGCAAGCGTTGATGCTTGGGTCCAAGGTGATTTCTTGTGCAAGGGTTGGATCCTTGGTCGCCTAATCGACCCATTGTACTTGGTGTACAGTCAATCCAAAACCTCCAAAGACTTGTGGCTCGCTTTGGAAAAAAAGTACAAAGCTCTTGATGCTGGATGTCAGAAATTCGCAACTGCGAAGTTTCTCGAATTCCGCATGGTGGACTCCAAACCAATGATGGATCAAGTTGAAGCACTTCAACTCCTTTGTCATGAAATAGCGGCGGAAGGAATGTCCATTTGTGAGATCTTCACAGTTAATTGCTTCATCGAGAAGCTTCCTCCGAGCTGGTTAGACTTCAAGAACTACTTGAAGCACAAACAAAAGGCAATGTCCCTCGAAGAATTGGTAACTCGTCTTCAAATGGAGGCTAGAAACCGAACTTCAACTAGCCTACAAAGTCGTAAATACTACGTCAACATGGCTGAACAGAAGTTCAAAGGAAAAGGCAAAGCATCGACTAAGTCAGGTCTGAAACCTGCCAAGTCAACGAACTTCAAGAAGCAAGCCTCGCCTGAAATAAAGTTCAAAGGAAAATGCCACAAGTGTGGTAAAATTGGCCACAAATCCAATGTCTGTAGGAGCAAACCCAAAAACAAACGGTATGCCCAAGCTAACCTCACGGAAGCTGACTTATGTGCTGTGGTCACTGAGGTCAACATGGTTGATGACAACCAGATGGAATGGTGGTACGATACAAGTGCTACGACCCACATCTGCATGGATAAAGCTATGTTTAGCACCTATCAGCCTAACTAGTCTGTGGAGCAATTATTCATGGGAAACTCTGCAGTGTCAAAAATCGATGGTCGTGGGAAAGTAGTGTTGAAGTTGACTTCAGGACATGAAGTAACTCTCATGAATGTGAAACATGTTCCTGACATGAGAAAAAACTTGATCTCCGGCACTCTGATGAGCAAGGCTGGATTTGCTGTCAACTTCGAGTCTGACAAACTCGTTCTAAAGAAGCATGGGGTATACTTGGGCAAGGGATACGTCAAAGGAGGACTTGTCAAAATGTGTGTTGAGACTGTCCTCCGCAATATTGCTTCTAGTTCCAATGTTGCAAATATTGTTACAAATGTTTCAATAAATAAAAATAACCTTGTTGCTTATTTGCTTGAGTCATTTAACATTTGGCATGAACGTTTAGGACATGTTAATTATAAGTCAATACAAAGACTAATGAACATGAACCTAATACCAAAATGTAAAACAAGCAAAGAAAAATGTGAAGTATGCGTACAGGTAAAACTCACAAAAACTCCATCTCATTGTGTAGACAGAACAACCGAACCTCTCGGTCTAATTCACACAGATCTGTGTGATTTAAAATTTGTTCAAACTCGAGGTGGTAAAAAATATTTTGTGATTTTCATCGATGATTGTACAAAATATTGCTATGTATATTTGTTACATAGTAAAGATGAAGTTTTGAAAAAATTCAAACAATATAAGCTCGAAGTTGAAAATCAACTCGAGAAAAAAATTAAAATAGTTAGAAGTGATAGAGGAGTTGAATATGATGGACCATTTAATGCATTTTGTAAAGAACATGGCATTATACATCAAACAACCACTCCCTACTCACCGGAGTCTAACGGAGTTGCGGAACGGAAAAACCGAACTCTCAAAGAAATGATGAATGCGATGTTGCAGGAATTTGGGTTATCCCAGAACATGTGGGGAGAAGCATTGCTTACTACAAATTATATCCTCAACAAAATACCGCACAAAGTCACCGGTAAAACACCGCATGAACTTTGGAAAGGTACCGTACCTTCGTACAAATACCTGAAAGTGTGGGGGTGCCTAGCTAAGGTCACGGTACCACCTCCAAAGAAGGTCGCAATTGGACCAAAAACAGTATATGGTATATTCATCGGATATGCGCACAATAGTAGTACTTACTGGTTTCTGGTACACAAATCAGATATTCCAGATATCCATGTTAATACAATAATGAAATCTAGAAATGCATCTTTCTTTGAACAAATCTTTCCCTGTAAAGATAAACAAAGTTCAAAACGAACGCGTGATGAAAGAGATGCAAACGCGTCTACCGATGTTTGTAGAAGAAACAGAAGATGAACCTAGACGAAGCAAAAGAGCACGAAAGGAAAAATCTTTTGGTAAAGATTTCTTGATGATTCTTCTCGCAGAGAACGAACCAAGAACTTATGTCTACACCGGACGGACCTTCATGGAAAGAAGCCATTAATAGTGAGATCGACTCCATTATGCAAAATCATACATGGGAAATTACCGATCTACCAGAAGGGTTCAAATCAATAGGGTGTAAATGGATTTTCAAAACAAAATTGAAAACCGATGGCTCAATTGATAAGTACAAGGCAAGACTTGTAGTGCAAGGATTCAGGCAAAAAGAAGGTCAGGATTTTTTTGACACTTATTCTCCGGTGACGAAAATAACTTCTATCAGAATGCTTATTGGACTTGCAGCTTTAAGAAACCTGGAAATACATCAAATGGATGTAAAAACCGCTTTCCTCAACGGTGATTTGGAAGAGGAAATATACATGAAACAACCCGAAGGGTTTGTGGTTCCAGGTCAAGAGCATAAAGTCTCCAGACTTGTAAAGTCACTGTATGGACTAAAACAAGCTCCAAAGCAATGACATGAAAAATTTGACAAAGTAATGATGTCGAATGGATTCAGCTTTAATGAATGTGACAAATGCATATATATCAAAAGTACTCGTAATGGGTATATTTTGTTATGCTTGTATGTTGATGATATGCTTATCATTGGCAGTAATAAAGATATAATCCAGCAGACCAAAAACATGCTTCATGGACAATTTGACATGAAAGACATGGGTTTAGCAAATGTCATTCTAGGAATTCAAATTACTAGAACTTCTGAAGGGATTATACTGTCACAAGCTCATTATGCTGACAAAATTCTAGAGAGATTCAAGAACTACTCAAATGGAACCGCAAAAACTCCTGTTGATTCTCAACTTCACTTAACCAAAAATTCAGGTGAAGGGGTTTCACAGATAGAGTATGCACGGGCTATCGGAAGTCTAATGTACTTAACCAATTGTACAAGACCCGAGTTAGTACATGTAGTAAATGTACTAAGTCGTTATACCAGCAATCCAGGACATACACACTGGAAAGCCATAACCAGAGTCTGAAATTACTTAAGATACACAAAAAGTTATGGGTTGCACTATGGTAAAGAACCCACAATTCTTGAGGGATACAGTGATGCAAACTGGATATCCGACTCAAAAAATTCGAAATCCACAAGTGGATATGTGTTTACTCTAGGAGGTGCAGCGGTATCCTGGAAATCTGCGAAACAAACTTTATTGGCCAGATCAACCATGGAGTCTGAGTTTATAGCTTTAGAAAAAGCCGCAGAAGAAGCATAATGGCTTCGAAATTTTTTGGAAGATATTCCAATGTGAGAGAAACCAGTGCCGGCATTACGTGTACACTGTGATAGTCAATCGACTATATCCCGGGTACTATATACTCTCTATAATGGTAAATCTCGTCATATCAGAAGACGACATAAAACCATTAGACACCTAATCTCTAGTGGTGTAATTACACTAGATTATATCAAATCAGCTGATAACCTTGCGGATCCATTTACCAAAGGCTTAACTCGAGATCAAGTTGTAAAATCATCAAGAGGAATGGGTTTAAAGCCTATAACTAAAGAGGACGTTTGATGGAAACCCCACCTATATGACTGGAGATCCCAAGATTTAGGTTCAAAGGGAAAACAAATTCAAACAAAATCTCTCTGGAACACTGTAAGACTAAAAAGTCACAGCCCAATTCCTAGGATGATAAACAGTGCTTCATGTATGTATAAAGGATAAGCAATGCTTTTAATGATTTGAGCTGATGTCTTTGAAATATCAGTGGAGTTCTTACAGGAAACTTCTGAAAACAATGACTAATGGCAAATCACCTTGTGAGTGTGAAATGAGGCCGTTTCTAGAGGAGTATTTCAGGCTATATTCTCTAAGTTCACTCATGAAAAACCAGGAAAAGGCCAAAACGAACTCAATAGAGAACTTGGTTCTACGAGAAAAAGAAGCTGGGTTATACTTGTTGTCTCGGTTTACATTAAAATTTGGGTGGTTCAAGACATCATGTTCACCTCCCGGCCAAGTAAACCCGATAGATATTAACAATGAGTGGTTCAAGGCTGAAAAATTGCTACCATCTCAGACACAATTATTTTTCGTTTATACTCTTGATAGTCGAGTCTGTCAAGTCAGTCTAGTCTGTCAAGTCAGTCTAGTCTGTCAAGTCAGTCTAGTCTGTTTATAGTCATATGTTTAGAGTTGATTCTATTCATGTGGGGGATTGTTGGAACTTGGATAGAATTATTCAACTCACCATGAGGACATCTCCACTCAACCTAACTTTTTGATGTCATGCATGATGTATTATGTACTCTCTCAAGTCTATAAATAGATTTCTCGATCTCTCATTTAATAACACAATACAAAAACATAACAAATATTCTTAGAGAGAGAAAGAGAAAGAGAAGAAAGAAAACAAGTGGCGATCGAGTATCGATCCCGAGTGGTGAACGTAACCGAGTGGTGAAACGTAGAGCGATCCAAACACAACCGTTAACTGATCGAAACGCTGAGCCGGTAAGTAAACGATAAGCTAGATTAAACGATGAGCGATCGATTTAAATTAATGATCGATAGATATTAATTAAATGATCAAGCGTAATTAAATCCCTCACTTGTTTAGTCTCTAAGTTGTTAGAGTCTCAAGAGTATGTCGTAGAACTTATAGTTCGTAGAATCCGGATTTCGGGTGATGCGAAACCGGTCTCGTCGTAGTTATATCCATGGATTCATCTTCTCATAAACCGCCACACTGCGGGAGATAGTTTGAATTAAGGAAAAATATCATATCTTGCCTCTACGGATATTTTTCCTTAATTGTATATTTAAGGATTATTAAATCGTTATTGATACAGGCAAATCCACGTTTTGTGGTTTACAAGAAGGGTTGAAGAGTAAAAAAAAGAGTGTTTCCAAGGCATGTCTTATAGCCATTGCATGGCTAAGTATAGAGATTTCAAAAGGTCCAAATAGTTTAAAATACTCAGCATGTGAAGTCTTACTTAATGAGATAGCACAATTTCTACACCCTGGTTTGGAGCTTGAAGAAAGAATTCTTGCTTGTATATGCATCTATAATTTTAGCTCTGGCAAAGGTGAATTTCCTAGCTTTGAAGTGACATAATGGTTAGTACCAAACTAAAGCATGAGATTATAAGTTTTATACTAAAAGTGTAGTTGTCACACAGGAATCCACAAACTAGTAAATTTTTCGGAAGGAGTTAGAGAGTCTTTGAGACGTCTTTCACATGCGACTTGGATGGCAGACGAACTCCATAAAGCAACATATTATCTATTCAGCAAATCAGTAAGTTTTTCTTCACCTGCAATCTCAAGAAAGTTCTCATATCTTGTCATCAAGTCCTGGCTTAGCTAAGAAATCTCAAGAAAGTTCTCATGACATTTGGACTGTCTCGGCTGTAGCATTTCCCAATCACAGAATATTTATTGTGTTCATATTCCCCTCAGATGTTTCCATGTTTAAAAAACTTGGAGAAAATTCATTATGAATACTCATCCAATGTCAATTTATCTTTTGTAAATGAAAATAACATGAACATCACCAATTTCTGATATAATTACTGCATGTCCTTCTAACAGGAAAGCTTATCTTAACACAAAACATTCCCATCTGGAACTCTAAATTATAAGAAAGCACCTTCAACATTGTTATCTTTCAAAATACAGGCAATCAACTCTTGACAATTTGTGTTTAGATCGAACATAAACAACAAAGGTTTAGATATTATCAAGAAATTATCAGTCATGCAAGCAAGAGATTACTCTACGCATCTTACATAAGAAATGCTGTGTTTTTATGAGCTTTTAGACTCACTCTAAGAAAAAAAAGATCAAACCGAAACCAACAAAGAATATCAATAAGAAACTAGAACAACCACAATGTCTTCAAGCCATGAAAACAATTGCACCTTAAAGTGTAACCAAACATGAAAAGCTTTCAGTAGATTTCGAAAACAGAGGTTCACACATTCAAAAGTCTACTCAATTGGGAGCTTAAAATCAATTCAATTGAAGAAAAAAAATCAACTTAATCAAATTAGGTTACAATTCCAGTAGATTCACAATCTTCTTGTCAGAACAACAAGATCCACAATTTATTCACGAGGAATGATTGGCAGAGCAAAAAATCAAATCCATAGCTTTCGAGATCAAATTTAGAGTGAGAGAGATATAGAGAGACATACAAGTATAAGCTGAGATGGATCTTGTTGATGGTGATGATGTTGAACCATGAAGAGGACTAATCCAACGAAAGAGAAAGAAGCAAGGAGAAACCATATCCAGCTCGACAGTCATGGCATAAAATTTTGATCGGGGAAGCCAGGAATCGTCGAAGAAAGGAGAAGAAATAAATAAAAAAATTTATTTTTGACACCTGGAAGCCTGGAACTTAAGAACTATCTTAAGTATCCCAAATAAGAGTCGATTCTTAAATAATATCTTACTTTATATTAAATATAATTCTAAATAATACTAAAAACTCTTCCTAAGATACCCTAAGATACTGTAATAATCATAGTCTAAGTTTCTTAGATTTGTATAAAAGCTTATTTTTAATAGCAAGCAAAGGCAAACTTTGGAAGAAGGTATTAAGATTGTTTGATAGTACCTTAACTATTGACTGAGGACAAAAATCAACTCTTCTGCTTTTTTTTTTTTTAGTCAATCAAATCTACTCTTCTGCTTATAGGTGTCATTAGCTGAATTTAAAAAAAAAGAAAAACAAAATCGAAAGGGACTAAATTTAGAATTGCAATGGAGAGTTCGTTAAGTCCCAGAAAAATCCCTAAATTAAGGCAAAACGCAAGCTCAAAAGAAGCAAAATCTCTCTGTCTCTTCTTGGAATCCAAAACAGAGAATTTTCAATCTGTCAAAGCTCACAATGAACTTGAATTACAGAGAGATTGACTCGTCTTCTTCGATTTTTCTTATCTCGTCTTACGACAAACTATCTAATCTACCCTTTCCCACCCACCCGCCGTTGTGGAGAGAGAGACACGGCGGAGTTGGAGTGGTTGGGGAAGAAGAAGACGAAGAAGTAGGGATTTGAATTAGCAATTCATCCATGTTACACTCTATCAGATATTGCGGATTTTCATATGGAAAGATTTCTTCTTCACGATTCATGATCACGCGCCGTTCGATTCCTGATGCAATTTTGTGCTTCGATCGTTCTATTCCTTGCTTGGGTTTCATTCCTTGTACTAATTGCGACGGTGGGCTCTTCTTCTTCTTCGAAATCTCTCCTCCATTGTCAACCTTTAGATCAACAACTTGTAAACCCTAGTCGCCACGTTGATTTCCTCAGAGCAATGTCTTCCGTCAATGATCTCATTACCGACGACAAGCTTTGGGTGCTTTCTTCCTTCACCGATGTATCTCCACCCATCTATATGTTTCTACAGTGCCGAGAAGATCTCTCTGTTTCCGATTGTCGCCGTTGCTTCAACGAGAGCAAATTGAAGCTCCAGAGAAAATGTTCGGGCTCGGCTGGTCGAATCCACAGTGATGGATGCTTTTTTCGGATTGGTGATCGAGATTTCTCAGAGGAATCTGTTGATCCTAGATTCGATCGAGCCAAATGTGTGGAAATAGAGTCAGGGTTTGGAACATTTTGGAAATATCTTGATGAGGCTTTGGTGAATGTAACCTTAAAGGCTGTGAAGAATGGAGGGTTTGGTGCAGCTTCGGTGACTAGAGCCGAGGCGGTGTATGCCTTGGCTCAGTGTTGGCAAACACTTGATGAGAACTCATGTCGAGAGTGTTTGGTTAATGCTAGATCGAGCTTGAGAGATTGTGACGGACATGAAGCTAGAGCTTTCTTTACAGGGTGTTTCTTGATGTATTCCACTCACAAGTTCTTTGATGATGCTGCAGAGCGTAAACCTGCTGATGGTATGGAATATAATGAATGTTGACATCACTCTAAGTTTGGTAATAGAGATTCTTTTCCCATCGAACTTGTGTTTCTTTCTTGTGCAGATCAGAGAAACTTTATAAGGTCATCGTTTTTTCCACATTTGAGTGATCATGATGTTACGAAATTAGCAATTGCTGCAATTTCGTTGTCTATTCTTACTTCTCTTGGCGCCTTTATCAGTTACAGACAGTTTTCAAGGAAAATAAAAGGTAAATTGTCACTACAATATCTTACAACACCAAAGCTATGTAGGAGGTTCCTTGTTTCGTTGATTCATGATCTTCTTTTGTCTAGCTCAAGTTCCATCTTGTTCAAATTTCAAATACGAGATGCTTGAGAAGGCGACTGAGTCTTTCCATGACTCTATGAAACTAGGCCAAGGAGGGGCCGGTTCTGTATACAAAGGGATTCTTCCTGATGGCAGAATTGTTGCAGTCAAAAAGCTCTTCTTCAACACACGTGAATGGGCGGATCAATTCTTTAACGAAGTGAATTTGATCAGCGGAGTTCAACACAAGAACCTTGTGAGACTACTTGGCTGCAGCATTGAAGGTCCCAAAAGTCTTCTTGTCTATGAATATGTTCATAATAGAAGCCTTGATCAAATCCTTTTCAGTAAGTTGTAACATCTTCTATAAACTAACCCATTTATTGAATCCATCATGTTAAGTAACTTTGTTATTTGAATTGCAGTGAAGAATACGGTCCATATTTTGAGCTGGAAGCAACGGTTTAACATCATTATGGGAATATCAGAAGGTCTAGAATACCTTCACAAAGGATCTGAAGTAAAAATTATCCATAGAGACATCAAGACCAGCAATATTCTCCTTGATCGAAACCTAAGTCCCAAAATAGCGGATTTTGGACTCATACGTTCCATGGGTACTGACAAAACGCAAACCAATACTGGAATTGCTGGAACACTGTGAGTGTGTGTGTGTACTTCTCGATCAATTCTTCTTTATTAACAACATTGCGTTTCAGAAACTAGAGTAAAATGTTTTGGAATTTGATGTTGTTCTTTGGAACTGTAGTGGTTATTTGGCTCCTGAATATCTTATCAAAGGCCAATTAACAGAGAAAGCTGACGTTTACGCTTTCGGAGTTCTTATCATCGAGATAGGAACTGGCAAGAAAAACAACGCATTCACGCAAGGAACTAGCTCGGTTTTGTACTCTGTAAGTAAGCTTTGTTTCCATGTTGAGTCGCGGATATAAGACACACTCACAATCACATTTTAACACTGTAATGGCTTTGTCTTGACTTGTTGGAATAGGTATGGGAACAATTTAAAGCAAACACTTTAGAACGCTCAATTGATCCTCGGTTGAAAGGGAATTTCACAGAGGAAGAGGCCTTGAAGGTACTTCAAATCGGATTGTTGTGTGTTCAAACTTCAGTAGAATTAAGACCGTCAATGTCTGAGATAGTTTTCATGTTAAAGAACAAAGATTGTAAATTTGATTGTCCAAAACAGGCTCCGTTCTTGAGTGCCAGTGTTCTAATGCCAGATGAGGAGACTAAAGTCTGATATTATCAGTTTCTTAGGATTTTTAATGTTCTTCTGTAAATGTTCAAAGAAGAATTCTACACCATTCTTTCTCCTTTTCAAATCTTTTGACGATATTTTATTATGAAGGTCAACAAAAATGGAACCAAGGCTAGATACTAAAAGTTTTGATTCGTTTTACAATGATTTATTCGCCTTAACTGGTTTATTGGTTTACAAAACCATATAGAATTTGAAGATTCTCATTGATTTTGAATTTGTACAATGTTATTAATCAAAATTTATGTTGTGCTTCGTACTATTATGTCATACTACTTTTATTTGTAATGTTATCTATAAAATGACTACCTTTGTACCACTATAAATTGTATTATATTTTTAGTCATTACTATTACCAACACAATTTTTTTGTACTCAACTTGCCATTGACATTAATTATAGCTCATAGATAAAAATAATTAATTGTATTAATTTCACCTACGGCAAAAAACCAATTTCGAGAAAAACGATGAAAACACAATTCTGGTAAACAAAAAACTTTTTTTTTCTGTCGAATTCTTAACCTCTAATTGTTTACACGTTATCATACGTAATTAATACTCCTACTTATCTCTAGTTATATATATATATATATATATTTAATATAATGATATTTAAGAGAAATAGAAGAAAGAGAATAGAAACAGGTAAAGAAAGAAAGGGAGTAAAGATATCTAGAGGACATAATGTCATAATTTTACTTTCTTACTGCAGTAAAGTAGTATAATTGAAAATATGTTTTTGTAGTATACGTGGAAAACTTTTTTTTTAGAAGAGTGGTATATTTGAAAATAAATCATTATATTAATCGATTCGAATGAGGTTTTAAAATTTTTACTTCACACTAATATTATTTATTTTTTTCTTAAATGGAAGTATCATATAAATTTATTAGTTTCTTTAATATATATATAGAGAAAAATAATAATAAAAAGATTTAGGGGTGTTATTGGTTTGTGTATTCGGAGACAGTTATAAAGATTTAGATGTTGTTAAAAGTTTAGTGTTATTCAATTAAGATTTTTCAAATCTATATTAAAGTTTGTCGTTATTGGTTTATATATTTATAAAAAATACTCTAAAATCTTTATAAGGGGGATGTATTGGATTGAACATTTTAAGAGATTTGGTGGGATTTTAATATTTTAGAATTTTGAGAGATTTGAATGAATATTTAGGGGATTTGGTTATTTGTAGAGTTTTTAGGAGATTTGGTTTTAGGAGATTTGAATGAGTGTTTAGGGGATTTAATAAGTATTAACTCTGGGTGATTTTAAAACAAGAAAAGGAAAACAAACCTCGTCGTATATTACTCTTATGGGAAACGATAAGAGTAATATACACCTTTTAGGTAAAAGGTGAGAAGTAGGTTCTATGTTTTCTCATTCACACATAAAAGATTAATAAGAATCTTACACCAATGTCTGCACAGTCTCAAAGTGATAAGCGACGATATATTTCTTAATCCACTTGGGAGCTAAAGAGTTCAAAACAACTTCACTGCGAAACGCTTCTGAAAGTGTTGCATCCTTTTCTTTTTTATAAGCAACCACCATTGGATCACTCTACATATAAAAAACAAAAGTAAGTAGCGGCGGAGAAATGAAAAGCTTCCTCATCTTCAGACAACTCCTTCAACTCTGCTTCATCTACAATCTTCTCATCTTTCTCCTTCCACAACTGTTTCACCAAGTAATCTTTCAAAAACTGATTTCAGAAACTTCAGCTTCTTCACCAAAATACTCGTCCATTTTTCTTAGCTAGCTCCTCATCTACCTCCACATCATCTTCATCCTTCTCTGCAACTCTTAATAAATCATCATCTTCATCACTCTCGTTCTCTCCATCTTCCAAAGCATCGGCTACATCTTTCCTCAATTCTTCCTGCTGTTCAGCGTAAGTCCTCACCCTCCTCTCCTCCTCTTCCTCAACATACTCTGGACCTTCCTCAAGCAATTGCTGCGCCTGAACATCTTTCAAATACATCTTCTTCTTCTTCTTCTTCTTTTTCTTATCCTTCTTATCAACCCCATCTTCTTCACTACTCTCATCAGACTCAAAGAAGTTAACATCTTTGTTCCTAATTGAAGGATCCTTTTTCTTTACCTTAAGCAACAAATCAACGAATTTGAGATCGCTTTCTGGATTACCAAGATCATCATATGGCTCAGACTCTGGCTCAGACTCTTCCTCGGAATCGTCGTCATCACTGATGAGACCTCTCTTCTTCAGCTCCTCGAGTCGCTGGAGATCCTCGCGATTCTTATTGTGCAGCAACCTCTTACCGTATTCCTCATCGACCTCGAAGCCTTTGTTCAGGAAAGAGTCGTCGTCGTCATCATCTGGTATCGCTTTCGGAATCGGATGCCGCCCCATCTTGCTAGGGTGTTACATCCTTTTCTTTTTAATAAGCAACCACCATTGGATCACTCTGCAGATAAAAAACAAAAGTCAATTGAAGCGAGGCACCGCGTTGAACCATTGAACCTCGATCTGAGAGATAGTAATCAACAGCGTCGTTAGTAGCGGCGGAGGAAGAAGTTCCACCAACGCCGGCAATAGCACCAGGACCGGAAGAGACATCGGAGCAGCAATTCCCCATGGATAATCCTCTCGATATATGGATAATCCGAAATAGAGAGGCATCTGGATTCAATCCGAGGAATCGATAATCCATTGATTGTGTTTTTCATGAGTGAAAAAAAAAAATGGATGATGAGAACAAGTGAATAACGAAAGAGGAAAAGTGAACAAGTGAATAACGAGAAAATTTTTTTTTTTTTTTTACAAATCCTTCGAAATACTTACTTTTGGAGGTGTGATTTTTTTATTTTGATTTTACAAGTAAAATTATATCAAGAGTCTCCCAAAATCAGTGTTTTGAGTTTCTCCAACAAAAATTTTTATATTTTGAATAACAGTTGATTTGATATGATTTTTAGAAATTGTTAATTGAATAACAAGAGATTGTGAGTTATTTTGAATGATTTTATAAAAAGTTCCAATTCAATAACACTGGATTTAGGAAGTGATTTAAAAATCACAAGTTGAATAACAGAGGATTTTAAGAATACCTTAAAATCTTTTAAAATGCTAAGTTGAATACATCCCTCTAAGTCTAGAGTTATTGGATTCATGGATTTATAAAGTTAATCAAAATCTTATATCATTCAATTTTTATGAAAAAATCTTATTTTGTCATCGAATAAAAATATTATGTTATTAGTTTATAGATTCTATATATTTTCTTTCACAAAATCTAATCATTCAAAGTATTATACTTTGACAAGTTATTTTCAAAATCATCGATTCTAAAACAATTAATCAAAGAATATATAAAATTTTTTTAGTAAACGTTTAAAATCTTTTATTTATCTATTTTTTATATATTTTTTAAATCATCAAAATTTTTTTAAAATCAATTTCCAGGTAACGTGAGCCCACATTGCATATTCCCCAACACCTTCACCTAAAAGGAACTAAAAGTCCCTTCCGTCTCCATTTTCCGACCCTCCTCCTCCTCTCCGCCTTGGATTCCGTTTTATCTCCCTCCACCGCCTTAGATTCGACTCTCTCTCTCTCTCTGTTGATTTATTACTTTCTCTCTTCTCGAGGAGTCTTTGATTTGACCGGAACATTGTTCCGGCAGCTACCCCAAGTCCTCACTCCTGCTTTCATCTCCGTCGTTATCTCAACGCCGGGATTAATATTCAACAAGTGTGGTAGGTCGAAGTGACACCTAATCGGATTACCGAGTGAAGCCCTAAGAGTACCGTCGATATCTTTGCTCTATTTTTATCGCACACATTGTACAGTGGAAAGTAACTGTCGATTTGCATGAGCCTAATTTTCAGGTATACTTAAAATCCTTCGTAGCGGAGGAGATCTTCTTCTCTCTCTCTCTCTCTCGGCCTTTGTCATTCCCCTATTTTTTTTTATTTTCTAGGTCGTTTTAGCTGAGTTTCGTTACTGGGATTGTAACATATTGATGAGCTTCCTGAGGAATTTCTTAGGGCACATAAACACAAGAACAACGAATTCTGTAATTTTATGATCTGTGATTGTCATATCTCTGAAAATTCGTTTCTTTGTTTACTTCCTTCTAGATAAACAAGATGAGCTACAATGCCAGTGTTAACGTTTCTCATGATGCTGTGGTTGCTAAACCCGAGCGCGGTAATATGCTTCAGAGCATATCACCTAGAAGCCATGGTTCCAAAGGACATCCTCTACCTCAAGATTCAGAAGAAAATAGAGGATCAATCGGTCAGAGTGCTGGGCAGAGCAGCACTAGTGTGGTTGATCAGGTCCGCTCGCCAGCTGATGATTCTGGTGTCACTTCTTCATCCACCATATGCCCAGCTCCTGTTTGTAGGCAATTCTGGAAAGCTGGAAACTATAATGATGAATTAAGTTCAAAGTCTCAGCAGCCAAGTATGCTATATTTCTTATTTCTAATTATCAGTTATCAATTACTCTCTGCTTGGATGAGTTTGTCTTTGTCTCTGGAGGTTATAATGTTTCGAGTAATACACGCCAGAGTACATTGTTTCCTTTGCCTTGATTTCAGGGTTTTTCTCTATATATGTGGAAGCTTTTTGCTTATAGTTCTTGACATATGTTTCGCAGATGGAAAAAATTATCTTCATGTGCACCCTATGTTTCTTCACTCCAATGCTACTTCACATAAATGGGCTTTTGGTGGTATGCTTAAATAATCATAATTTTCCCTTCTTTGTATGTGGCTACCCAAACATTACTTTTTAACAAGACTTATTTGGTTCTCTCTACCTGCAGCTGTTGCAGAACTGCTTGACAATGCTGTTGATGAGGTGCGTCTTTTCTTTTGATGTGCTTAATGTTTTAATCTGACCACCTGCTTGTTCTTTCCTGCAAATAATTTGAATAATACTCTTTACTCTTCTGAACCTTTGTTTCTACTTTGTACAAATCTTAAAAATGTCTTGACTTAACCGAAAATGTTTTTGACTTTTAAATCTTTAAATTCGTGAATACTTGTATAAGAATATCATTGATAGAGAACTTCTCCCTTCTGGAACCCGAGCGCTTCACTTTCTGACTCCATTCTGTCATTTTTTCATTTAAGGTGGAAGTGTACCCCAAATATTTGTAGATAATCTTAATAGTTCTGGATGATATTTATTAATATGTTTTGTACTCTGTATCTTCATCACCCTATAGATCCAAAATGGGGCCACTTTTGTCATTGTAGATAAAACCACAAATCCAAGGGATGGTACAACAGCATTGCTAATTCAAGGTATTTTTGCATGACATTTTTTGGATTAAGTTCTGTGCCAATTCACAAAGGGGAGTATGCAAAAGAAAGACTTTCTAATCATCTCTGCAAAAAACTTTCAGATGATGGTGGTGGGATGGATCCTCAGGCAATGCGGCGTTGCATGGGTTTTGGATTCTCAGATAAAAAGTCAGATTCAGCCATTGGAAGATGTATGAATCTTTCTCTTCATGCTCTAAACTATTTATCTTTAGTTATGATTCCGCAACACATATCTCTAATTATGATTCTGCATCACATATCATTAGTTATGATTTTGAAGCTCCGATAGTTTATTATGATTCTGCATCTTATCCTTCATTATGATTCTGTAGATGGAAATGGTTTCAAGACCAGCACAATGAGACTTGGGGCAGATGTCATCGTTTTCAGCCGCCATTCAAAGAACCAGTGAGTAGTCATTCTTGGTTATCCTATGCGCCAATGTTCCATCCAATTATTTGCTTTCTTAACAAGAAATTGTGCTAATTGTTATATTTTCCATCTGACTAGAACATTGACACAAAGTATCGGGCTCCTTTCTTATACTTACCTGACACGTACTGGCCATGATAGAATAGTTGTTCCCATTGTGAGTCTCCCTCTCTCACACATACAAATGTACCTTATTTTTCTGTAATTTAACCGTGTTGCCTTGAATATTCAGTTGGATTACGAGTTTAAGGCATCAGCTGGCGAGTTCAGGTCATTGCAAGACCGAGAACATTTTATATCCAGTCTCTCCATTCTACTAGAATGGTCTCCATTTTCAACAGAGGCAGAACTTTTACAGCAGGCAAGGCCTAATTTTTTTTTCTTTATGCAACCCATGTTGTCTACAATCTGTATGTATTATTGGTTACTTCGTTTGAAATTTGGGGTCTTTCATGAATGTGATATTCCCACTTGGTACAATTAATAAAGCTTTTGATGAGCTTTAAGTTCTGTATATAATAATCTGATCATAACCGTGAAGCCATCCATGACTGTTCTGCATTTCCATAATTCCGTATTTCTTAGGTTTTGTTGTCTAAGGTAGTATAGCTCCTTAAAGATATGGATGAATGAATTCTTAGATAAGACCAGAGCAGTGTGCGCTTAAATTAGGCTCCTTCATGTTCGTCTGTTCTCTCTTTTTGTGTTTGCCCCATTTAATAAAGTTTTTCCTTTTATCTGATATGTTAGCAAGTTCCTCTCTTCAGTGACATTTTATTGTCTTTTTTCCTTGTATCAGTTTGACGACGTTGGACCACATGGGACAAAGGTTATCATCTATAATATGTGGCTCAACAGTGATGCTAAATTGGAGTTAGACTTTGATTCGGTTGCAGAGGTGAATATTCTTGATCTTTCCTATATCTGATCTTCTCTTCGTTCCCAAGTATTATCATTTAATTGAGATCTTGTTTCATTCCTTGTTTTTTTTTTTGTAGGATATTCTCATTGAAGGAAGCATAAAAAAAACTGGATCTAAGATTGTGAATGATCATATTGCAAGCCGATTTTCTTACTCTCTTCGTGTGAGCTTCTATTTCTTTTGGTCAATAATGTTTTGGGGATATGCTTATGTTCATGTGCAAGTGGTTACGGTTACATCAAAATCATACATGTATGTGTGAATGTACTCATGAATACTCTTGGGAAATACATAATACACATAGACACATAAAATGCTGTAGACAGCTGTATATTCGGAAAAAAACTTGTGCAACTGTGTGTATACTAAGACTAGATAACTGGCATGCAATTGCAACTGAAATCCTTTTCGCTGCTGATACATTTGTGCAGGTTTACCTATCCATATTATACTTGCGGATTCCTGAGACTTTCAAGATCATTTTGCGTGGTAAGGTTGTCGAACATCATAACGTTGCTGATGATCTCATGCATCCGCAGTACATCTTGTATAAGCCTCAGGCTGCTGGATCTGAAGAGGTGCGTAATATATCTGGAGGCTTTTATTTTTCTTCTTTTAAAATCTTCTTAGTTTTCCTTTAATATGATTTGAATCTCGGCGTCCAATGAGCAGGCTGTAGTAGTAACAACGATTGGATTTCTGAAAGAAGCTCCCAAAGTAAATCTTCATGGGTTCTGTGTTTATCACAAAAACCGTCTTATTATGGTGAGTTTGAAATGTTAAATATGTTAGTTCACGTTCAGTAGAAAAAGGATTCTCATAGACTGGAATATTAGTTAAAATTTTGTTGCTGGACCTTTCTACGCTGATGGTGGCATGCAGATTACAAGGTGTTTTATAAAATCTTCTTAACATATTTAAATTCAAAATTTGGCTCAAAAGTTTTTTACCCCACTTAAAGACAACACAACTCAGTATCTTCAAGTTTCTATCACAAATTCCACACATAATCTTGTATGTTACTGTGACCTTGTCTGATCTTTTTTTGCTCTTTCAGCCATTTTGGCAGGTCATAAGCTATTCAAGCAGTCGAGGAAGAGGGGTTGTTGGTAAAAAACTGCAAAATGGATCAATCAATAAAACAATAGATTTTCACTGATTGTTGTGTTTAGCACAGTTCTTTGATGAGTAAATTTATTTTAAGTTGTATGCTGTTTGCAGGTGTTCTAGAAGCTAATTTTGTTGAGCCAACCCATAACAAGCAGGATTTTGAGAAAACTGTTCTTCTTCAGAAGCTTGAAAACCGTTTGAAGGAAATGACAGTGGAGTATTGGTAATTTCCTGAGCCTTACCTTTTTGTTTGTTGTTGTGTTGCTACGTAAGATTCCTTTGCCAAAGTAGATAATACAGAGTTTTCCTAGTGTATGGTAGAAGACCACATAAATTATATAGTTCTCTTGATGAGTATGGGGATTTTAGTCCTCTGATCTGCCTGTAAAAGTTCCCCTTTTGCCTCTGGACTGGCTTGTATCAATTTTTCAGCGTTTCTTACTATTTCAAGTGATTGAAAATCTTTAATAGGAGCTGCCATTGTGTGTTGATTGGGTATCAAGTACATAAGAAGCCTCGTCTTCAGATACCTCAAAATGTTCAACCTGCTGGTAGACAAGCAATAAGTCCTCCTCCAGGCTTCAAAGCAGTTTTTTCACAAGGAAATTTGACATCTCTCCCTAGAGTTTCAACTGAGCCAGGTAAATGTTACTAAAACTTGAACCGTGATGTAAGTGGGATCATAGTTGGTCTTTGACTAGAACAAAACTAGAGTTCTAATACTGCTCGGCCTGACCTGGATTGGTCCAGGGACCAGGATTATGCCCATATAGAGAAACCTGAAAATCATAGTGCTGTGAATGCCTTATATAGCGACTGCAACTTGCAGCTAGTTAATCTCCTTACTTAAGAAATAGAACAAAATAATCAATACCTTACTGAAAAACTGACACACTTTTTCCAAACTGATCAAGTGCTTCTGCTATTATTGTGATGATGTGGAAGGAAGAGTTAGTTTCACACAATCATTATGTTGGACATCGTTTTGTACTGTATATCTCCCTTTCCAGCATTTCCGAACTCTCTCGCATGCTGACTTGTGATGGTTTCATTATTATTGCAGTGCGATTGGAGAAGAGGAAAGAACATCCTGATTCTGTTGCAAGCGCAGCGTCAAAAAGAAAAGTTGGGAATGATGGTTTTACTGTCCCGGGTCAGGATCAGGTTGAACAGGTACCTCAAAATATGTTTCTTCTCTTTCATTTCCTGTTGAACATGTTTGACCCCATGACTGCTCCCAATACCTAGATGCTAATACAAAACTGTTAATATTACTGTCTAGAATGTCATCGTTGAGATAAATATGCATTTCCCTTATGTGATATCCTATGCACATGTGCCCACATAGAAAACATGATAGTAACTTTAGTTTGTCACTGCATGTACCCTTTCCGTTTCTCTAACTTCATTGGCTTTTCACATGCTCTGAAGTTTATTCGTGGATCTGCAAGTCAGTCACAAGATATCGAAACTGTCAAGTTGATGGAAGAAAACAAGAAGCTCCGAGCAAAGTAAGATATATTATGTAATATATATTGTCAATTTCCGCGTTGGTTTGTGATTTCTGCCTGAAATTTATTATATTTCTTATACTCAGATGTTTGGACCACAAGGTGCGAAGTCAGAACCTTGAAATCAAGGTACTTCCTTATGACATTAACAACCCTTCTTTAGTACTTGTTTCTATCATTTGCTTGGTGGTTTTGACTTACCGTTGTTCCTGCCTAATCCCAACCTCCTCTAAGAACATCAGATATTTCGAGCTTGTTTAGCATCTCTCAATGACTCTTGTCCTCTGTGTCTTTTTTATTAAAATATCTAATATTCGGTTATTAAGTTGCTTATTGGCATTTTCCATCAATCACATCATTTTATTAGAAATACTAGATTGGCCAATGTCGTCATAAGTTCCTCCATATACTGTTGAATAAGATTCATTCGACAATGAGTTTGAGTCAAATGATTGCAAAACACGATCTTGATTTTGTGGTGATACAATTTGGGGTTTTTGTCTGCGCAGGCCATGAATTTAAGGAGTGAGCTGGAGAATGCTAAAAGTGAGTATGAAAGGTTAATGGTAGAGCTACAAGCTTTGGGTTTGGTGAAGGAGGAGCGCAGAAGAAATGTAAATGCCTAGAAAAATATTCTCTGCAACTTGGAAAACACTCTTTTTACCTGGTCATCATATCCATCTTCTAGGTTTGGAAACTAGAGATCCTTTGTTATATCTCTCTTGTCTCTATTAATGAGTTGCCTAGAGGCAACAAAATGTGAAATAACAGGAATCATGTTAATGAAATCAAAAGTCCTTTTTGTCTAGGAAAATAATAAAATTTCTAGTAATTTTTGGTTTTACTTGCAAAAACTCTTTAAACAAATGACCATGACTTGTCGTTTTGTGCCTGTGTCACCATCCGAGAATAATAAAATAGAGTTTTGGGTACAATAGTGTTAATCATCACTAATATAATTACATTATAATTTATATAATTGGATTGCAAATTTGTGATCCAACCATTGATCATCCAAAACTCCATTTTAAATATTTCTACAATTACATAACAAATCTCAGCATTTATTTAAATAATCACAACTCCACGGGTTTATATTCGGATTATAAAGTCATTGATTTGTTTTTAGACCATACAATTACAACCAAAATACTAAATTAGGAAATAATCATAGCCAACCAAAATACTAAATTAAGAATTTTTTTCATTAATAATTTAATAATTTAGTCGACAGTTTTAAAATATGTGCCAATATTTGATGGTTATTTTCATTAAAAGTAAGTGTTAGTGATACGTCACCCCTGATGCCAAGAAACCACAATAAGCCCATGAGGCAACGGCTAAGTCACGTGAGAGCGCACACACATCCATGCGATTTCATTTTACCGTTGAGCAACGTTAAAGGCTAGAATCAGATGCTTCAACCACATTCCAGCCACGTGGAGACAACTGATTCGTAAACATATATTTCAGAAAAATGAATGAGAATGTAGCTGATAACCGCCACTTTGTCGGCATGCTTAAGTGTCTCTTGACCGTTGGATCCCGATCGCGCCAAAAAAGGAAAGGGTCAACTTGGTCATTGGCACAATTAATATATATATATATATATATGTAAAATATTTATTAGTGACAAAATATGCGCTGGAAAAGACTCTCTGATTGTCTGAAAAAAGAAACCGAATCGATTCAATTACTTCAACGATTCTGATTTGTTTTCCCGAGAAAATTTAAGAAAGAAAGAGAAAAGAAAAGGCTGAGACAAATTTTTCTTCGCCGTCTGAGTGGGAAAGATGGCGGAGGATTTCGCTAGAGCGGTGGACGATGGGCTTAAACTCGCAAAACGGATTTATTTCGGCAAAGACCGAGCCGTTGCGGCTCCGAGACCACCTGCGCCCATGGAGAGATCTTCTACGACTCAGGCTTACCTTCCTACGGCTCCCATGGTTTACGCTGTTATACCCGACCCGGGAATTGTGGATAACCCGGATTTACCTAGCTATCAGCCTCACGTGCACGGCAGGTGCGACCCACCGGCTTTGATTCCTTTGCAGATGAATTCGATTGAGCTCGAGGTTGATTGTTATCTCGATACGGCTTTGGTTACCGTCACCGGAACGTGGCGGGTTCACTGCGTTATGGGAAGCAAGAGATGTGATTGCCGAATCGCAATCCCCATGGGAGAACAGGTCTGTGTTTTTTTTCCGGGAAAATTGAGACTTTTTTTGTAACTAGATTAGTTCCTATTAGGATTACGTCTCTCAATTTGAAGATACGATGTGGAATTTGGGATTTTTTAAGGGTTGTTGATATTTCTTATTCTATAATTTTCTATGTTGATGCCCTTTTGTTTTCACTTTTCACTTTTTTTTTTTGGTACTCAAATTCTGAGCATTGATCTCTTTTTCTCTGATGGTTCTCATACTAGTACTGTATGGCTAATAGGGTTCAATTCTAGGTGTTGAGGTTGAGATTCCTAGAAAATCTTACACAACTCAGTTGATCACAGCCGAAGATGGTAATGAATTTGAGAAAACGGCACTACCAGAAACTGGAGGCTTCTTGAAACCAAACATATTTACTCTTACAATACCACAGGTGATGTGCAAGTTTCCATTTGAAAATTTTGTGGTATTTATTTTGTATGTGTTTTGGCGTCTTTTCTGATTCTACTGCCATTTATTTCCAGGTTGATGGAGGTACCAACCTCTCTATCAAGATGTCTTGGTCTCAGAAGTTGACGTATAATGAAGGGCAGTTTTTTCTTGATATTCCTTTCAACTTTCCCGAGTATGTGACTCCTGCGGTAAAGAAAATTTCGAAGAGAGAAAAGATATATTTGAGTGTTAATGCTGGTACTGGAACAGAAGTTCTCTGCAAAGGATGCAGTCATCAACTAAAGGTCTGCTTTTATAGATTTTTTCTGAACACGCTCCATAATATTTTGGTTCTATTCTGTAACTCCTATTCCTTTCATCTATTACAGGAGAAATTGCGAAGTGTAGGGAAGTTGAGGTTTGCATATGAAGCAGATGTTTTAAAGTGGTCGAACACGGACTTTAGCTTTTCTTATACGGTATGGGTTCTCACTGATGCTTTGAATCTCTGTTGCTGCTCCAACCATAGGCCCTAGATATCTGGACTTGCATTGAATGTTGTAAAGAGTGCTTATGGTTTTAATCTTTTCGACCAATGGTAGGCCTCTTCAAGTAATATAGTTGGTGGACTTTTCCTTCAATCTTCTCCTGTTCACGATGTTGATCAGAGAGACATATTTTCTTTCTATCTTTTTCCTGGAAAGCAGCAAAAAACTAAGGTTTGATTTTGATCTCTTTTTTTCTGTGCAATAAATGCCATTTGCATTATAATCGTAAGTTTCTTTTTGTCAACTTCAGGCATTCAAGCGGGAGGTAGTATTTGTCGTTGACATAAGTAAAAGCATGACTGGAAAACCTCTCGAGGATGTAAACAATGCGATATCCACAGCTCTATCTAAGCTTAATCCTGGGGATTCCTTCAATATTATCACTTTCAGCGATGATACATCTCTGTTTTCGACTTCGATGGAGTTGGTCACTTCAGATGCTGTTGAAAGAGGCATTGAGTGGATGAACAAGAACTTTGTCATCGCAGATGGTACAAACATGCTCCCTCCCCTAGAGAAGGTTTGTTTCGCACACTTGTAGCTTAACAGTTTGGTGATTATATCCCCTCAAGTTGAGTCCTGACATTAATTTGGCAAACTTCGTTCAATACTTTTAGGCTGTCGAAATGCTTTCGAATACTCGTGGTTCTATTCCTATGATCTTCTTCGTAACAGATGGGTCTGTTGAAGATGAGAGACACATTTGCGATGTAATGAAGAAACATCTTGCTAGTGCTGGATCAGTGTGTCCACGAATACACACTTTTGGATTAGGTAAACTTTTCTGTAAGTTTATGATGTAAAATAACCGGGATTATCTTTTTATTCACCTTTTCATATGTGGACTCATTGAAATATATTCAGGAGTGTTCTGTAACCACTACTTCCTGCAAATGCTTGCAAATCTATCCAGGGGCCAGCACGAATCAGTTTATAATACAGGTGAAACTTTGACTCTGTTTGGTAAATTAAAGGATAAAGTTGTCAGTAGTGCAATACTATATGTAATATAGTTTTCTAAACATTTTATTCCTTTTTCCAGATCACATCGAGGAACGACTGGACAAACTGTTTACAAAGGCTTTATACACCGTTCTTGTTAATATAACAATCGAGCCTCTACAGAGTCTAGATGAAGTTGAGGTGTGCCTCTATGCTAAGACTGTTTGCTTGACTTTCTTGGGATTTTTTTTGTTTTCTCCGATTTATGAAGTTGATGTCTGTAATACTGAAACTCTTACTTGTGGCTACAATAATAGGTATACCCTTCGAATATTCCGGATCTTACGTCTGCAAATCCATTGATGATATATGGAAGATACCGAGGAAAGTTCCCTGAGAATGTGATTGCCAAAGGTCTGCTAGGAGATTTGAGCAGCTTTTCTGTAGAGTTGACTGTACAGAGTGCAAAAGACATGCCTCTTGATAAAGTAAGATCACCTTCCTTTCACAATCATTCCCAAAGGGGTTTTCTTTCGATAAAGACATCCAGGTTTTACATAAAGTGTCATTCCCTAAATATGTTCAGGTATTTGCAAAGAATGTGATCGACTTGCTTACTGCTGAGGCATGGTTCTCTGAGGACAAACAGCTAAAAGAGAAGGTTCGTCTACATTTCACATCCTCGATTGTCCTTTTCAGGATTTGCTTCTTCAATGTGCTATATATTTTTCTTCTCAGATTGCTAAACTAAGCATCCAAACCAGCGTACCATCCGAGTATACCCGAATGATCCAATTAGAGCACACAGAAGAATTGAAACCCAATGACACTGCCAGAAAGGTATTGATGCATATCTAGAAGTTATGAACTAAAATTGCCACATTCAACGAAAACCTAGTGATTAATTCTGTTCTGAGAACCAAATGAGACTCATTTTAACTCATCTATTAACAGACAGCGAGCAATGGCGAGAAACAGAAGATGATATCAAGAACGATCCCGCTACGAAACCTCGGGGTAGGCTTCGGTGATAAAACAGCCACCAGAGAGAATGTTCCACCAGGATTTGGCGAACAGAAAGCACCTGATGCTGCTGAGAAGTTCGTCAAGGCTGCTTCAAGCTGTTGTGTGTCCTTGTGCAACAAATGTTGCTGCATGTGTTGTGTCCAATGCTGCACTAAGCTCAATGATCAATGTGTCCTTGTCTTCGCACAGCTCTTCACAGCGATTGCTTGCATCGCCTGCTTTGAATGTTGCTCAGCTGTTTGCTGTGCTGGAGACGACGGGTAGTTATAATATAGAAAACCGGTTTTGAATTCAAGTGTAAAGCTTTAAAAGTTTCATAGTAAGTTTGTACATTTACATACACACTGCATGTAATTTCTGTACGGCCTCATCAAATATAAAAGCTCTGTTATTTTTTATTTTTTTGCATAGTTGCTTCAGGAGAGTAGGTGTAAAAGAAGAGACAAATCCATGTGTCCTTCAGAATATTATCGATTTTGTTATCTTGAAACGGTCCATATGTAATATATAATGCAATTTTGGTGAACCGACATTCAACAAAGTCCACAAAGATGGGATCAAGTGCTAGAAAATGGCGAGTTGAAGTCATAAGAAACTGATATCGAGGGTTTATAGGAACTTGAACCCAATTTTTGAATTGCTGGCTTTTTGCTGGCATCTGGGATTTGTGTTTACAGTGTCTTTAAAAACATGGGACCACTATGATCATCTTTTATCTTCTAAAGCTATTCAAGGAGATAAAAGATCATTGACAGAAAAAGAAATTTTCTTGGATAAACACACATACATGTGCTTCTTCCTATACATGTCTCTGAAATATGAAGGTTTGTTTTCATATTCGTTTGACTTGATTTTGTGTAGTGTTGATCCCTCTTTGATCATGTAAAAATCTTGATCTTGTTGTTCTACACAGCTTTTTAGTTGGGTTCAAAGAAAGCTTAGCCGAAAGAAGCATGAGTCTACTTCAGATTCTTGTGAGTAAAAATCGTAGACTACATAGAATATTTGCATAGATCATTGAGTATATATTCATTCATATTTTTCATATGTATTTGATGTATACATAGCTCAAGAATCATTAGGACCTCCTTTGAGTAAAGAAGTACAAGGTTGGCCTCAAGACGAAGAAACCTTCTTAGCCATTGGAACACTTGGAAACAATATCTGCCCCAAGGAAGAAGAAGAAGAAGAAGAAACAGAATCTAGCAAAGATCTAACTGCGGTTAATACAGATGTTACAATCGGGAAGAAGAAATCACTTTCTTTTCTTCTCAAGAAGATGTTTGTTTGCACAAGTGGCTTCAAAACTCCACCTCCTCTTCTTGATTTATCTAGAGGAGATTCAATGCCCAATACTCGAATGGAAAAGGTACATTTATCTTAAAACTTCACGGCGAAAATCGTTTTTAAGAAAATAGAATTTATGGATTGTGTTTGTGTGCAGATGCTGAGGACAATACTCAACAAGAAGATACATCCACAACGTTCAAATTCCATTGCAAAGAAGTACTTGGAGAATAATCATAAGATTATAGATGAAGCTCGTTCAAGTGCTGACGCCAACAAATGGGTCAAGACTGATTCTGAATGTGAGATTTTCTAAATACATATATTTGGTTATTCAGGTCACAAATAGCATTTCATCATGCATGTGATGTAATTAACCAAGTGTATGTCATATGGCTGGCTTTATTGCAGTATTTAGTTAGGTCAAAAGCATATAATAAACATCATACGGACAGATTAAAATGCAGAAAGATGAAGAGTAAGAATTTAAAAATAGATAAATAAATAATTAGAAAGATGTAAACAAGAATAATGGGATAGGGAAGCTTAATTCAATTTCTTTCATGATTACAGATATTGTCTTGGAGATGTAGATATCAACCAATAAGCTAAATGGACCTGATTGATAGTCATGGTAATAATAGAATGTAAATAAAACCTAAATTTTCTTATTAATTAAATGATTATTTTTTCTAAAATATATATTAAAAAAATAGCAACCATGATTACTGGTTTAAGACAAATAATTAAAATCTCTGTTTCAGGTATCAGATGAGTGATGGTGTATGTTCAACTGTTCAAGATATGAAGAATAACATGGAGATGGGTCATAAAATATCTCTGATAATCATCGTTTAAAGATGTATTTTACTTGTCAAATTCCAATTTTTCTGTTTTTGTTGTTACTCATCTTTCATTTATATATTTTTTTCAGATTTTAATGTTGTGAAGAAATCTGTTTGCTCATGTGTACTACTGTAACTACAAATAATCATCTTATAAAAAAAATATCAGTTTTACTTGTATTCATACTATCTAAAATAAGTGATGAATGAATGATAACTGTGATTTGGAGTTTAATACAACTTAATGTACTCTGTCCATGAAAATGATGTGAAGGAACTCAAATGCAAAGTAAAATAAAATGGGTCGATTTTGTAACATTTACAAAATTTAAGGGGTTTTTTAAACAATTTCTCTCGTCTGAGCAAACTTGACAGAACAGAATCGTGCGACTCGTCAAAACTTGACGAAAACTATCCATAGATCTCAAAATCTCACCTTTTGGGTGAAAATTAGGGTTCTTTTGATTCTCCATTCTTAGCGGTCAATCATCGAGGAGAAGAAAAGGGGGAAATTGGGAAACGGAGAAGTCAAAAAGGCAAATGCGAGTGGAGATTGAGTTGTAGAGTTCCAATGTCTTGGGCTGCTCCTGATGATATCTTCTTCTCCACTTCCCTTGCTGCTTACTTAGACAGTAATCTCTCTCTCTCTCTCTCTCTCTCTCTCTCTCTCTCTCTCTCTCTCTCTCTCTCTCTCTCTCTCTCTCTACTGATTCACCCGCGATGAAATCTGTAAAAAAGCAAAGAAAGGCCTTGATTTTGATCCCAAATGGTTGCTAAAGATGTTATCTTTCTTCTACTGATTCAACACTCTCTTTATGTCTTTGTTTCTTTTGCAGAGAAACTTCTTGTGTTGCTTCGTGATGGTAGGAAACTGATGGGTCTACTTCGCTCCTTTGATCAATTTGGTATAGTGTTTCTTTCTCTTTCTCTTTTGCACTGAATAACCAATATCTCTGAAGCGATTTAGCTCAACTTTTTCATTTTCTTGAAGCTAATGCTGTTTTAGAAGAAGCTTATGAAAGAGTCATCGTGGGTGATCTCTACTGTGATATTCCCTTAGGCCTTTACATTATCCGTGGAGAAAATGTTGTCTTGATTGGTGAACTGGTATAGCTTTTACTAAACAAACCAATTCCTCTTGCATTCTGAAATGAAAGTCTCCACTTTGTTAAAAAAGATTTCGACTATTGAATCGGGTTTTGTGATCTTAGGACGTTGAGAAAGCAGAGCTTCCTGCTCAAATGGTTCAGGTTTCAGAGGCAGAAATCAAAAGGGTTGGTGCAATATTTATTTACTTTTCTCCCTTGTTGATTGCTTTAGCTTTGAAGTTTGTTAGAATTGGGAGCCCCTTGCACGAATGGATCCTCAGCTGAGTTGTTTGTGTTTGGTGTTTTTGGATTTACTGATTCCTCAATTACACTCTTCTGTATAATCAGGCTCAGAAAGCAGAGAAAGAAGAAATGCTTCTTAAGGGTACGATGCGAAAAAGAATGGAATTTCTTGATCTCGATTAGGGCATTTACATGTGTTACAGCATTGTAGAAACTAGAAAACCTGAAGATGGAGAATACAGAAGATCCTTCATTATAAGTCATAATGTTTGTTGGTATGTGTATGTGTGGATTTACATTGATGAACTGGCATAACTCAAGTCTTTACAGATCCTCTGCTTTGTTTTTGGAATGAAATTATTGCGGAAATTGAGCCTGTTCTTAACTGAATCATGATTCGATCAGTCACAATTCAGAAATACCGAAGGCACAGAGATCAAAAGTGAAATCATAGTACAAATTGCAACCACGTATGTTCGTAAAATATGAAAGGAGTTGCAGTAACAAAACGACATATTATCTTCTTTTAGTAGATACCAAAAACCATTGAGCCATTAAGACGTCTCCTCTAGGTCCTTTCACTCGGGGTAAGATAGCATTGTAATGAGTGACTCGTGTTGTGGAAACTGCAATAAGAGGTCGGAGCGTTTTGCGAGCTCAAAGTCCTCAAACTGGAAAGCGGGAGCACATGTGCAGCCGACAAGAGAGAAATGGTTCTCAGAGTCTCTAGGCTCGGCTTTAAGCAAAGCCCCGTCTTGAGAAAAACAAACATCTTTTGTAGGAAATGAACCAAACCAGACGTTTGGTGGGACAGTGTACTGAGGCTTCTGATCACCTTCTATCAAGTCAGGACCAAGACATGTGAATTTTAACTTCCCATCATCGTAAAGTTCCACTACCTGATCAAGACATGAAGAAAAAGCCATATCGAAGAACATAGATTATATACTTCCTTCTCATTTTACGGTATTGTTCACTATTATGGCAAGAGATTCAACTTACAGTAAGGGGTTCACCCAAATAAAAGTGCCAGGTTTCAGCCATTGGTATGCGATGAAGACGAGAAACGCTCCCAGAGGGAAGCAAGAAGTAGATACTTGTGCTCACAGGTCTGTCAACCTTAACTGCAGAGATTCAGAAAAGACATAAAAGATCATACTTGTGACTTGTGAGATGATCTGCAATAACCTAACAAGGAATTTATAAATAAAAAATGTTGTTGGATGAAAGTTTAAGCATAGTTGTTTAGATTGTTGAATAGAGAATCCAAGCAAATTCACAAACCAAGCATACTATCATCATCTATAAGAACAGGAATAACAAAAGAATTCTATGGAAGCCATGATTCATGGAACTAAGCCCCTAAAACTGATTCATTCATAATCAGCAAATCGATAGTGAGATAAAGCATCAAAATCTATGTCCGATCAGATTTCGGAGGATCTTACCGCTGAAATCTCAAAATGCAAAATCGGAAACTAATGAAATAACTACACTATATATATATATATATATATCAATAAGATTCCAAATCAATGGAAGCGATGGATGCAAATAAACGAGAAAGAGAGATAGAGAACTACAGGTTGGAGGGAGCTGAGAGGTGGAGAGGAGAACAGAAGAATCTCTGAAAGTTTCAGAGAAAAAGCCTCCCTCTTGGTGAGCCCTGAGATTAAGCTTTCCGACGATTTCTGAAGACTTCACCATCTCCGACGATACCCACTCACTAACCGATCTCTCTCTCAAGTCTCAAGCTTTGTCCAAACTCCAAATCAGTTCTAAGTTCTAACTTGGCTTCGGTTAAGCTTTGTTAATTTTCTCTTTTTGTTTTGGTAATTCCGACTCTGCCATCCAAAATTGACTTTTCTTTTAATTTTCTCTATTATTATAATAACCCCCATATGTTTGTTTTTGGACGAAGAACACCCTAATTGGACCAAGATTACAAAGTTTACAACTTTCTTTTTTACAGAACGACCAAACACAGCACAAGTTTCATCTGCAATTACAAAATCAAGATTCCAAACTCAATGGTTTATTCAAACGTAGAAGATAATTTATAGTTCACATCCCTTTATCTCAGGTCATACATTTTCATACCATTATTATAGCATATCCCAAAACTCAATATATTGGAGAATCCTAAAGATATGAAGCTGAATCATGTCTAAAGGAGTGATCTTTTAAAACGCAGAGCCACCACTCCTGGACATCGTCTGCATAACTCCTTTCATTAGTCCTTGAACTGATTTCCCAACTCCAGCTCCTATGTCTTCTGCAAAATACTTGGCCTGCCACAATATGTGAAAATTGAGCATGAGAAGTTTTCATTCCAATGTTGTAGGTTAGTAGCAAGAAGTATGAAAAAGGTTCTATTTTACCTCTTGTATGCTCTTCTTCAAATCAAAAGCATCTTTGACTCTGTCATCCAAGAATGCCCATGTATCGCGATGTTCTGCTCAAAACAAATTGATATCAAACTATGAATAGTTTCTTTGATGGCATAGCAATGCATCCAAGGGAGGGGGACTAAAAACCAACCTAAGGAGTCATCGGTGAGCATGTAAATCTCAGTGGTTGAGTAAACGCCTCCAAGAATAGTGCGCTTGACATACCAATCTAAATCCGAGGCTCCATCTCCAACAGCATGCCATATCTCATCAACTAACATTGCCCGTTGCTTAAAACTAGTTGGGACATTTAGAGGATGCGCCTGTTTCACCAAGCATATCAGGACTGGCTTGTGTTTATCATGAAACAGAGAGAGCAGAAAAGCTTACTTGGATGCTAAGAGCTTGAGGCCATTTTGACATGTAAGGGACTTGCATTTCTAGGCGAATTCTGATGAGTTTGGCGATACGTTCACTTGGAATCAGATTTTGCAAATCCAATCCAGAGTCTATTCTGTCCATAAGCAATTGGAGGCATTCGTCCATGAAGAACTGAACAAGAATAAACACAAAAGTGAAACTCAATAAGCCAAGGTTTCAACCTCAAAATGTATAGAATTCACAGAATTTAGTGATTCCCTTACCTCAACAAGAGCAGCCTCTTTCCTGGCGAAAGACCCAACAATCGAAGGGGACACACCAACATCCCTTGAACCAGCTATCATCGCTTCCTCCGTCCAACCTAATCTCGGCTACACAAAACTCCCAAAATACGGAAACTTAAATCGCCAAAAAAAATGAAACTTTGAGGCAAATCTATGAAATTTATACCAACCACGTGACGTAGAGACGCAGAGAGAACACGAGCCTGCTCTTCCTGGAACTCAGCTCTCGGCTTCCTGCTCTCATGTCGACGTGATCCGTCCCCTGTACTCGTAGAAGAAGAAGACGCCGCCGTGTGATCCGACTGATTAGGGTTTACAGACTGATTACCTATTGGCGATTCAGTATTACCACCCATAGACGAAGTGCAGAGACCGGAAGTGAAAGAGGAAGGGATGATTGTGGACCTGAGATTGGGAAATCGGAGGAGGCGGTTGGCTGTAAAAGCACCACCACCGCCGAGAAGACGCTTCGCCGCCGTACGGTACATTGTTCGCCGGAGTGAGGGATTTGAGTTTTGTGACGCGTAGATGAGATCGTTGCCACGAGGTAGATGATAAAAGGGCTCCTCCTTAACCGACCCCGTTTACTCTGCTTGCCAAGTGAATTGATGATGAACAAATCAATTTGGGCGTTTTCTTAATTTATAATTTATTTATTTCGCCTACTATTTATTATTATTTGCTTGAATGATGAAATCAAAAAGAAAACTATACTAAATACCCCCAATTTGGAGGATTTTGAATATTAGCATCTTAAATTTCGAACCGTACACGTGTCGCGTAACACTGGCTTCACAAAAAAATTCTGGATAACAAAGCCCATAACATACGAAGTCCATATACAATCACATAAACAAAAAAATGTTCATTATCATCTCCGCAAGAATCAAAGATGGCTCTTGCCATTGCTTCTGCTCTCACTTCCACGCTCACATTATCCACGAGCAGAACCGAGAGAAGACGACAAGTACCGTGCAGTGCATCACGCGCTGGTGGAAGAATGAGCGACCGCGTGGTGGTGGTTCGTGCTGGCAAAGAAGTTTCTAGTGTCTGTGAACCACTTCCTCCAGACCGTCCTTTGTGGTTCCCTGGTACATCTCCACCTCAATGGCTCGATGGCAGGTTTTGTACATGATCAATCATTCTTTATTGATGTTTTCTCTCCATTAAACTTTCAATCTTGACTTTTAATTCTTGCAGCCTACCTGGTGATTTCGGTTTCGATCCTCTCGGTTTAGGTACGAAGAGTAAATAACAAATAAGAACCGGTTTAAACCGAATTTTTGACTAACTAGTGTTTGTTTCATAGGGTCTGACCCGGACACTCTCAAATGGTTTGCACAAGCTGAGCTCATCCATAGCCGGTGGGCAATGCTGGCGGTGACCGGAATCTTAATACCAGAATGTCTCGAGCGATTAGGTTTCATTGAAAATTACTCATGGTACGACGCAGGGTCTCGTGAGTACTTCGCGGATTCCACTACGTTGTTCGTGGCTCAAATGATTTTAATGGGCTGGGCAGAAGGTAGAAGATGGGCCGATTTGATTAAACCGGGGTCTGTCGACATAGAACCTAAGTACCCGCACAAAGTGAATCCTAAACCGGATGTTGGTTACCCGGGAGGTTTATGGTTCGATTTTATGATGTGGGGGAGAGGTTCTCCTGAACCGGTTATGGTTTTAAGGACTAAAGAGATTAAAAACGGACGGCTTGCGATGCTTGCTTTCGTTGGATTCTGCTTCCAAGCTACCTACACTAATCAAGATCCAATTGAGAATCTCATGGCTCATCTTGCTGATCCTGGTCACTGCAACGTCTTCTCGGTAAGCTTCTACATTTTTTTTATGATCGTTATCATGATGATGATGATGTTGATATTGTTTATTGATCAGCCTTCATGGGTACGTACTTCTTTTGCAGGCATTTACATCACATTGATGAGGATTAGCTTGCCATAAAAATATAAATTTTTTATATATACTATCAGCATTCATGGATGTCGAACTTTTGTATATAGTTTCAATCGCCCTTGTTACAACTTCTGCTTCATTATTTAAGATGTAAAATGAAGAAGAAACAAGACAACAAAATGAGCATTACTATATTAAAATCCTTACAAACGATCCACTTGGGTGAGACTTCCTACATAAACTTAAAACACTAAATGCAAAAAAAAAAAAAAAATTTAAAGGAAAGAAGAATCTATTCGCTAGGGTAATAATTTATTAATTTACATTTTTGGATCTATAAATCTATTATACATACTTGTTACCAAAGGTTAGTATCGGATTTTGAAATTATAGGTTGAAGATGCTGAACTTGGACTCTAAAGTCTGAGATTGTAATGTAAAGTTTTTATGTGGCCTTTGACTATAGTTGAAACTTGAAACTAAAATACACCTAACGACCTTCAATGTAAAATCAGTTATTCTACCAAAGACAAATAAACAACTAGGCTAAACCGGTACGCTAAATTTACCGGTTTGGTTCAATTCAGTTTCGCCGATTACTTCATTCATCGCACACCAAACTCTCTCACCAGCTTCTGACACAGACTTCTCAACTCTCATGACGGATCTTTGCGTCTAATTCACTATTTCTCGGCTAGATCTGAGGAAACCCCACAAGAACCAGAACCTCCCATGTTTCTAATTCCCAGTAATTCGAATCATGGTGGAGAATTTGCTTCCGACTCGATTTCAATTTCATATTCAGAGACTTGACCCGAAGCGTCGTCTTACTTCTTTACTTGCTTCTCACAAGACACTCTTCACATTTTTCTGGATCGCCGCCTTTGGTTCCGTCTTCCTATGGCAGCGAACGGCTTACATCGGCGGCTCTGGAACTGGTCCCGTCGGAGGAAAGTTTACGATTTTCGGTAAGATCAAACAAATTCAGCCACTGCCTCGATTGAGACCTGTGGTGTTTGATTTGAAGGATTTTGGAGGTGTTGGAGATGGGTTTACGCTTAACACGGAGGCGTTTGAGAGAGCGGTGGTTTCAATCTCGAAGCTTGAGAGAAATAGCGGTGGAGGTCAGCTGAATGTGCCGCCTGGACGGTGGCTCACGGCGCCGTTTAATCTCACCAGTCATATGACTCTTTTTCTCGCTGAGGATTCCGAGATCCTTGGCGTTGAGGTTAGTGAAATGATTTTATTTCTCTTGTATTGTTTTCATCTCGATACAACGGAATGCACCCAAAAGATTTATCCTTTTTGTCCACTGATTGATGATTGTTTACTGAAAATGAGATGCTTTAAGCTCTGTTTAGGTCAACATTGCAGAAATTTCAGCCACCACTAAGCTTAGAACTTGAGATTTCTAGGTTTCATGTAACTTCACTTTAGCTAAGTTAGAGTAGATCGACTGTGTTTGCTTGGTTCTGTTGGATACTGAAGTTAGTAGATTTAATGTGTTTGAGGAGACTAATCGAATGGATAACTAATGCTAGATTTGGTATGCAAATGAGTTTATCTTGGGATTATAAGGGAATAATCCAAATTGGGAATAAGAGTTTAGGATTACAAAACAGAGCTTGCTCAATCAGAAAATGAGACTTTACGTGATTGCTGTGTAAATCTTATTTATCCAATGTGTCACTTTAATTATCAGGATGAGAAGTATTGGCCTTTAATGCCACCATTGCCTTCATATGGTTATGGTAGAGAGCGTCCGGGACCTCGTTATGGGAGCTTAATCCATGGTCAAAACCTCAAAGACATCGTGATAACCGGTTAGTTATTCCCTCTTCGAGTTCATGTTTGTGAAATGAGTTAGTGATTAATGGATATAACGAACAGGTCACAACGGAACAATAAATGGACAAGGCCAATCGTGGTGGAAGAAGCATCAGAGAAGACTTCTCAACAATACGAGGGGACCTTTAGTTCAAATAATGTGGTCTAGTGACATAGTTATCGCTAACATAACAATGCGTGATTCACCCTTTTGGACGCTTCATCCATATGACTGCAAAAATGTAACAATAAGGAATGTCACCTTCTTAGCTCCTGTAACTGGAGCACCAAATACTGATGGAATTGATCCGGGTATTGTTCCCTTACCGCCTACTATCTTTCTCCTGTCATCCTGCGTTTGATAGATTTATAACTTTTTGCACCGTGTATCTTTCCGTAAATAGATTCGTGTGAGGATATGGTAATTGAGGACTGCTACATAAGCACCGGGGATGATGCCATCGCGATAAAGAGTGGATGGGATCAGTTTGGCATTGCATATGGACGACCATCAACAAACATACTTATCCGTAATCTCATTGTTCGCTCTGTTATAAGGTAAAGAGTTTTCTCATTTTTCATGTTTCACCGCAGAAGTACAACAACCTTTTTCTCGTTAAACAAAATAAGCAAAGTTTTCTATATATTTGGACAGTGCTGGTGTATCAATTGGAAGCGAAATGTCCGGTGGAATATCTAACGTGACGATCGAAAATCTTCTGATCTGGAACTCGCGACGCGGAATCAGAATCAAAACGGCTCCAGGACGAGGCGGTTACATCAGAAACATAACCTACAAAAACCTAACACTAGATAACGTTCGAGTTGGTATCGTAATCAAAACGGATTACAACGAGCATGCAGATGATAATTACGATCGGAAAGCGTACCCGACACTTTCAGGATTCAGTTTCACCGGAATCCACGGACAAGGAGTGCGAGTGCCGGTCCGAATCCATGGGAGCGAACAGATTCCGGTAAGGAATGTGACGTTTCGGGATATGTCCGTTGGGTTAACGTACAAGAAGAAACATATATTTCAATGTTCGTTCGTGAAAGGACGAGTCTATGGTTCGATATTTCCTCGACCTTGCGAAAATTTTGATGTGTACGACGATGAAGGTCGTCTTATTAAGCCTGCTGCTGAGTCCAGCGTGACGGACATTGACTACGACATTTGAATGTTTTTTTTTTAATTCACTGTCATTTGGGATCGTATGTGTGTACATAAACTTAAATTTTGGGACACTAGATGAAAATTATTTGTTGTTTTTTATTTAGATAATTTCTTTTCGTCGCCGGTGGGTTTTTTCGCATTCTCATAAATAGCTTGTATTAATTAAAGTCATATAGAAACATAAACGGAGCAGTTCTTTTTTTCCACGGTAAATTCTTAATAATGTAATATATATTCGTAATAATGAAATACATGTCCTACTTTGATACGAAATTTGCTAGAAATAATTTATCAAGAACAGGTCGATTAGTGATAATAACGGGATTGACTTGCTTTATTGATCGAATTAAAGAAAACAAATTTTAATGAATGGATGAAAACAAGACTCAAAACTCATAAATGTTGAGGTATACAGTTGAGCCGTAGAATGCTTAGAAAAATCAGAATGTCCATGCTGAGGTTATGTATGCGATTCTCGGAAGCACATGTTGCCGTTTTCGACTCCATGACTAAGCCTCGCATTTAAACGCATGAGTCATGACACATGCATGGTACCAGCATATTCGGTGAAACGGGTACATGAACCCTTACATAAGCGGATTTACACCTTAGACTCAGACTCAGAGTCTACACCATAACCCCTCTTAACTAGGTTTTGATTGACATACTCGGACTCGGACCCAAAACCGGTAGCGCCAATGGGGTTTTAGTAGACCGAACTCAAAATTTGACCCAGCCAACAAATAATATAATTTAATGTCCTGAAATATCTAATTTATATAATATCTTAATTTATTGTCACGAGAAGCATGTTCCACTAATAAAGTGAATTAGCACAGTTTCAAACATTTATATATGTAAATATATTCTGCAGAACACCGACGACTCCAATAATGGTCGCGACCCATGTGGCGCTTCATCAACTGTATTCTTCTGACTCTATTATAATAGTTTCCTCTTTTTTCTTAATTTTCTATACCATACTATATAATATTTGTCTTTAAAAGTCTAAGAAACGCATGCTTACCTTTACAAATAAAATATAAAGAAATGCAGAATAATTGTTTGATCATTTCTAGAAATTTCATGTGCATATATTTTTTTTTAATAGTTTTTCAAAACTTGTATTTGTATCATTGATAGTTACATAAGTATATGTTAAACAAAAACTATACAACGTGGCGACGTATGAATCTATGATTAACAAAGTCAACAGTGTAAATGTCGAAAGTATTACCTTACTCTAAAAGAAAAGAAAAAAAACCCCCAAACGAAAAGGTAGGCTTGTACCGTGTCTAATATATTAGACATCAAGTTTCTAAAATATTCGTTCGCAATTAACAAGGACTATAACACCACTATACTAGAATACAAATAACGTAGGAGCCGTAGATTAAAGGTAAACTCAAATGGTGCATGAATAGATGTAAAAATACAAATATATATTTGGACACGTTACTCAACTTGCATCGCGGATCTGTATTCCTTCCCCCAACCAACCACTACACGTATTTCCCACGAGTTTGACGATCTTTTCTTGTTTAATCTAATCCTATCTACTTTTATATGCTTATAGCCCACATTTCATATCTTATATGTTCTAAAAGCTAGTTGAGGGATGTCCAAAAAAAAAAAAAAAGCTAGTTGAGTTTTTTTATTACCGAAAAATATTTGAAATTTTAAATCTTATTCTTCTAACAAAGTCCCATCAATTATGTAAAAGAATGACTCGTTGCATTAGACGACTAATTCTTACTCGTTGAATTATCGTATGATCAATTAGAGACACAATGTGAAAAACATACAATTATCATGAAGAAAGGGGCATCACCATGATATCTTGTAAAAAACATATGTTTAGTATATCTACTTTAAGATAAGAGCTTTATAGCTCCACTTAAGACATTAATGTGATAAAAAAAATTGATATGGTACTAATCCCCCGAAAGAATTACAGTGTATAATTACGTGATTGTTATAAGTTAAATAACAAAGGAAAAAATGAATTTGTCGAATGTGTCGGATGCTCATAAATAAAAGAAATTTATCTTCTTAGAATAATTTAACCAAAAAAAAAAAAAAGGGATCGTACTTGGAAATTGACAATTCAAAAATCGTACCCTAAATTTGCGTCTGTCTCACAAAAAGAGAATATAATACAACGAAATTTAAATGAGTGTGACAAATCACACACACCAACGGCCAACGGATCGAAGAGTTAGAAACTAGAAAGGCTTTTGGGCCTCTATAGGTCGCGTAGCAGCATATAACTGCCCACGGGTATTGAAATATAAGAATCTTCACGCGTAGATAAATGAACCAACCATAATTTGACACGTGTCGTATGAAAATAGGTGTAGACAACGTGCACTTGCCTTGTGGTTTCCTCCTTGTTACTTTTTTATTTTTTTGCTTCACCTTTTTTTTTTGTTGTTAAGAAAGTATTATTTTTAAGAAAACGCATAACAACAAAAACGTGGTCGACGGAACATGTGGGTGGTGGAGTTGTCTTCTATCGGGGACCACTAACAGTTTATTAACGCCGTGAGGTTTTGCTCCGTTTACGTTTCTCAGTTGTACGTTACTACCCCTTGCCTGACTTATGGATTAGGTTCATTTTCTTAGACGACCATTGTGCAACTGTAAAAGCTTCTACTACAACTAAAAGTATTTACAATCAATTTTTATCTAATCACATTTTTATTTTATTTTTTATTTCTAAAGTCTTAACAATTCTTAAATTTTCTTTAACTTTTTTTGTTTCTATTTTTTTAAAGCCATAAAAATATGGTTTTTAGAAGATTGTACGATTTTTTTTTATTTTTTTTAACAATGATGTATATTAATAGTAAAAATTAGATAAAATAATAATAATCAATAGAAAAATTCTACACAAAAAATAAAAACAAAATTATTTATAATAGGATCAAGAATCATTCAAAAACAATAAAAAATAAATAATCGATAAACATACTAATTCAAAAAAAATTGTAAAACGAAATTAAAAAATTAGAACTAAAATAATATACTATTTTTAGACTATCACTAACATTATAAATACCATGAGCTACTGATTTGTATATTAAATTTTGGCATGAAATAATAAATATAAATAAATTTATTTGTTTAAAATATTTATCTATTAGTTTATTTCTAAAGATTTGTAATTTTTTTCTTAAATGTAATTATTTATATTTTTTTTTGTTATATCGATATAATTAAAAAATATCATAATTTTAAAATAAAAGTCACAGCTTTTACAGTTTTTATTACCAATCAAACTTTTATAAATATTTAAAGTTAGAGCTTTTACAGTTTTTTGTTACCAATCAGACTTTTACAAATATTTTAAAGTTAAAGTCACAGTGCTTACATCCAAATGTTCTGCAGCCAAAAATTTACAGTAACAGCTTGTAATAAAAGTTTTTACCAATCGGCTCCTATGTCTTTTTTTTTACATGTAATTTATTCGAAAACATCAATTTCGTTTTAGATTTATCATATGGTTCATGACATTTTATCAATTGTGACGGTCGACATGTGGGTTGACTTTATTGTATGACTTTTATCTTGTGCTTTCATTTAATTCCAATTCGACAACTATGCAGACTCCTACTTTTTATTTATTTATTTCTGCAATAGATAACCCTTTATTTGCAATCTCTGCATGAATCACGCGTTAATAAGCTTTATAATAATACGTTTTCGAGTTAATTATCATACAGATTTTGATTATATAATTATATATAGCCTGAATGAAGCGCATTTACAAATGTAAAGTAGTTGAGATTTTGACTGTTGACTGCTTATATAACGCGTTTTGCTTGTTTTATAATGTGGGTTATGAAAGTGAAAGTTACTTTGGACGTGTTTGGTTTTTTTTTTTCTTTTTTTTTTAATATATCAGCTGAGATACAAAACGTTATCAGCACCGAAAGCCACAGCGAGATCGAGAACTATGCCTACAATTAAGTTACATTAATAGGAGTAAAAGTTACATTAATATATATTACATCTGCTTTTTTTTTGTTAACATCTACTTCTTACATGCATCTTGTGTTTTATTTGACTTCGTCCTACCAACAAACAACCAATGGATATAAGAAGGTTCGTGTGTAGGGATAAAACCGTAATTTAAAAGAAACGGAAAGCGTTGAACGTGGAGAACAGTGAACCGAGACACATTTGCCGATATTATTAAAAGAAACAAAAATAAAACACGTGTTTTTTTATACGCACTGTTATTAGATAAAGTAAAAGTATAGTATTAATTAATTAATATATATACTTTGTTATATTTGAAGGTAGGAAGGACTCTGTAACCAAACCAACCAAAACCAAAGAAAGTTTTAAAGAGACGCATCCATTTCTCCCTCGTGACAAACGCAATTTGCAGAAGAGAGCAACAAACAAGAAAGATAAAACGATACTGAAGAAGAAGATTTTTATTCCCTGGATCGATATTAGATAATCCAGAAACTCTTGTATCTCTTTCTGAGTCGTTTGATTCGGTTTTTGTTTGTAAAAGATGTCAAGTTCTATGGAGTTCGTCACTAGTCGGAGATTTACTGGGAAGCCAAGCTTCTCGCAGACGTGTAGTCGATTGAGTCAGTATCTGAAAGAGAACGGTAGCTTTGGAGATCTGAGCTTAGGCATGGCATGCAAGCCTGACGTCAATGGTAAGATACCTTCTCTTTCTTCTAGATCCCTGTTTTCTTCCTTTCTCTGTTTTTGAATTCTTGACAATTTTACAGAGATCTAACTTTTCGATCATTTATTTGACAGGAACTTTTGGCAACTCACGTCAGCCGACAACAACCATGAGTTTATTCCCATGTGAAGCATCAAACATAGATTCCTTGGCGACAGCCACTCCAGATGATGTTAAACCGAAGAATTTGTTTCCAAGGCAATCAAGTTTTTCTTCCTCATCTTCCTCTGTTCCCAAGGAAGATGTCCTGACAATGACACAGACTACCAGATCTGTGAAACCAGAGTCTCAAACTGCACCATTGACTATATTCTACGCCGGGCAAGTGATTGTATTCAATGACTTTTCTCCTCAGAAAGCCAAAGAAGTTATGAACTTGGCGAGCAAAGGAACCGCTAATAGCTTCACCGGTTTCACATCTAATCTCAACAACAACAACATCCAAAGTGCTAACTTAGCCAAGACTCAGATAAGCAACATCGCTACAATCCCAAACCAAGTTCCTCATCCCAAGAAAACCGCAACACAAGAGCCAATCATGTCCTCCTCAACTCCAATGACATGTGGTAAGTTTACTCAAACCTCTTTTGTTTACATCTCCTTATAGCTTTTAATCCCGTAATCATAAACAGCTTCTAACAGAGAACTCTCTCTTTTTTATTACAGAGCTTCCTATTGCTAGAAGAGCTTCACTCCATCGGTTCCTAGAGAAGAGAAAGGACAGGGTTACCTCAAAGGCACCATACCAATTATGCCATCCAGCCAAGGCGTCTTCAAAGCCACAAACCGCAGATAACATGTCTTGGCTCGGTTTGGCAGCTGAAATATGAACGCTAACCGCTGGACCATGCATCCTCAAACCTTACCGGACAATTCTTTTGACGTTGCTTCCAATACAAGATATAAAAGCTCCTGCCTTCATGCTTCATGATTCAAGCTTGTTATATTTTACAACTATATAATGATTAGGAAACTTCATATATTTGTATGTATTGGTTAGTGATCAATTCTTGTTAGTATTCGTCTTAGTTTGTTGTTTTATACTTTTACTAGGTGTTGTCGCATGTCTTAAATCCCCTTTCTCTGCGTTATCTCAAAATTAGTTTCGTATGCGACTGATTTTGTAAGAACAATAATTTTTGTTGACGAACCATACTATATATATATATATTTTAGAATCTTATAATCCTTTCTAATCTGATATTTAATCATATATTTATGGTTTTAATTGATGAATTATGAGTTAGTACTTAGTAGTTAGTAGGTAGGTGTAACGTAACAAAACAACTAATAGATCATGTGTATCCTAGAGACTAGAGAGCAGAGATCAATCATATTTACACCAAATCAACTCTCCCAATCAAAGCCTCTGAGTAAAGATCTGACAGGCCAAATCAATCATCCTTTGGGCCCATATTGCAGCAGCCTAAGCCCACACCGTCACTCTCACACACTAATGGAAAATAAGAGCATGTACAGTGAGCGTCTAAGCAACTGTGGGTACCGAGGCCGTTTTCGCATTCAAGACATCGAACAGATTTGAATATCTCAATCCGCTGGTCACATGCTAGTGTCGACAGTTGTTATTATCCTACGAGGGTCATGTTTGTGTTATCGTGTATAAGAAGTGAGCAAATGTAATCGAAATCGAAATCAAAAAGAAAAATTCCTCATCAGGTACGATTTGTCCATCCGAATTCTTCTTCTTGCGAGCTTCGACTTTCGTGTTACGAGTTTCTTTTCACATGATTTGTAATAAGTAGTGCATCAACACCCTTGTCAATATTATTCTTGATTCTTGTTCACAAGAATATTGTTTCGATCCTCTCTACTCCTCTGTTTATCTGTATAACCACTTTAAATCCCTTGTTCCTCTGTTATCTACTTCACACCTAATAGACCTTAGTGGATTATAACTTTCCATCTTCCCTAACACTATCCCAACAATTTCATTAACATACGGATGATCAGTTTTGTTATCCTAATCATTAGCGCCAGCACATGAGAAAAGTCTGTTGCATGTTGGAGATTTCGAAATGATCAAATTCGTGGCTAACCAGTCCCGGAGAATACGCAGTTCTACTACACACTTTCAGATTCTATGTCAATCAATCGATCAATCTCTTTACACAGATCGTAGATTAACAACATAAGAGTTATATTCTTAGCAAAATCGCAACACAGCCGAGAGCTTAGACTGAAAACGGGAGAACTATTTAAAAGGCAACCAATATTAGTTAATTATATAGATCACTACACTGAATCTTTTGATCCGATTAATATAAGAACTAGAATTGTCTGTACTTTCATTACATCACAGCCATAAGTCCTCTCTATTTTTGTTCTATTTATAAAAATAAAAAAAAATAAAAAAAAATTAAGTGGATTATATAACAACCGACCCCAAGGCCAATGACAACTTCTCTAAATGATTGTTATATAACGAAAATTCCGGCGGCGTACGGAGAGCTCAGAACCTCAAGCCTTGTCAATTTATGTTCTTCAATAGTTAAACTATCCTCCATTATCTTCACCGACCTACACTCTTTACTACAAAACCCTTCATCTCCTCTGCATACACATTCATCATGGAAAACCAAAATTATTTTCATCAATTTTCAGAAACCTCATTAATCCAATTCATTATTTCCTATAGCGTTGTAATATAATAAATGAAATAAAAATTGTCATGAATTAAAGAATGGCACATTATATTAGAGGAGCTTACTTGTACATGTAAATGTCTTTGCCTTGAAGTTTCTTTTTGCACAAGCAACATGAAGTCAAAAAATCTGGAGAACCTCTGAATACAACATCCTTGTTCTTCGCCGGTGATTTCTCGGCGACTACCATCGTTTTATTCCTTCTCTTATCACCGTCCGATTGATTCTGACCAAATTCAAATTCGTGGTCTTTGTAATAGACTTTGGTCAGGCCATCACGAGTCTTGACGCAAGTGTATTCCTCAGAGAGATCAATATCCTCCGTACTGGAACACCGAACCGGGTCGGAACCGGAGTCGAAATAGCAAACCGGATAGATCCCGTTGTCGGATTTCTCAAGCGCGGCGACTATACCCAAACCAATTCCACCACCGTTATAGTACATCTTCCAACTTCCTCCAGGCGACGGGAATTTCATATCTAATGGACTTGCTCGACCAGCCGTGAAATATTCCGGCGAAAAAATGGAGCTTTTCCGTGGAACCACCATCTGAGATAGTTTCCAGGTCATTGGATTGCTAATAACATAATGGAGAAATGAAAGAAAAAAAGAAAAAAAACCGAAAAATCTTATATCTGAAAATGAATATGAAAATGGGAGAAGAGAAAGAAGATGAAATGGAGAAGCTAACGTAGCCCCACCGGATATCCGCATTTCTTTACGGGTCGGATATTCGCATTTTTCTAATTACAACTCTTTACGTTATCTCCCTTTCTTAAACTCATTTTTTTTTTTTAATATCCTACTTTTTGTTAATGCAGATTATATTAATATATTTTTTTTGTCACTTGTAATACAGTACGTAATTTGAGACAATTACGAAACTAGATTCTTAATTCCTCATTTCGTCTTCTTTTCTTGTATCCCATCCCTCATCATATTATTTTATTTTGTCTGCTGATAATGGACTGTAATACGATGTTGAAAAAAAGACATTAACAAGACATTACCAATATTAGTAATGGGCCTGAAATATTATTAGTCGGCTGAGTCGTGGAATTATAAACAAAATTATAGGCCCAATAAAAGCCGACGACGGAGTGTATGATATGTTTTATTCCAAATATTTTTAATTATTAATTGGCCTTTCAAATCTGATAATACGAACGCGTGGAAAAAAAAATTAATGAATCCTTACCCCCAAATTTCCAAAAACAATTGGGAAAAAATTAAAAAATTAAAAAACCCACAAATCAAAATTTTCAGATTCTGTAAAATGAAATTCAAAAATTCCAAAGAATCATGGAGCCATCGTAATCTTGTGTAGGTGAAAGCTGTTCCCTGAAACGATCACCGGAGTATTCGTCGGAGAAATCATCAAACCCAGGGAATAACCCAAACTCCGAAGCGAAATTACCCGAACCAACCGTCGGAAGCATGCTCACCAACTCCGAATCAATGTTCATCGAGTTTAAAGTAGACTCTTGCCTCGAGTCCTCCTCCGAATTAGCGAACCTCGCAGCCGCTTCTCGTATCTCCGATCTTGATAAATTTCGTCCGCCGTTGATCACCGGAGGGTTATCGGGGAAATTGAACTTGGCGTTGTTGCCTCGGAGGCAATAAAGAGCGGCGTCGAAAGCACGCGCCGCCTTCTCAGGTGTGTCGTAAGAGCCTAACCAAATACGTTCTCTGCTGTTGGGAAGTCTGATCTCTGAAACCCATTTTCCCCATTTCCTCTTCCTCACTCCTTTGTACTTTGACTGCATCGAAGAAGACGATCCCTCCATCACAATAAACCAATCCGGTTCGGTAACGGTACGATTTCTGTGTTTCCGGTTAAGCTCTGTATTTCAGTGTCAGTTTATGATTTGAATTTGGATTGATAGAAATTTGGCGCTATAGAAATCTATTTATACGAGTGAAAAGAGTGAAGAGTGAGTTTTTGACTTCATATGGCGCGTGAAGAAACAAAAGAGTCAAAACTGAAAGGTCAAAGGGAGCGCGTTTGTACTCTCAAATCAAACGCCGCAAAGTGTCAGGTGTGAATGGACACGTGGCGGATATCTCAAGATGCTTAGTCTTATTGTGTGGTCACGCGGGTAGTCTCAGAGACTATTTGGTTTTCTTGTCCTTGTCCTTGTTTTTCACGTGATTCTTACTTCTACTACTACTCTTTTGTTTTCAACGTTGAATATTTTCGCTGAGTCTAGAGGTTTCTCTAGTTTAAGAGAATCTGCGATGATCCCAGATTCTTATGCACTGAAGAGAAGAAGAAGAAGAAGAAAGGACCAAAAATTAATGATTAATGAAGATGACTGTTTAGTTACATTACAATATTACATTAACATTACATTGTAGTGTAGTAGACTTGTCCTCTTTTGTTTTGTCAAGCATTTCACAGGTTATACAAATATGGTAACAAGAAAGTACAACAACATCAAGTTAGAATGAAAAATCAAATCACTGTCCTATAAAAATGTATATATACCTTGCAGTATTTCGACTTCTTCTCCTTCTCTGTTTGTTGTTTGCAGTACACATATAAAAAAAAACTGTACTTTGCGATGGCCTGGAATGATCTCCATGTAAGTTGATTTGGTGTATTTGCATCCCTTTTTATTTTTCTATCTGTTGAATGAAGCTGCCGCAGAAGTGTCTTCATAATGTACTTTCCAAGCATTTCCGCTGTCTGTTTCACTGCAGGCTTGGTTTGTGGCTGGGATAGCTGCAAGATCTCCGTCTAAGCTCATTTGCTGCACTTCTGCTGATGATAGTATCTTTATGTTTTGCACGCAGTTCACAAACTCCCTGAGGAAACAAACAGAGAACCATTATCAGAATGTGGACTTGATAGATTCTGAGAGATTTTTAAGGTCTGCAACTTACTCCCAAGGATCATCACCAACGAGTAATATATCGTTTTCATGGTCGGTGTAGACGAGTTTCCAATCAGAGGTTAGCGGATCTTCGAGCTGTCCTTCGATGCCAAACATTCTTGCTAAGTCATGCCTAAGTTCATCATAGCCGCTATAACGGGTAACATCTATTGATCTTCCTACTGACCCTCGTTTTTGAACCTTCAAGGATTAACAACTTTCAGCATTTGAAATTCAAAGCTTAAGAGGCAAAAAGTTATAGCTTTGGAAAGGGAGAGAAAGATCTCTAACCTTTGTATATGTTCGCATTCGTTGAGTCTGATTGGGCCAGAGTCCACCACCATTCATGATGCCTGAATCATTGATGCCACCGACCTCATTTGAACATCCAGACTTAAAGGGGATGCTGGGAATACCAAATGACTGAGAACTGATTGCAGCACTGGATAGCTCCGTCTCAATGTCTCTTGGTACGTTTCCATAGTTGGGAACCAAGTTGTGAAAGTCCTTTTGAGAATACAGAGCATCAGAAGTTACGGCTTCGAGATTACTAGCGAAAGCTAAGCTGTTTCTTGGATGATGAGATTGGCAATCTCCATCAAAACCAAATGATGGTAGTGGGAAAGTCTGTTGCTGCTGTGCAGGGCCAACAACATCAGGACAATAAGTCGTTCCCGCTGTGGATACGTCAATTTGATCTGTTACTGCACCTTTAAATTTGAACTGTTCACCAGCACTCTTCAAATTCACTATGCCTTGATTGATCCGGCTGTCGGTTTTTGCATAAAGCTCTTGGACCGGATTGTTTGCATGCTCAAAGACAGGATCAGATGCAGATACAGATACAGCTTGTCCCTGTTGATTTCTGCTGAGGAAATTCGTCGGTGAGACATTATCATGTCCAGTGTTATTGGCAGAAGGCGAGGTTGAACAAGAAGGAGCTTCTCCATCTGTGTGACCAGAATGTGATCTTCCAGCGGCTACAAGTGGTTTATTACTCATTTGTCCTTGTTGCTGATGACTCACCTGAATCTGTGGAGGCTGCATGAAAGTTGAAGCTGAGAAGCTGTTATTACCATGTGCCAAGGGCTGCTGATTCTGAGACGACAGAAGTTGTTGCAATTGATGCTTTTGTGTCTGCTGCAACGCCGATAACTGTGGCTGTAAGGATGAACTTACTGGAGGAATTGACTGCTGCTGTTGCTGCTGCTGTAGCTTCTGCAGTAGCTGCAACTGAAGCTGTTGTGAAGGACTTGGTTTTGGTGATTGTTGTTGCATTTGGAGCTGCTGAGGATTTTGGGACATAGATTGTTGTAGTGAATGAAGAGAGGACTGTTCTTGCTGGTTTCTTAATAATTGGCTACTGTTATGCAATTCCAATTGCTGCTGAAACTGCAATTCTTGTGCAAACGATGTCATTTGAGACGAGCCTTTATTCCCGGCTGAATTTATGTTTTGGTGTGTCATTTTAGCACCATTAGGGAGCATTGACTGATGCTGAAGCTGCGACTGAGAGAATCCAGTAGATTGGTGCGGATTTTGACAAGAGACTTGATTAGCAACAGTACTCACACCATTGTTTATGGAACCTGTGTTATAAATCCCTTGTTGCTGCAGCTGTTGGTGTGACATCTGTAGTTGTTGTTGTTGTTGAGATTTCACCATGGCTGGTTGTGCTTGCATCTGTTGGCTGATATGGTTTACCGTGTTCGGTTTGTTGAATTGACAGTTTGCGGAAGAGAGATTTGGGGATTGGAAGTTCAACAGCTTGGAAGGGTCGTTGGAAGCAAAATTGTTTGGTAGGTTATAAGATGAGAGCGCGGACGGGAGCTGAAGAGTAGCAGAACCTGACAATGGATTGTTTTGCTGCATACTCATCCATTGAACCAGACTTAAACCAGGGAACATTGAACTCTGCGCGTCTTTCATCCCAAACTCTTCTCCCATCCAAGGCATTGCTCTTTTGAAAGCGTTTTCCATGTCCAACTCATCATCTGAAACAAACCTCCACGGTTAGTCTCCGGAAACTAGTCAAAGATCTATGGAAAAATGGAAAGCAGTAAACTCACCTGGCATCCCTGGTTGCCTTGGGTACTTAGGTCTGAAAAATGGAGGAGGGCATATGTAAAAAGGAGTTATGACAGGTTCGATTTCCCATATGGATACTCGGCTTGGCCTATCTCCAGCTGTTGATTCATCCCATCCTACCTGTTCAAACCATATAGAATGATTCAGGAAAAAATTCAGAAGGAATGAGCATCATAAACAGTTTAGCATAACTCTAATATACATTACCTGAAGATTACGCCATTGTGAGCCTTTCCATCTTACAGGGTCAAGATCACTAATACCAGTGACCGTACCCATATATCTGCGAACCCCACAATCCTCAGTCTCAAACATCATCCGGAATCGCATCCCCAGAGATACTTGAGCATACAAGGCTTTGTTGTATTTGGCTAAAGGAACAACAAACTCTGAAGGGCTTGCCCTTGGATTGAAGAAGATGGTAAAGGGGCTACTATTGGCATTAGCATGAGCTGCAGCTGCAAGAATCCCAATGTGCATACTGTCGCTGGATATGACCGACGAGGAAAGAGTCGGAGTTTGTCTATTTGCACGTCTTATGCCCAACATCAGCTGTGATTTCTCATCTCTGCAAAACAGTAATTTAACCCAAGTTCCCTTATGAGAAGAGGAAAGTCCATTTCTCCTTAGTGTTTTAATCTAAGAGCGACTCATATATACCTTACAAACAAAACTGAATCACCCGCGAATAGTCTCTTTGTGCTAACAAAAACGCTCCAACCTGTGGTAAGCAAGTGTCTTTTTGGTTGGCCTGAAATCAGATTACAGCAAAGAAAACAAATCCGGTTGAAGTTTTCAATCTTTTGGACTAATAAACCAATCTTGAGATGATTCAAACCTCGATAAATATGTCTGAAAGTCCATGTAGTATCATGTAAATCTTTAGCTACAATCTCCTGAGCAGGCGGTTGCATAGAGAAATCCTGTTTTAAGCATCCTCAGAACTTTTAGCAAAACGGAATCAAAAGATGATGCAGAAGAAACAAAACCGTTTGAGAGTAGCTTTGATCAGAGACATACAAGAGGAGGGAATATTTTCTCAGCTGCACGACGTGGTACAGAGAATCCACCATGAGTGCTTGTGTCACTCGCTGTAAGAGTCTTGCAGAAAAACTCAGTAGGTTGTCTGTTTAGCTTCAGGCCCATATCAGAAGCTAGCAATGCTTCTCTGTCATACTGCACACATTTGGATAATTTAGCCAAGATCAGCTTTAAAGTTGTCAACTTTAAACCAAGACACCACAAGTTAAACTCATGGAGATTGAAGATTCAGACCTTATTCACAGGTTGAAGAGTCATTTGTGCATAGACTTCATCGGTTTCGGTATCAGCCTAAATTCAGATTTCACAAGTTATGATCAGTTCTTTTTCATCTTCTCTCTCTCTGATATTGATTCAAAAGTTGGAGGCAAAAGAGGCTTACATGTAATGTAACACTGTGAAGCAAGCAAATCAGCTTAGAAGGAAGATTTGGGTAATTTGGTATAAAATCTGTTTGCTTCTGCATCGATGCTGCAACCTGAAAAGGGTTCATTGAACATAATAACTTAGATTGCTATCAAAGGTTTCAATTCTATCAAACGCAATAAAACAGCGTTTGAAACCTACTTGCTCGCTATGTCCTTGAGGGAAGTAAACCACAAGACTTCCCACAGGAGGTAATGAAACCAAAGGCCCTGCACAAGCGTGCCATAGTTGAGAATTGATTGGTTTCTTCTCTCCTGTTCATCATCACACGAAAGCATATTCAAATCTTGCATACAATTTTCATTAATTTTTTATGTCAAATTTGTGGCATTTATGTTTCAACTACTTTATTAAATACAGTGATAGAAGAACTCGATTTGTGGCTTTGTGCTGACACCAAGTTGAAATAGAATAACAATACTCAATTTTTCAATCAAGAAAATCTCAAAACATGAAATGCAGAAACTGTAGTGAAATCCAAACCCAGAAAGCTTGAGAAAGAAATTGAATTCAAAGCTTGTACCTTCGTTGGAGTTGGGAAGAAACCCATTTGATGGAGCCTTCATGGTTTTTAAAAAGAAAGAAAAAAACAAAACTTTTGTTTTTTTTTTATATTTTGGGATGGTGCAGGAAACAGAGTTCTTGAGCAAAATTAACGAATCTGTTGTATAGCTCTAAACTCTAAAAGGGGAAAAAGAGAGAAGAGCATGAGAAACTAAACAATGATTTTGTTTTAAAAATCATTCTGCTAAGAAAAAAGAAACAAAAGGCTTTTTATTTAGTTCATAAGAATATTTGAAGCTTCAGAGCAAGATTTTAAGCTCTTAAAAAGCTTTGAAACCTTTTTTTCTTTTCTTTTTTCGTGTTTCTGCAGATTCTCAAGTGTTTTTTTTAATTTCTTCTTTTAAATAATTTCGATTTTGAGATTTAAGCCGATTGGGATCGGATACATGCGGAAAGATGAAATCTTTTCTTATGCCCTCTGACGTGGCATCCCCACTTGATGTCTTCTTCTTGTCGGTCCCACTTTTTTTTTTTTTTTTTTCTTACTACTCTTTTTACATTTTTTTACAAATTTTATCTTTATCGTAATTTATGTTGTTGGAAAATAGTCCATGGTTTTTAAAAATCGGTTAACTTTCCCTCGTTTTTATAACAATATTTTTCTTTACTTTACTGATATGGAATTTTATAATCAAGGTTATAGCGTTATGGACATTGTATTTTTTATGTCTGAGGTTTCGGATCAATATAGAAAGACCTTTCATGTAATTAGAGAAATATTCTTAATGTGAAATTAATTAGTAGAATAACCGGATTTGTTGAGAAAACTAAGGATTAGGTTCGGCGGATCGAGAAGTGCAAAGCCAAATGAAGTAACTTTTTAATATTTAAATAACTCAATCCAAAATTGTAAACTCTTTGTTATGTCACCATAAAAGATGTCCCACTTTTTTCTTTATGTAAGGATTCTTTGTTATTATTTAGATTAAACAAAAAAAAAATAGGGTTCATCAAAATAAGAAGGATAAAATATTATTTTTAAATTAGTATAAACGAACAAGATCATAAAAGCTCACGCAAATTTGTTGATATTATCATGAATAGATATAAAAATAACCGTGTAACGCGAGAAAAAACAGTCGTGAGCCAAAAAAAAACATTGGAAATACCTTTATTTTAATGCATTACGAAAATAGTATTTTAATCACTTAATTATGATTAGAATAATATTCCTTTTGATACGCAATGGAGCACCCACTAGCCGCAAAAGGAGGAGAACTTCACATGTTTACAGAGCTACGGACATCATTATACTCCAATTAAAGCTAAGCTTCATGTGTAATAATTAATTTTCCAGGGAAATAATTATTAATCTTCTGATTTTTTAATCTATATAAAGTATTCTTTTGAAAAAACAAATAATGTATAAAGTGCTTTACAATTAATCTGGACGGGAGTAGAGTGGTTCCTTACTTTCAGCTCTCTACGTATAAATATAAAACACAGGTAATTTTATTTTATTTTGTTCTGTTTTGAAAGAAAAAATAAAAACTCTCAGTATATATGCATTTAGTGGGGAGGTTTTGACCTAATCATCACCTTTCTGTTTATTAAATTGCAGGCTTTATGTTTAGACAAACGGAATTTAATTTGGAACATTTAAATAAGTTTCGTGAACAACTCTGACGCTTTCCAAAATAGATATTCTTTACTAATTTTGTCAAATACTTTGAGAGAATGATTGTTCGATGTATACAATTAACTGATATTTCTTTTTCTTTTTCATTTTAATATGTTTTTTTTTTCAAATATCTGAATATGTGTTAATAAACAAAAAACTAATAAAAATGATATTCAAATATATGTTAGTTAATGTTTTGATTAAAACAGAAGATAATTATTACGTCAAACCATCTCACATTGAAAATAAAGAACTCGAGTAGTTATCTTTTGGTGAAACATATGAATATATCGATCATAATTCGTAAGAGCTCATAAATATATTGATCAACATATATATCGAGGTTGTTAAACAAGAATACCGAAGATTAGCCATGAAAGTCTATTTGTTATGTGTTTTTCTTTATAGTTTATAATTTAAAACATGTAATAGATTAATCAGACATCTAGATATCTGTAAATGTTACACAAAAGATGTGTTGTATATTAGATTCTAAATTCGAGGTGAAGCTCTCTCAAGAATCTTTAAATCTATAATGAAAGAAAACTTCCAGAAAATGGAATGTAAAGTTTGAAGTTAGGTTTAAACATTATATAGGATCAAAATTCAAAAGATATGGGACGAGAAAGTAAATCTCAAGAAGAATAAAAGTAGGCATGCTTTAATTTATTTTTTGCCTTTTGGGTCAATATTTGCTGCGCGTGGAGAGGATATGTACGTACAACAATTGATGTGTTTAGAAACCACTCCTCATCAAAATGAATTAACCATCCTAAAAACACTCAATCATTGTTAATATTTTTTTTCACCTCCCACTATTGACTTTTGTTTTTATATAATATAAGAATATAATTTGACTTGATTTATGTTGCAATCTGCAAATTTTTCCTTTCCTCAAATCGAAATCGATTAGTTTACGTACTCATGCACCATAATTATAAGGAAACTTAGATTTATGAATTCCTCAATTTCTCCCACCATGAATGTACAATTTGAGAAATAGTCAAAAATAGTTTTTATTTTTGGTTTGCTTTAAAAACACTAAAAAAATGTATGTGCACGTGAGTGTGGGTGCAGCATGCACGTGAGGTGTGGCAGACGATGTCGGGAGAGACAGGCACTAGACTCCGACCGAGTCTTTCGGTTTAGCCAAAATGGTTTTGCTGTTGAGTGAGTGTGTGCCTCTGTGTCTCTTCTCCTCATCGTAACCACCCACACTCTCGTTTGTTCTATTTTTTCCCAACCAACAATATTTTAATTTTTTGTTAACCGGATTTCAGACTATCTTAAAATCTTATATGCACACTAGTTTTATGTTTCAGTAGTACAAAGGTACATATTTTCTAAAATATTATATAACCATGGAGTTCCGAACCTAAATTAATCAATATGGAATGGGAAAATGGTCATTTTAATAACGAACTTACACGTTTTTGCCAAAATAAATATGAACTTTTTGTTGAGCCAAAAAATATATGAACTTTAAGTTGACTGAGCCAAATTAAGTACAGAAAAGTCAACGTTAACAGTAGTCCAACGTTGACTTTTCTTGTACTTAAATTGGCTCAGTCAACTTAAAGTTTGTATATTTTTTGGCTCAACAAAGAATTCGTATTTATTTTGGCAAAAACGCATAAGCTCGTTATTGAAATAGTCATTTCTATTTTTTAATTAATTATTTAGTATTGAATTTTATTTAAAATAAGCTATAACCTTTCACCTATATAACTATAAAATATAAATTAGTTTTAAGTAAATTGACCACACATAAATATAAACCATATTTTATTAAAAAAATATCTCAAATACTACAAAATTGATTATATTTAACTAGTTTTCCAGTAAAGATATTGCTATTATATTTTCATGTGATGAAAGCATTTATTTGGAAACATTTAGGAAATTTGAAGAATTTCATTCATACAAATGATAATGTGGTACAAAAAACACAACTATTTCCGTAGATATAACTTGATTTTAAATTGTAATATGGTTGTATGATGCTGATAAAGTCGCAAAGATTATCTAGCAAAAATAATTTAAAATTTAAATATCATGTATAGAATGAACTCTTTAGCATATCATCGTAACATTAGATAAATACTCTAAAACAATGTAACATAAAATATTGCAACAATTATTTTTACTGGAGACTTAGTTAAATATAATCAATTTTATAGTATTTGAGATATTTTTTTTATATGAAAATATAGTTTATATTTATGTGTGGTCAACTTACTTAAAAATAATTATATATTTTAGTAGTTATACAAGTGAAAGATTATAGATAATTCTAAATAAAATTCAGTATTAAATAGTTAACTGAAAAAGGGAAAATAACCATTTTAATAACGAACTTACACATTTTTGCCAAAATAAAAACGAACTTTTTGTTGATCCAAAAAATATACGAACTTTAAGTTAACTCAGCCAATTTAAGTACAGAAAAAGTCAACGTTGAACTACTGTTAATGTTGACTTTTTCTGTACTTAAATTGACTCAGTCAACTTAAAGTTTGTATATTTTTTGGCTCAACAAAAAGTTCGTATTTATTTTGGCAAAAACGCGTAAATTCATTATTAAAATGACCGTTTTCCCAATATGGAATAGCTGTGTATTTTCATATATATGCTATGATTGAAATTGTAGTGAATGAATCGAACTCTAGAGTTCAATTCCTTTTCTTTTTTTTTTCAGACAAAAAAAAAGGAATTGAATTCAGCTAGTCTCTTAATCAATGTGGGTGAATCTTTATACTATTGGTCATAAGTTGATTATAAAAATACGAATTTTGACTATCATCTATTAGTTTACGTTGATGTTTCTCTCAACATTTTTCTATTTTTTTACTGTAAGAAATAAATATTTTATATAATGTTGTGTCAGATTAATACACCAGAAATCTCATCAGAAATCCGTTGGCTCAATGAATGAAATTTAGTCTCCATTTAACTTTGACATTTTATTTGGTAATTAAATTTTAGAGTCGTTAATTGATATAGTTATTACACAACTTGTGTAGGTATTGGTTATCAACTTCAGTAAACCTTGGTTATTCACATTTTTAAGTTCTATCTTGCATATATAATTTTTAAGCTTTGTCGACAGCCGAATTTATTGTCTAGTCAGAACAAAAAAAACTCTTTAATTATCACTCTGTTACCACAGCTTGGTTTTGCATTAGTTTATTTGTTCAATCCAATAATTAACTTAAATACGGATGAATCTAACCCAAATCGACTCGTTAGTACATTTAATTAGCTACGCAAACTAATTTTTGTTAAGACCGAAGACACATGTATATGAAGGTTCCTAAAGTTGTAACTTGTAATTAAACGAAATTTCTAACTAGCTAAAATTTTCACTACGATATTATTTAACTCAATTCCTAATGGTAATTTAAAACATCCTTAATTAATGTCAAAACGTTATATATATATGAAGATTAAAGTTTAAGAGAACAACCAAATTCTTAACTTTTTCAACACTATAAAGACTCAAAATGCTCGTTTGTATTATATGATCAATTATACACATAAGTTAACCAGTCATGTTGGTTTTAAATAGTTGTACATTTATATTAGGAATCGAAGTTAGGGGTTTAAAATGTTCTAATGCGATTTAGTCATTGTTGTTTATTGTCAACGCTTTACACTTACCCCCCCCCCCCCTATTGCATAGCTTACAAATATTACTTATGTTGAAATATTCGGTAGAGAAGTATATAGAAAGTGCATCACTTTTTTCTTTTTTGTTAATTAACATGCATTAAATTACAGTTAGTTTTTTTTTTTGCGAGTTTGACACGGTAGACCCACATTTGAGAATTAACATGCATATATATTTTTTTGATAAAATGAAATTATATATTAGTGAGTATAATTCATTATTTCTTATATCTTATTAAACGTGCGAGACATATCATATCAAAAACACTGTGTATTACGTAGGCAATAAATCAACATCAATACACATTTCCCATTCAACTGTTGCCAAGTGAAATTATTTTTGTCCACAAAAACTATATAAACATATAAATACTCCAAATAATTTTATAGTCATTTCAGATATGTATGCATGGATGTGTAGGCTATCACTGTTAAATTATTTGAACAATTATTTTGTGTAAATATTCACGAATATTGTTTGTAATATATTTAAAGAAACATGTGGCTGCTGGTAATGAGTATTACATGATGAGGGATAAAAATTATAGAGAGATTGGTCAAACCTCGACAGCTTCTACATATCTAGAGACAGCTGCACATGAATGTCACTGATTGATGCATACACATATATACACACATTCACTTGCATGTATAAGTATATGTATTAAACCAGTACTCTCTTATTGTAAATTCCAATAAACTATATAACATTAGTTATCTTCATTGCTTCGTTTTTTACAACACCATGATCATGTTGTAACTTCTTGATCTTGCGTGTAAATTATGTTTACATTTCACCGTGATCTATCGGCGTAAGGAAGAGATCGCATATAAATATTTATATTACGTACTTTTTTGGGTTCGAATTTTCTATTTGCTTTACCACGAGGATAAAAATCTCAAAATCGTATATATGAATATTTTTTAGTTGATGAACCTATGCACGCATCTATTCTTTTGAAAGACTAGTGTCCAATAGTATATGACAAGGCTAATAGCTTGCTTTGATATTTTCTCGGCGACTTCGTGTAAATATCATCTATTGTATGTGTAGAATGTTACATCAGTATAAACGGTATACACCATACACGGTAGATGATATCGTGGTAAAAAGTATTAATTAAGTTTGATAGTAAATTCTGATATTTTTTCATATGGAATTCTACTTCACTTATATTTGATGACAACTAGTCAACTACAATACTAAAATTAAGACTTATTAATTATATATACTCGGTTTTCTCTCAGTTATAAATATAATTATGGGTTTCATTATAAAAGATCTGAAATTCAGTTATCTTAACATTTGCTTTCTCTTTCCCTTATACTTGACAACTATAATATAAAAATCATAACGACATATTTCGAAACTAACTTGGTTTCATCTCAAGAAATCTGATTATATACTATTCTTATTCTATACGCATGCATACTAACATGTTAATTCATACTGATTGATATTAGTTATGATGATCTTTATAAGAATGACACGTATTCACAAACAGCAACCAACACTGAGGACAATACAACCAATGGAAAGTTAGAATATGTGGAAACCAACGTTAATAAAAGCGAAGATTATGCGACAAGACCCAACTACTTCTCCCTTGTTCTCAGTCATCAATCAACAGAGAATCTTGCGATCATCGTTACACGTTTTTCCCTTTTTCCATTTCTTTTTCTTACTTTCAAAAGCCGCTCTTGTCATTGTACCCCATGTGTATATAATGGACAGAACAATGAATTCAAATTAAAAAAAAAAACAAAACAAAACAAAACAAAAAATACTCTTAGAGGTTTCATCCGTATTAGTTGAACTATACATTCAATTTTTTCTTAATAGCAATACATTCAATTTTTTCTTAATAGCAAAGCAAAAATACATTCAGTTTTTTTTTTATATGGGTGCACTAACTCTACATAATTCACATAGATCCGGATATCCGGGGTTTTTGGGATATCCGTAATCGTATCCGAAAATCCGCAAAAAAAAAAACCCGGATATCCGTATCCGTATTTATTTAGGAAAAATATAATATTTGAGAAAGATGAGAGATGTTGGGCTGAGTATTTAGTGCAATTTTAAGAAGTCTAAGTCGATTCATTGTAAATAATAGAATTATATTTGCAAAAAAAAAAAAAACCCCCGAATATCTGTTAACCAGATCAAATGTTTCTATTATCCGTATGCGGATCCGGATCCGAAAATTCACTATCCAGATCCGTATCCGCCTTGACTAGATATCCGGTTTTCGGATCGAATCCTGGATCCGAATCCGGATATCCGCGGATAATGGATAATACTCTCATGCCTAGTAAGCAATACATAACAGAATAGTCAACAATTTATAGAAGAAAAAAACAATCAGATGGTTATAGTTGAGCAGAATCGCCATGTAGATTGAAATTACAAATTGGTTTCAACTACGTGAATCAGTATATTGATATATACTTGATTACTGCATAGTTCACATGGCATATGATTCGATGCAGTGCACTTCAAGATATAAGACATGACTGCACAAACAAAAGAAATCAAGCTTTCTTTTTCTTATTTTCTTTTTTGTTAACTTTCTAGAAATAAAGTGATGCGGCTTAAAATAATAAGAATTGTTAAATGTGGTCATCTTTCTCGTGAGTTCAAAATGTTGTTTACCATATTGTATGTACTATAGTAGACTTTAACAGAGAGTTAGTTTTTCTTATAAAAACATACATTTCTTGTTATTTAGAGATAATATAAAACATTTTGCATATACGGGTAGCTCATTCATGCTATTTCAGTGGTATTATAGTTCGCATTTCTGTCTAACGCTATGTGCAGAAGATAACGTATGTTTTATATATATACCTGCCATATGTTTTATGAAACCATTTAGATAATGAACCATATGACCAAAAGTTTCAACTTTTGCAAAAATAGAAAAGAGATAACATGGGAATTGTGCGACTGAGGAAATGATTAAACAATTTAAAAAATGAACTAAAAATTAATATCACATGCACTGAAACACATATGTATAAATATATAGATATATGTACTATTATTTATGTTGGATCATGTGTGTATATAGAGTCTGTGGTAGAGGACATAAGAGCAAACAGAATGATTTGGTGTAATGAAAATTCACAGCTGGTGGCGTTGGAAATGCAATTGGAGTGATCCCATGTTAGGTTTTTACATGCCATCACTCGACATGCCTCTCTTTCCGCTTCCCTCCTTTTTATTTATTTATTGCTTTTTTTTTCATTAGTACTCTCCTCTAATCTCTCGCTAAATCGTATCATATCCGTCATTAATAATTAATCACCTTTAATTATGCTTATTAGTTTATCTTTATGTCTCATTTAATGAGTAATTAACATATACTCGAGACCCTGTCTCCTCTCCTTACGTTCTCCGGTAATTGGCATTTGTTTTATACTATCTCTTACAGTTGTCTATTAGACAGTTTGCGTACTAATACTGTAATAAATATCCCACAAATCCTAATTTTCAATTTCTTTTTATTATTTGTTGTAGTCGTGGGATAAATCTTAATATATTTAAATATAGGTTGTAATTATATGTGTATATATAATCATTGTAATTTGTGATTATAAGTTTTTCACATTTTTATTTTTCCTAATTTACTCAAATCCTGAAATGAGCAGAATAAGAAGATGCCATTTAAGTATAATGCTTTCTTTCTATTTTATTTTTATATATGCATGCATTATTTTTAATTTTTAATGGTTTCAATTAAACAATGTGTTTATCTTTAAATTTCATTCTGAGGCGATGATCTTATAACAATCAAACTTACAATTGTATGGAAAGAAATTAGGGGTGAGACAAGGATATGACAGTTCCTCGGTCTAAAATTTTATGTTGATAGATAGAGAGATTCACCGACCAAAGTGTCGTCGTTTCGACGGTCCCCACTACATTTGCTTAGAGCTTCATCTATCTTCTTGAACGATAAATTAGATGCCACATTTATTGTTCTTGTATTCTTGTCTGCTTAATGCTCTGATCCCAAAAAATTTAAAATCTACGTACACATAAAAATATGTCAACATACTTATTTGAAATTAAACCAAAGAAAAAATTCTTGACAATGAATATTTAATTTGTATGAAACTCCATACAAAACATACACGTTCGATTTAATTGTAAATAGACAAAATAAATAGTGATTATTGCAGTAAATTATAATGAAATACATCCGGTTTGGTTTTTAAGTTTAAAAAAAAAAATTGAATACAACTGTATGCTAGAATGTTATGAAATTGATAATAGTAAAATATATCATTATCAAAATCGGTTTTAAGCAATGTTTTCAGCTGTTATAGTTTTGGTTTTATTTTGAGAAATTTTTAAAATTAATGGGTCTTTATTAGCCGAGAATTTGTATCCGGATAACTCGATCAGCTTGATCTGGTTTAAAGAGTCTTGTTATGGCTTAAAGTCGGCAGAGAACTAAATGGATTAGATCATAGGTGTTGAATGAATACGGACCACTAAGGTCCCAATCACCAGGTATCTTGTCTTTCCTATTTTTGTGGGATATTCTCGTTTCTATTTTTCTTATATAAAATATAAAAAAGATATTCACGCTAAGTGTAAGACATTTCAATACAGAATAAACCATGATACATAAGTTAGTCCAATTGAGTGATGAAACTGATCTTGGAAATTATTGAGAATTGGGTACATAGATCAATGATGAAACCACAAACACAAAATCGTTTAATTCAATTGTATTTTCGATTGATAATTCATTTAGGCTTTCATAATCCAAAACTGGTTTATAAATGTTTCTTCAATATGCAGAATCAGATATGATAGAACCATCGGACGGCAATATATTTTGATAAAACTCCATTTTTATTCCCTCCTCTCCACTCATGTGTTCAATCAAACAAATGTCACTATTCACCTCATCCCTCAGTAATGTGTCTTTTTATTTTTCTAGTTACATAATCCTTTTATTATCCCTTATTATATACAAGAAAAACTTGAATTTACTTCTTCTTCTTCTTTTTTTCCCCCTTTTGTAACCAGAATTTTACTTTATACCTAAATTCAAAACTTACAACACGCTGTATACTTTAAGAAGAAGAAGAAAAAAAAATGAAAATACACCTAGGTGATTTTTGTTTATAATTATCATTTCTAAACTAGCCCAATATAAAATTACAGCCCATTAGCATTGTTTGAGTCTTAAGCGCATTTTAGTTTCAGGCCTATGATGGTAATTGGCGATTTTTTAATCAGGCTCGCCTTATGACTGTTTTCGGTACTTTGATTATTATTATTTTTCTTTGTAATTTCAGTTTTTCCTCGGATTCTTAGTTCTAAATTGTATATAGATTATTAAGATTCGTATACATTAAATTATTCAGATATGATACAGAGTTCACAACTACCAGAAAAACACTTGATATATTCGTCAAAGTTATAAATGAAACGAGCACATCTATCATATTCATTTTGTCATACTAATGTATACGTATGTTGTTTTTTAGAAATTGATTTTGTCAGCCAAAAGGGATATAAAATTATTAATGGAAGAAAAGTACACTTCAAAAGAAGCGTGGGCTGCTACTCTAACATGAATTTTAATATGAGTGGAATGCACGTTGCTGCTACCAATTCTACCCTAATCATTTTCTATATTCATTCTTCTCCTTCCGTTTAAACTATTTTGATTTGATAAGTTGTCCAAACAAAAAAAAATTGATTTGATTTCAATGCATTTCTCCATGCTTGTGCATTTCTTTATCCGTACTCGATAAGTCGATATGAACTACCCAACTTTTTAGATTAGAGAGAGACTATAAGAGTAACTAAGTAATCCATTTACATTATGAAAATTTATTCTAACGGATTGAATAAATGTTATGTTTGGCAATGATGAGTGATTACTGGATCTTTTTTCTTCAAATCTTTAAAATGTTTTGAAGATTCCAAACGTAATTTTAAAATTTTAAATGAATTGGTAGTGATTCTTTTTATTTTCTTCTTAACATCCTCATTCATGGATCACTCTGGTATCTTGTAAAAACATTATGTATATGCAAATTGAAATGATTTAAAATCTAAATAGTGGTGAATTATGATATTAAAGCAAATAACACGTAACCTGAATAGATAGATTCCTAAAACTCCAAATTGCACAACACCTCATATTATCATAGATTATAAAACCATCGAACAAAAAGCAATTGACTATACTAAATTTTGAAACCGACAAAAATGCAATAGAACTATAGAAGTATGACCAATGGTCGGGTAGATATCTAAATAGACACTAAAAGGGCCCATAAAGGCCCATAAAACAACCTGAGACAGTGAGAATAAGCATACGAGAGAGATTCTAGAAGAGATGGTACGCAAAACTTAGGACGTACAACATTTGCTATGTACTGCTTTGCGACAAAGCGTAGAATTTAGATTTTAATAGTCCTCATCAACTCAAACAAACACAAACCCAAAGTTTCTGTTCTGTTCCTTCAAGCCTCTTTATATATATATATATCACCGGTCGATCTTCTTTCTTCGGCCATCATCTTCTTCTTCTTCTTTGCCAGCTCATAATATAGATTTAGAATTTTGCATATAACGTATAAAACAATTACGTATTCTTGTCTCCCACTCTCTCCCTCCTCCTCCCCCTAATTCTTCATATTAATTTAAGGGCAATATAATAAGTAAGTAATCGATTCTGTCATCTAAGTTTCCACGTGGCGTAATCTCCTGCGTTTCTGCCAGCGTCTCAGACAACAATTCTTTCCCTTTGCATATTCATTAAGGTACCCCCACAAATGTCTTTGAAACCCCGATTCATTGTAATTGTATCCAATAATTACTTTTTCTGATTAATTTTTGGCGGCTAAACTCAGAAACTAGGATATTGTGAATTAATCACATACGTTAGACCATAACCCAATTATTAATCTATTCTTTTCTTTGAGGTAAACAACAACAACTAATCTTTGTATTTCTTTTTCACAATATTAGATAATTAGTAGAGGTGATTAGTTTAAGTAGATAGGAAAAAACAGAAAAAGATACACAGAAGAAAGACAACAACTGTGAAACCACGACTTGGCCACAAAAAAAGAAAAAAAAAAAAAAAAAAAACTAAAGCGTTGAAAATTGTGTGCTAGTGTTTTGTATCAATCGGTTGAGAAGTGCCTCTCTTGTTTTGTTTTTTTTTTCTCTCACTCTCTTTCTTTATTCATTCATTTCACTTTCTTCTTTCTTGTTTTCAAAATTTTCTCACCATCATCTTTCTCTTTGTTTCCTTGTACAGTTTTCATGGCGATCGGTGAAAATCAAAGAGAGATATTTTGAAATTTTTAAATATAACTTTTTTTGATATATGTGATTATTTTTAGTACAAAGGTGGTTGATTAATAATCTTCAGTGATGAAGTTATCGCCTCTAAGTTTCTCAACCGGATCGAGTTTAAGTCACGACGATGACGTTGGTGGTGTTGTTGAGTTAAGATCATCTCCATTCACCGGCGGCGCAATGCTGCCGGTTTTTCTCAACGATTTGAGTCGTAACAATGGAGATTCCGGTAGCGGAAGTAGCAGCTGGGAAAGAGAGCTCGTTGAGGTCACGTTAGAGCTCGACGTCGGCGATGACTCCATTGTCGTCTGCGGCACGTCTGTTGATTCTCGGCCGAGATCGGTTGATTTAGTAACCGCGAGATTATCTAGGAGTCTATCGACGGCGTCTTCGAGAATCCGGCAGAAACTGGGGAAATTATTAAGGTCGGAATCGTGGAAAACGACGACTTCTTCTATCGCCGGCGAGAGAGATAGAGATAGAGATCTCGAACGTTCGGCAGCGGAGACTTCGGGGATTATGACGGCGAGAGATAAACGTAAAGAAAACGCGAAATTACAGCGATCAACGTCGAGTGCGCAGAGAGCGTTAAAAGGATTACAATTTATCAATAAAACCACGAGAGGAGGAAATAGCTGCGATTGCGATTGCGAATGCGATTGCGATCAGATGTGGAAAAAAGTTGAAAAGCGATTCGAATCGCTTTCTAAAGAAGGATTACTCGCGCGAGATGATTTTGGAGAGTGCGTTGGTAAGTTACTTAACTACAAATGTATATGTACATATATATATACACATAACATATCACAAACTCTGTTTTGTTTCAATATATAAAAGGGATGGTGGATTCGAAGGAGTTCGCGGTGAGTGTATTCGATGCTTTGGCTCGACGACGGAGACAAAAACTGGAGAAGATAACCAAAGATGAACTTCACGACTTCTGGTTACAGATTTCTGATCAAAGCTTCGACGCGCGTCTTCAAATTTTCTTCGATATGTACGTGTCTTTTCTTCTCTTTTTTTTTTGGCTTTGTCTTTACGTTTATAACTGTTACGCGAATAACGCAATGCAATTTGCAAAAGCATTAGAAAACAAAATGTATTGAGCCAAGTGCTACGAATTTTTATTAGTTGACGTTAATCATTGACGACACAGTATAATTAGTATCTATTTTTCTGAATAATGTTGATGAAGCTTGATCAACTTGCATTATTTTTATATAAAAGTAGGGTTTATTTTTGGTTTGTGAAGATTAGTTGATCAAATCACATATTGAGTAAAAATGTTGTTGATTGAAGATAATATTAGCTCACCAATCAGTACTCTTTGATTGGAATTTGTATGACTACCGCAACGTCACAGTAATTTTCTATAATTTTGGGAATTATTATGCATAAATAAAAACTTGGGTTAGCTAAGCTATTACTATAATTGTGATTGTTTTTATTTGAGGTAATTCAACCGAAATGTTTCACTGATATCACGATAGATGGAGATATATCATTTAAATCACATGGTTTCTTAGCCGTTGGATCTGGTAGGTAGTTCACGCAATCAACGGTGGTAAAAGGTCTATTGTTTAAGTAATGGGCCACGCTTTACTTGGCCCAGTAAAATAAACTTTCACCAGTTTTTCAAAAAAAAAAAGTTACCTCTTTCAGCTTTTTTTTTTTTCTCGCAATAAGTTACTTGCAAATAAAGTAGATGACTCACTCTTATTACACCAGATGCCAAAATGATTTTGCAAATTTTCACCTTTTTTTATAAAAGATTCGCTAGTCATATATGTTTCAAAACTTATATTTGTTTAATGATCCTACAATTCTGTTAGATATTTTTTTTAAAATGCAATGTTACTAATAAAAAAAACAGAGTTTAACTGGAGCCGGTTCTGTTACAGGGCTGATAGCAACGAAGACGGGAGGATCACTAGAGAAGAAATCAAAGAAGTAAATTCTTTTTTTTCAACACAGCAATTACGTGTGAAACAATCAATTATCTTTAACAATTCTTACACTCTTGAAACGCAGCTTTTAATGCTAAGCGCATCAGCAAACAAGTTAGCAAAACTAAAGGAACAAGCAGAAGAGTATGCATCTCTGATCATGGAAGAACTTGATCCAGAGAATTTTGGATACATTGAGGTTTAAAAACATTACATATATTCTTAAATCTTCAAACACACTATCATGTTTCTTAACCTTTTTGTGTTGTTTCAGTTATGGCAACTGGAGACACTCTTACTTCAGAGAGACACATACATGAATTACAGTAGACCACTTAGCACAACAAGCGCTGGAGTGAGTACACCAAGACGGCATCTAATTAGACCTCGTCATGTGGTTCGAAAATGTAGAAAAAAACTTCAATGTCTGATACTTGATAACTGGCAACGAAGTTGGGTTCTTTTATTATGGATCATGCTTATGGCCATCCTCTTCGTCTGGAAGTTTCTAGAGTACAGAGAAAAAGCTGCTTTTAAGGTCATGGGTTATTGCTTAACCACTGCTAAAGGAGCTGCAGAGACTCTCAAGCTCAATATGGCTTTGGTTCTGTTACCTGTGTGTAGAAACACATTGACTTGGCTAAGATCTACACGAGCTCGAGCTTGTGTTCCTTTTGATGATAACATCAATTTCCATAAGGTAAATTACTATACAACCTTCCATATCTCTTTCTATTTTTAAGTTTTCGTCTATACAAAAGTTGAGATCAAGACTCTTTGTCTCTCTGTTGTCCCATTTGTGTGCCAGATTATTGCTTGTGCCATAGCAATTGGGATACTTGTTCATGCTGGTACCCATTTGGCGTGTGATTTCCCCCGGATTATAAACTCGAGTCCAGAAGAATTCGCCTTGATCGCTTCTGCCTTCAATGGTACTAAGCCCACATTCAAAGACCTGATGACAGGTGCAGAAGGAATCACTGGGATCTCGATGGTGATCTTGACGACCATCGCATTCACATTAGCATCAACTCATTTCAGGAGAAACCGTGTGAGGCTTCCAGCACCACTTGATCGGTTGACTGGCTTTAACGCATTCTGGTACACTCATCACCTTCTAGTGGTTGTCTACATCATGCTCATTGTCCACGGGACCTTCCTGTTCTTCGCTGATAAGTGGTATCAGAAAACTGTAAGCAGCAGCAATCATAATCTCTCTTTGCTCTTAAACCGAAATGCCAAAACGTCTGGATACCTAAAGTATTTTTGATTACCACTGTTCTCAGACTTGGATGTACATCTCGGTTCCTTTGGTGCTCTATGTGGCAGAACGAAGTCTGCGAGCTTGTAGGTCAAACCATTACTCTGTCAAAATCCTCAAGGCAACCACCATAAACCGAGCAAATTCATTCCTGTTAAAAGATGTTTTAATAATAAAATAAACTCATGACCTTTCAAACTGATCTCTGCAGGTTTCTATGCTACCTGGAGAAGTACTCAGCTTAATCATGTCAAAGCCTCCTGGATTCAAGTACAAGAGCGGTCAATACATATTCTTGCAGTGTCCAACCATCTCTCGATTTGAATGGTGAGTACTGATGCCAAATTCCCATAGTGTTAGCAAACATCTCAGAGTTTCACTCAGAAAAATGTTCCCGAAAATTTTCCAGGCACCCATTTTCAATAACCTCTGCACCCGGAGATGACCAACTTAGTGTTCACATCCGAACACTCGGAGACTGGACAGAAGAGCTACGACGAGTTCTAACCGTGGGCAAAGATCTTTCAACATGCGTGATTGGGCGTTCAAAATTCTCTGCCTATTGCAATATTGATACATCACAGTATATTTCAAGACACCTTCAACTTTCTCCTTTCTACACTTAGCTACCTCGTATTAACATGCTTGTTGATCCTGCATTTGGCAGCCGACCGAAATTACTAGTAGACGGTCCATATGGAGCTCCAGCACAGGACTACAGAAGCTATGATGTCTTGCTCCTCATTGGATTGGGAATAGGAGCTACTCCTTTCATAAGCATCCTGAAGGATCTCCTGAACAATTCAAGAGACGAACAAACAGTAAGCCCAGCACCAGAAAACTCAGTCTTATCAAGAACCTTGCATCAAATATATATCTCTAAACTTTCCATGGCACAGGACAATGAATTCAGCAGATCCGATTTCAGCTGGAATAGCTATACATCTTCATATACCACAACAACCCCAACTTCAACACATGGAGGGAAAAAGAAAGCAGTGAAGGCTCACTTCTACTGGGTCACAAGGGAGCCCGGATCCGTTGAATGGTTTAGAGGAGTAATGGAAGAAATATCAGACATGGACTGCAGAGTAATAAACACCAGGATATCACCTATATTCATCACCTCTTTAACGTTGACCGATATACTAACATATTCCTTAATCTTCTCGTAATACAGGGCCAGATTGAGTTGCACAACTACCTTACAAGTGTATATGATGAAGGCGATGCCAGATCAACCCTGATAAAAATGGTCCAGGCTTTGAACCATGCCAAACATGGAGTTGATATTCTATCCGGAACACGGGTAAGATTTGTTGCAGGGCATATAATCAGAAACTATTTCCCAATATTACCAATAACTAACAAGATAACATCATTCAAACAGGTGAGAACACATTTTGCAAGGCCCAACTGGAAGGAAGTCTTCAGTAGCATAGCAAGAAAGCATCCAAATTCAACAGTCGGTAAATATTCTATACAATCAGCTGCTTACCAACAAGATATCTGATAAACCTCTATTCTAGGACCAATGAATTAGTACCATTGGAAAAGAAAGAAAAATTTGCAATAGGAACTAATGACACAGGCAAACAAATGAACACATTTGCTAATAATTAGGGCAGGTATTTCAAAGCATATGTGAAAATAATTTATCGAATCGTGCAGGAGTGTTTTACTGCGGAATTCCAACCGTGGCAAAGGAGTTGAAGAAGCAAGCACAAGACATGAGTCAAAAAACAACCACAAGGTTCGAATTTCATAAGGAGCATTTCTAATTCAATGTTACAAGTCAGCCTCTATCACTTTCCCTAAAGAGAGATTCAAATCCTGCCAGCCATTATTTTTCTCATACTAACTTCACATTCACTTAGCAAAATAGATTGTATACACTATGTCACAATGAAACATTGTCCTGCCTGTTTGTATAGACCCGCCTAAGGCATGAAAATAACAAATATAAGTTACTATACAAAATAATATACGCGTCTTTCCAAATATGATCCAATCTCTATTTCCATTACCACAAGCTAATAGTCACAGAAGAAGAAAATTAAACAACAAAGTTTCATTGAGATGGTGCCTCGAGCACAGTAAACTGGAACTGAAACACACTCAAGGAGGAGGGTATGGAACAATGCCTTTGTGTTAACTGTACCAAAATTGCAGTAGAAGGTAAAACAGAGGTTTGAGTTTAATCATCCTTTATTTTTCTTAGCAACTTGGAAGCCCACCTTCGAACCCTTCTCTTAAGCGTATAACCAACAAACACCCCAGCGACGAAGAACACAGCGCACAGCTTTGAACACGTCCAGACCGAAACCCCGCTGCCACCAAACATAGTCCCAAAATAGGTCAGAAGAAGATTTTTAATTAAAATTAAATAGTAAATAAAACAAGTAAACTCATTACATATTAGTCAAAATCAATCAAAAACAACCATAAACTCCTAGTTGATCGTTTAAAATCGACCTGCAGAGGTCTGTTCCTCAGGTAACTACGATCTTAGATCAATTTAACAAGCCATAACAAATTTACAAGCTTTCTCTAACGTAGAATTGGGAAGTTATCATAGTCTCAGGTTTTGAGCTATAGCAAAGAATCTGCCCTCTTCTTATAATTCTCTCGACTCTCGAGCAGACTAAATTCATGATTCATCCCCAGAAATGGTGATTATCATCCTTCCCATAGTTACAGAGATTCTGAGAGTTATAAATATACCCTCGTTTATCTCCCAGAAAGTAAGAACATCACTCACATTTCTCAGGACCCAAAATTCTTAAAAGTTTTTGGCTTTCTTGGTGATTGATCACAATTCGAGAAAATTTCAGACGGTCTTGAATCCAGATTCTCAAAACTAGGAACGGAAGAAGCTTACCTCGGAGGTCTGTTTACCAGAATGCCGGATCCTGCGTCGTATGCAGTCAAGTTGCTGCCGGAGCCTCGTTTGTCCTGCATCAGATTTTCCGCAAAATCAGATAGAGAAGACGAAGAAGAAGAAGCTGCCGATTTCGCATCTTTCACCATCTTGCTGTAAAACTTCTCTAAACCCTCCATTGCTGGCCGATTATCGTAAAACGATCAATTAGGGTTTAAGGGTTTAATCAATCCTCAGCTGCTGATTCCAGTGACGAAGCGATTGCTATATTGACTTGTCGTTGACCAAAATGAAATGGGCAAAATTGGTATTTACTCGGAAGTGCATTCAAAAAAACCAAATTGCCAAAAAAAAAACATTATTCTCCCTTTGTTTCTAAGTTAATATTTAAACATATTAAAAAAGCAAATTATAGTTTGATTATAAATGGTTGACAAAAAAAAATTGATTATAAATACCTATATTTTGTAATTAACAATTTTCTATGACTGTAAAATATTGATTTATTCTAAGTGATGTTTTATATTTTTAATGTAAAATTAATTAATTATTTATGTTGTATAATTATTCGTATTTTACAATTTGTTTTTATTGGTTGAATAGTATTTAGATAATAAATGATTTTTTTTTTTAAAAAAAGAAAATGATCTTATGTGTATGTGTTGAAACCTTAGACATCAAATAAAATAACAGAGAAGAAGTGAAAATTGCATAGAAAACTTAAAAATAAAACTATCTTTTTACCAATGTCAAATATCTATTATAATAGATGTTTAATACTTATACCAAGGTTAAATATCCATTATATCTTTACACAAGCATAAAATATTACAGTATTAAAAAAATTGTTTGAATCTATAAAAGCTCATGTACTTAAACATACATTATTCATTGACATAATATTTTACATCCATCACACAATTATTCGTAATAATTTCATTTCATAATACATTCAATTTAATTAGTTTGAGCCATCTTCTTCTTCTTGATCGAGTCGGTAATCTTGAGAACCATAAGGACTAAAAGCTTCAAGGAGCAAATTGGATTTACGCCAAGGGTTGAGTCCCATGTCGTTGCACAAATCATCGGCATGTTGGATGCTGAAAGTGGAAATGCAATGACGTTTGTAGAATCTGCTTGATCTTCTCGTCACTTCCATTTCCTTGAAGAATTGATCCAACATCTTCTCTTTGCTTGGTAATCTGAATTTCCCATCCACGAGCCGGCTTAGCCACATTGAACGTAGCTCTGATGTGTGTAAGTTCGAGTTACTTTGGACGTATCCCACGAAACCCATGTTCGGTATCAATGGATGGATTGTTCCCCTGGAATTTATTTAGTTTTTTTTTTTAATTATATGTAAGCAACGGTCCAGATTCATCAAAACGATATGTTTTTATAAGAGAGTACGTACCTGTATAAAGGCATGACACCGCCTGGAAACTCAAGCCAAGTTCGAAAAGGTTCAGGAACAATGGCTTTGAGCTTCTTCTTGCCATCATAACCAGTCGCAAGTATCACGATATCAGCTTCTAACGTAGTCCCATCTTCAAACTCAATCCCTTCATCATAAAACCACCATTTTGATGATTTCTTAAACCGGATCATCCCTTTATCCGCTTCCTCAAAGAATTTCTCCGGTATGATCGCCATTTGACAAGAAGCATAGTCTTCCTCGAAAGAATGGTCCGGTTTAAGACCATATTTCTCTAGAGGTAGCTTCCACATAACATATGATTCGATGAATTTGGAGACCGCAGCGCGCTGTTTTCACATATATGTTTTGAAAAAGTTATAAACTTCCACATGATTGCACATTTTATAGCTAGGGAAGTGTAAGAATTAAGGGTTTTGCGATTACTAACCAGAAGAGAGAAGAGGAGGCAAAAGATAGTTCTAAGGAAGCTTTGGTTAGGCCTATCATGGAGGAACTGAGAAGCTCGGGTTGAGTAGAACAAGAAGAATGGTAGTCCCCACACCCAATAATGTGGAAACACCCAATGTGTTGTTCTCACCACCATTGTGCATGATTTTCCTCCTTCTCCTGAAAATTTTAAAATAGTTTATTTAGTTTATTGAAATCATATTATATGGTGATCGTAACTAAATCTATTGTTCTCACCACCACTAATTTATACTTAACAAAGACAATTATTGCTATAAGTTTTTATTTTATTTTGACTTGAGCCGATTGTTTTAGAGTGATTAGCTAATCAAGTATTACTTAACTAAGAGTTTTGTGGATCAAAGAGAGTTTACATAATATACATAGATATGTATGTACCTTGATTAGCTAAAGCAGACTCTAAAGCTAAATCAATGGCCGATTTCTTGAAGCCGATGACAGCGACTTTTTTGCCACGGAGTAGAGTAGAAGCTTCTTCTTTATCTAACTTGCAGTAATCCATCGAATGCATTACATTTCCTTTGAATATCTCCGGCCCTTTCTTTGTCGGAAAAGTTGGTATTCTTGGAACGTCGCCGTATTTTCCGGTACACACTACCACGAACTCAAATGCATGCCACTGCACACACGCGTTAATAACAAATATATTATACAATAATTCACAAATAGACGTAAATACTCAATCCGGTTAATGATGCATGCAGTAGTTTTCGAAAACTATTTGGAAGTTCTATGCAACTTTTAGATTAAAAATATATTAATAATAGAAAGTAACAGATGTTAATTTTAATTCTTCTATATACATATTAAAAGAAATTCTATGACCTATGGAATTTACATGACAGTTTGAGATCCGACATCAGCTTCAAAGTTTACCCAAAAACAATCGTTAAAAAGTTATTTAAAATATATGCGAATGCACCATTGCTCGTGTAATGCATGCAGAAGCAAATATATGAGACTGAAACATGTAAAGAATTCAAACAAACCTGAATATCTCCAGAATCTCCGGTTTGAACGGCAACTTCCCACACTGGTTTTCCGGGCAACAAGTTTCCGTAAGCACCGAGGTCAACCATCTGAGGAGTTTCGCCGTCACCGGTGAACCTAACTTCGATGACCTTAGAGCCAAACTTCATGAACTTGAGAAGATCAAAATGCTTAGCATAAGATTCCAAGTAATCTAATATCTCAACGTAAGATGGGAAACTAGGGTCATCTCTATTTGGCCATGGAAAGTCAGAAAACTCGTAATCGACTCGAGCCGATTGTAACTTAGTCGTCTCATAAGTGCAGCTCCTCCAAACACCTCCGACTGAATCCGAGGCTTCGAATATGGTGGGGTTGTGATGAGCTAAGTTCTTAGCGGCAGCTAAACCGCTAACACCAGCACCGATGATCGCTACTCTCGAAGAAGTAAGGTTATCGTAGTTAGAAGACATTTGGAGAGATTATGCTGGAGAGAAAGAGAGAGAGATAGAGAGATAGAGAGAAATGGTTTTGATGAAGAGTGTTTTGAGTTGTTTGTGAGTTTGCATGGGGCATATTTATAGAGTGTTTTTGGGTCGGGTCGTTCTTGTGTAGTCGGGTCGGGTATCGGTATTGTTAGGGAGCACGTGATTTGAATATTATTTAGCTTTGGAGGAGGTTTGAAAGATCTAAGGTATTTTATTTTTTTCGTTGAGAAATTTGGTGGTTGTTGTGAGGAAATTTCTGCAAGCGTGCGTTGTAATTAATAATTCGCTCTTTGTATTTGTTCGTGTTGGTGCACAAAAAAAAAAGTATTTGTTCTTGTTAAATTTCTAAGTACTTTCAAGAAGTCTAATGGAATATTTTCTCCATTGTTAAAATAGTCTTTTAACTTGATTTTGTCTTCTCGAATTTGATTAAGAGCCTCTTAGTCTATAATTTGACTGGCTTTATTATATAAAATAGGAATAGATAAAACTCCATTCCGATCTAATTTAGTTCTCAACATCTCTTCCTATGTAAATATGTACTCTTGATGGATAATTTCTTTTCACTATCATTTGAAAATATAATGAGACAGAAAAATTTATTTGCCCTCAGTGACAAAATTTATATATGTGTGTTCAGAACAAACTTTCAATTCATCGAACGGCTAAATCTTTTCGAGAGTTAACATTTAAGTTAGAAAGAACAATGTGACTATTTTTTCTCCATTGATAACGAAAAATGTTCTCCACGATGGAGTGAGGCAAACAAAGAGGACAACATAACATATGTAGATGAGATACATCCAAAATAAAAATTTAATAGAGTCACGAAGATAAGCTTGTAGTTTGATTTCTTCACAAGAAACGGGTTAATAAAAAGTTCTTTAAAGCTTAAGTGTTCTTTAAAGCTTTATACATACTTAACATGTTAGTTATTAGGTAGCATAAAAAAAAGTTCATAGTCAATTACTTAATAAACTCTCTATTGTTCTAAGTTCCATAATATTCGAAACTCATTGAACTAACAGTGGAGCAACTGGCGTTAGAAATATAAATACGTAAGCCAACTTGCCGGAGAGGCGTCATTGATAAATACGATTTAAGTCTTATTGTTGCAAGATCTTGAGTTTTAATTATCAACAAGAAAAGCAAAAAACAAAACGAAAATTATAATATCTCTCTGACTCTCTCTATATGGTCGGTCTTTAATTTGGTGACTTTGTAATTATATTTTAAATAATCATTATTGGTCTACTCTTTAATCTTTCATTTCTGTCAGGCTCTTGAATTCTAACTACTATCTCTTTTCTTGTCTCTACCTATCTTAGACAAAATCTTTATTCTTAAAATATGATTACAATAATAATCAAGTTCTACATTCTTAAGTACGTGTCCACGCAAGTTTTGAATTTCAACACAATAGACAAAAAGTCTAGCCTTATAGTTTATATTTCGACTCTCACCCACAACCTAAGGTTTATTTAACACTACCTTTTGATTAGTATCTGACAATACTTAATAATCTTCTTTAACTATATATATGTCAATAAAATTGAGTCTAAGTTTTTATTATGTGTGTTATACGTAACTTTTACCGATGCGATAAGGGCTATACAGTTTATATTGTAACTAATAAGTAAAGTGGGACAAAAGTAAAGTGGTACAAAAATCCCATTAAAATTGTAGATATATTAATAATGGGAATTTAGCGAAAAAACTCTTCAACTTTGCCACGTTCAATTTTAACTCTGAACTATTTTTTTAGTAAACGAACCCCTAAACTAAAAACCATTAATAATATTAGCCCTCCATCTACGGAAACGTTTAATCTTTAATTATTTATGTTTAACAAAGCTAATTGTTGTTTTAAATGAAACAAAACAACAAGACATTTGTTCTTATGAGAATTTAATTAAAAAAATAAACTTTTATGGCATAAATCAGATATTCGATAAATAATCTGATCTAGACGGAACGTATCGGATATCTAATACCCGTGTTCTAAAAATTCCCGCCAAAACCCGATTGCTCCCCTTTTAGTCGCTAGTCCCATCTTGAGCGCCAAACTATCGCATAGCGAGAAAATCAGAAATTAAATAAAGAATAATCGGGGACTAGTTTTAGAGCTAATCTATGTTTTAAAAAAATGTCAATCCATTATAATAATCTTTTATATAATATTGTTTTCAAAATTGCAACAAACACATAAAAATATATTTTTAACCCTAAATTTTATGATTTTCATTAAAATTAAGAACATAAATTATTTTTTAACATCATAAACTCCCTATCTAGAAGTTCGAATAAAAAAATGTTATATACTTGCAGTTCAAAATAATCGAAATATGTTAGACTAAGCGAAAAGTACTCAGGTTAGACGAAAAATAATCACGTTAGACGGAAAGTGATCAGATGACTGATATTTTAAACGGATTACTTATTAATTGAGGCAGATTAGGTAGAAATTTTTAGAATAGGGATATTAGCTGTTCGCTATGTTTCGTCCATATCAGATTATTTATCAGATATCTGTTTCATATCGTAAAAGTTTTAATGTTTTTTTGTTAAATTTTCTTAAAACAAAAGTTATGTTATTTTGTTTCATTTAAAACAACAATTAGCTTTGTTAAATAAAAATTGTTAAAAACTAAACGTTTTCGTAGACGGAGGATTAAATTTATTAATAATTTTTACTTCAAGGTTTGATTTACTAAACAAATAGTTTCGGGTTAAAAAATAAAAAATAGCAAATTTGAGGGTTTTTTCCATTAAATTCCCATTCCCATTTATATGTTACTATGCTTGTCTACTTCTTTTAACAATTTTGTAATCGCTTACCGTTTTATATCCTATCATTATTTTTACTCCTTTCAAACAATATATATATATATATTAATAAAACCAATAACACAATGTAAAATAAATTTAGTTGACATCATAAGTTTATACCGGCTAAGTTATAATGTAAATTCGATTAAGATCGATGGAAATGGTGATAAAAACATAATGTGGATTATTTAGAAAAATATACATTATGACTTGGAGCTAATGCAATTTTTTTTAAAAAGAAGAACAATTTTTCTCTAGAATTAAAATTAATAGAATATATATATTGAATTTACATATATATGTTTCTTTCCATACACACATTCAACCCAAATTCTGCTAAAATAAGACTAGTCTTTTCTTTTGGGGTTGACCATTCTTCTATTATTTAATTTATTTATTTGTTTTTGTCAACAAGTACCATTCTTCTATTATACTGTCATTTGCGATGACTTTTAGTATTATTATCATAATTTACATTTCATTTAGGAAGAAAACAAAATCCATTTGCATTGTCCTTATTTTCTGTTATTTATGCTAAGTCAAGTGCGTGCATATGTAAAACAATATTATATCTAATCCATGTCATACAGAATCATCCCTAATCAGTTAGTAAATAATGTTTATATACTCTATACACATAATGGTAGTATATTAACATGTGTACCGAGTAAACCAACTATTTTTGGTCGTGAACGAGAAGAATCTTCAAGTCAGACGTAAAAGCACAAATAAATTAAGCTAAGTGACTAAGTCACAAGTATACTTAATCAACTTGGCAGATGGTCAAGTATTCAGTATCAGAAGTTTTGTAAGAAAAAAATAAACTAATCTCAAACTTTATAATTATTCACATAACTTTATTTTAATACTTATTTGGTTGATTAACCGAGTCAAAGCACTTGGAAAAAATTAGTAATATATATCCAATAGTGATGAGCATGGTATATAGATATAAAAACTTCTGTTATATAGAGTACTTATGTATATATAGTCATACAAATATGATATGATATATGGAAAAGAGGAGGAAGGAAAGTAAATGAGGAGTTTGAACTCGAATAGACGAGACAAAGTTAGGAATATGGTTCGAGAAAATAAAAAAGGGAGAGAGTGAATACAATGTACCTACAATGTACCATGTTAATTGTTTGGTACGAATCAATTGTCTTATGTTTGATACTTTGTAATCTTAATTACTTGTCTTTGTTACATGCGTATAAGTATATAACTGTTTGGTGTGGTCCTAATAAGTATCTTATATCTGCTTTTCAAGAGAGGAAAAAAAAAAAGCGATGTAAAATACCAGAGGTAAAGTGGTATAATGTGTTAATGATTTTCCCTCTGGTAATTGTAAGATTTTCGCATTTTAATTATTAAATATGATAAAGTGTTAGTCTTTAATATAACACTTATTGCAAGGTTAGTTATATACATATTATATATATGTATAAATTTATACTAAACGAATATTTATGTTTTTTTAATTTGTCAACTGTGTACGAATTTATTTATATTATAAAAATTTCACGCGGGTGTCCTTGTCTCTGCGGGGATACTTAGCTGTTGCATAAACGTATACAATCTAAGAGCATTGATAATATTATAAAAGTCTATTTTATAATTATTCTCTTATTTTATTGTGTGTTGTTAGTTGTTAGTACAATCAACTTTTCAACAACAATCAACAGTGTTGATTGTTACAATGTATTTTATTTTAAGCAAATTAATTAAGATCCTAATTAACAACTATATTGATCAATAGGTGATAAGTAAATTCTCGTAAACGTATATTTATAAGTTTTTTTTTCTTTACAACTAGCTAGAACATTTCATGATTAAAAACGGATCAATTGGTGAAGAATTTTGTTTTCTTCTTTTTTTAAACATCTGGATCAACCGAATAAGATTTACTCAATAGTATATAGCTAACAACAAAATTTAATCTTTGGGAAACCAAATGTTGAATATTCTCATGATATTTTCATAGCCCGTGAAGATATCGTAGCACTTGAAATCTTCGTAACTTTGACTTCTACTATAAAATATTAAACTATATATATATGAATGCGTGACTATCTCTGTTTTTGACCTAATAAATAAATAACAGCCCTAGGAAGTTTTATAACCGGACGGATTTAAAAAGTTTTACAACAAAGTAGTTGAAACTTGATTATCGGAGTCTATATTGAAGATTCTTGCTTTAGTTAGGTGTGTTGGGTAGGCACTTTGTATCAAAGCTATATGAGTACGTATAAAGTTAGTAGCATGCTACATCATTTAGCATATTCTCAAGTGCCATCGAATTCACAGAGTGGATATAAATTTGATCAACTTGAAGGAACTGAATCATCTTATAAGTAAAAGATAAGAGTTATATCACCTATACAAAATTGCCACGCCTACCTAAAAAGGGTAAAACATTCCCGAAATGTGATGAAGAAGGAGAATAAAGCTATACATAATTTACGGGTCACATACTCACATATCTATAAAAGACTCGACCACCAAAATGATCGAACAACACAAAGCAATAAGATTACCAGAGACAGTTTTTTATATATCGAACGTATTATTTACACTATTACAATATATATATTTTTAACTAAATCAATAACTGTAATAGCATAATGAATCAAATGATAGGCATAATTGTTGAAATGATAATGGGCCTCGAGAAATATAGCTTGAGGCCCATATAAAAACTCCGGTAATATCATAGTTAATTTGCAACTTTATTGAACGCTCAACTTGTTGAATGTTTGCCTTACTGCTTTCGTAAAAAAAGAAAGTGCTCAAAGTTTTCAGTATTACAAATCAAAATGAGAAATGAAGTATTATAAACTATTATGTATCATACATAAAGAACAATTTTGTTCGTGACAAACCCAAACTCAGCTACCTCTGCTCGTTCTCCTCCTGTCATGTTCCGTCTTTGGTGCAATCTCTATCCCATTCCTAAGATTTTCCTTTTTTTTTAATTGCCTGAAGAAACCATGCTCAAACTCTTTGTGTAAAGCTAATCGAATCCTGGCTCATAACGCTACGAAAAATATGGGAAGCTCTTGTACACACACTGCATCAAAACATGGCGAATCACACTCAGTCATTTGCAGTCAGGCGTATGTTACCGGCCCCTATAATGGTTCAAGAAAAGTATAATAGATTCAATTCCAGGTTGTCGAGGATTTATCTAATAATATGATAGGTAAGGAGCAAACTATTCCCAAAAATAATCTAAGATTGCTTCAGTGATGGGCCAAGATAGGCATTAAATAAGGAGAAAAAAATGAATGGAAGAGAAGAAATTAAGATATACCTTACAGCAAGTTACACAGATAAAGCTGTGGAGTACACAGCATTGGATGTCTTTCATTTGTAAGGAGCAAAAATGATGCTAGAGTTGTGGCCACCAAACCCGAAAGAATTTGACAAGGCTGCTTTAATATCCAGTCTTTCCTTCTTAAGACCCACCAGCAGCTTTGTATCCTGATCCATTTGGTAATGAAGTTGTGGTATTAAATGATCATTCCAGCGATGTCAAACTAAAACTTGTCAACATACCACTGCTTTGTCTGGAATCTCCAGGTTGACATTTGGATGAACCCATCCTGTCTTTATTGCCTGTAGGGTGCGAAAACATTATTGTTTTGTCCACTCAGCTTGGTTGATGGAAGGAAATTTGTTTTTTCAGACAGCATTTGATTTCTTTTAGAGATATACTAATGTATCTAGACTTGAAATCATTACCTGAATCGTTGCAACAGCCTCCACGGCTCCAGAAGCTCCCAGCAAGTGTCCGATCATAGATTTTGTCGAGTTTATCCTTAGCTGTCAGATTGTCAGAGGGCAGGTAAGAAAACACAGACATCAGCATATCTACAAGACAGGAAATGCTGTCTCAAAAATCAAAATCTCCTCGGATAAAAATAAACAAGTTGACGAGAGAAACAAGCATACCTCAGGATTTTGGCCAAAACAGTGTGCAAGGGCTTGGTACTCCTTAAGGTCTCCAGCTGGTGTAGATGTAGCATGAGCATTTATGTAATTTATGTCTTCCTTAGTAATCCCGGCATGAGCTAATGCTTTCTCAATACAAAGAATGACACCAGCACCTGCAGATATTAGATATCTCCTTCAGTACAAAAATAAAGGGTTAAAAAGATTTAAAAACCATTGGGAAGTAAAGCCTAGAATCATGCTCTCGAGCAACCAACAATGATATTTCCACATGTACATCCCTAGATCTTGTTTTTTTTTTGCTTTGGTTAATTCTATTGCTATAACTTTATAGACAAAGTAAAGCAAACAAAAGAAGAAAGATGCGGTGGATCTACCATCAGGATGTGGTTCGGTTATATGATATGCATCAGATGTGAAACTACCACCAAGGAACTCCGCGTAGATAGTTGCTCCTCTTTTCTGCAAAAGCATAACTCTTATAGCCTCACAATGACTTAATTAAAAGCTTTGAAGACATTTTCATTTGTGACAAGTAAGAAAAGAGTTGGGACCATCAAAAAATTATACAAAGGGCTTGAAGAACAGAGGTAATTAAACTTTAAAGGAAAAAAGGTGGCCAAAAATTATGGTGCAAGAACATAAAACTCTTGAAATGCAAGATTCGGATGGGTAACCAGCAATGCTAAAAAGAGCCTCGTTTTTTGTATGCATATTTGAAACGAGAGACAAACCTTGGCATGCTCAAGTTCTTCTAAAAGCAGAACTCCAGCTCCCTCTCCCATGACGAAACCATCCCGATTCTGTTTAGCAACCAAGATCAGGTTTATCAGAAAAGGAAGAAAATCCTGAACAATATATCTTTCAATATCATTCTACACAAGAGTGAGATGCCCTGGACATACATGTACGCAAAAATTCTAAAGGGACAAGACAAGGAGTGTGAACACCAATGGTTGCCCGCATTAGTTTACAATGGGTATCATTGGAGACCATTTAATGCATACCCTTCAAACATATGCTTAAATCAGAAGACAGGTGGTGATACACCTTGCGGTCCGTGCCTATATGGGGTAGGCTAGGTTTCCACATTTTGAAGATCGACCATCTTTAGTAATAAAGATTCAAATGGAACAATAAGAGAAAATTCGTACGACATTATATAAAAAAAGAAGTTGCTACGAAAAAATAGTGGAAAATTACACTATCCCAAGGACGTGAAGCTTTGGTGGGATCATCATTCTTCTCTGAAAGAGCCCGACAGGCAACAAAACCTCCCAACCCTGCATTGGGACACATGAGATACGATTTGTGTGGCACAAAGTTGGGGAACAATGGGAAGCATATAATTAAAAAGGCAAGAGTGTGCACCTATAGGAATTATAACTGAATCAGAGCCACCGCAGAGCATTACATCCTATAAGTTTAAGGGAAAAGAAAGTCAAATGTCAAACACAAGTAGAGCCTACCATACTATCAAATGTCCTCGTCGTTCGAGGATACTTACAGCTTCACCTCTAATAATGTGGTTTGCCGCACTGAGAATACAGAAATTGCCAGTGGCACAGGCAGTTGAAATAGAGTAGTTTGGACCCATCCATCCCTAATGTATCGTAACAAAGAAGGTCAATACATACGTGCAGCCATTGGTATTACAACATAAAATCCAAAATTGATCACACCAGATCTATGGCAAGCATAGCAGAACCCATGTTTGTCGTCGCAAAAGGCACACAGAAAGGATTCATCTTCCGGTAAGAGACTTTCAAAGCTTCAAGCGCATCGTAAAAGACCTGTATTCCACAAATAGAGTGGCAAATGCAACATTGAGAAACAGATTTCTAAACAACATATTCTGAAAACCATGATCAAAATAGAAGAACAATCTTCAATCAGCAGAGATTCTGAACAACAACTTTCTGTCCAAAAACAAGAAATAAGGAGGTACCTTCATGCCTCCCATCGCTGAGCCAATCAAAACTCCACATTTAGATTTGTCTAACTCTGCCATTACATCCTCAGTAACCCCACCATCAGCCAACGCTTTCTTCCCAGCGGTTAGAAGATAGAGCATGAATTTGTCCATCCTTTTCGAAAGTTTTGGAGCAACCCATCCTTCTGTCGAAAAGTTTTTAATCTCTCCAGCGATTCTCTTTGCAAAGGCAGTACAAGAAAATATACAATTAAAAAACCAAACCTAGGAAATAAGAAAACTCCACAACTCCTGATATAAAGCTTACTGTAGGAAATGCAGAACAGTCAAAACTCTCGATCTGGCTAATACCACTGATGCCTTGTAGCAAATTGTCATAAAAGGTATGTGGGTCATGACCTAATGGTGTTTCAACTCCCATTCCTGTCACAACAACGCGGCGTGACTCCAAAGGAGGTTTCTTGTTTACCATTGCTTCCTTCTCCATCTCTAGAGTGACATGCGCTGATTAGCCAACAACAACAAAAAAGAAATACTAAACTAGCTTAGCTTCAAACCCAAGATTGGGAAATGGAAACAATAGACAAGTGATTGAATTGCTATACCAGAGCTAGATGCTTGATTCAACCTCCTCTGGTTTCGATTGAAGTAAGACAAGACATTGTTGTTACAGTAACTAACAAGACCGGCGGATCCATGGGTAGAAGAAAAGGCGGAGCATTTTGTAAGCAGTCTCCTCCGGTGGCTAGTCCTAGTGTCGGATTGAGCCAGCCGGTCTCCGCCGGTGGACATGCAAGCCGACACTAGCCAATCGCATAACGGAGATGCGTAACATGAAGACGCACCCGCCATGGCCAGTGAACGATTAGAGAAAATGAGAAATGTGTGATTGTAAGGCTGAGAATCTAGCAAGAAGAAGATGGATCCTGGAGGTGATGATGACTCACGGATCTCTCTCTCTCCTCTCTCTCACACATTCACTCACAAGTGTTTGGATGCGTGAATTCGTGCGTGAAGACGCCAAGTCGTTTCTGAGAACAACTGAGATTCGAGAGTGAGAGAAAAAAACATAGGTTAGTACTTAACTATGATATATAAAATAACCAACGACCAGAATAATGTATATTATTTTATGTTTCTTTCAAATGAATTAAAAGGGTGACTGAATATGATTTTTGTCTCATAACATGATTCAAGTGTAATTATTTTATCTAATTTAAAGCTATTTTATACTTTTATTGTATATCTTAATATAAAATTATATATGTATATATATGGGCCTGTAAAGCCTATATAATACTGGGCCTGTGAAAGCCCATTCACTTTCCGTGATCACCGTAACTTCCGCGAGTGTGTAAAGAAGCAAACCGTGACGTACCAAATCACCGGATTATTGTTTAATCACATTGACATATACAGTAGTTATAATTTATACATTCATGATTCATGTAATGTATATCGTGTATCGTACGTGTAGTTAGACCAAATTAATAAAATAAACATGATTGAACTTTACTTTTTGATGAAATTAAATTTTGTCTTTTCAGTTTCTTTACCCCAATACCTACTTCCTTTCCAATTTAAAGTTTCCCTTTTTATAATATATAAATTCTTAAATCAGGTTTGCTCGTAATATATAAACGACGCTTTTTATAAAATAGAACCACGCCTCACCAACTTTTTTCCCTTTGTTGTTACCTTTTGATATCGAATAAGTAATAACATCATTAATTCATTATATGTGATTTAATTTATCTTCCATTTTCCTAGCTTTCTGCTGAATTATTTGGCATGATAAATCTACCAATCAAGCTGAAAAACCGAAAATAGAGAAACAAAAAGTTAGATAAAGAAGATAAAAGGTTAAATAAAATTTATTTTCCGATGATTAAATTGAGTTAGACAAGACTTTGGTTCATTGGACTTTTTCTTCCTTTTAACTCGCTCATTGTTCAAACCAATATTCTAAAAATCATATCGGTTAAAAAATGTACTCCTAATAAGTAACATTGATGTTTAAAAAATGTAATAACACTGAAGCATTTATTTAATAAATTTCAAAATGTTTTTTTTTTGACATCAATTTCAAAATAAATAAAATCAAAAATATCAATGTTTTAGAAACAAATTTCGTTTAGTATCTACTCTAGAACTAACCTGAACATCCGGATAAATGCGTTACGACTTGTAGATGATTTGGTTTAAGGCTTCAAGCAATAATTAAACATTAAATATCTAGATATTTGCATAAAATGCAAAATTGTTAGACTTCCAAACAAAAAAAAAAGTTGACTTTTAAATTGCGTATTATTGTCTTTCCATCTCTAATTCCCAGCGTCGGGAACGTTCTTTTTTCTCCCTGGAAGAAGACGACGAGCTCAACGACCAAAACTTCCGACGCGGAGACTTTAAAAAAAAATATTTTCTCATCATTCCAAAATTCTCGATTAAAAATCTTCTTCCTATACTTCTTCGTGATCCTGATGAAATAAAAATCGTATTTTTACAATTTGTTTATGAGTGCACCAAACATTTTGACTTTGGAAATTAGCGTAGAATTCAAGCACATTCTGGGTTTATTCGTGTATTAGTAGACATTGATTTTGTCAAAGTTACGTTCTCCTCTATCTATATTTTTTAAAAGTTGAAATTCCTTTTTTCTTTTTCTTTTCTCTTTAGTCTTTTTTTTTTCTTCTACCCCATGTTGTAGATTCTTAGATTCTCCCCCAAATTTTGAAGAAAGGAGTACTAAAGAGTCCATTTTGAGATTCTTTTGCTGTTGCGGTTTCGTGATTAGATCATTTCGTATCACTACAAAAAGCGGAGAGACCTCTAAATTTGGATTTTTTTGAGGGGGGGGGGGGGGTTTCTTATAGCTTCTTGGGATCTTATCTGATCCAGGTTTTTCTCAAGGTAAGAAGCAATGATTCGGACATCTGTAGCTTCTTTGTAGCTGTAATTACTTGATAATTCCATGTTTGGATTCTGATTTCGTGGGTTTTTGATTTCAAATTCGTTTGGAACTTTCAGAGTTGCAGGTTTTAGGGTTTAATCATTGTTGGTAGATTCAAAATATTGTTGTTCTGTGGCTTTTGATGTTTGGAAATAAACTAGTGAAGCAACTCTCTGTTGGGTTTTAGTCTGAATTAGTTTTGCTGAATCAGAGATTCGACTATTTTGCAGGTGAAAGTACCTGCTGCATTACCTATGAGCAGATAGTTGTTAAGGAAAAATGGGTTGGTTTAACAAGATCTTCAAAGGCTCCAACCAAAGGCTCCGGGTGGGGAATGACCACAATCACAATGTTTATTATGGGAATTATCCAAATGCTTCACATGATGAGCCTAGTGCAGACACAGATGCTGATCATGATGAATCTCATACACAGGAACCATCTACATCTGAGGTTAGTATGATTTAGATGGTTATTGTTTCCATTATCGTTTACTTGTGTTTTAAATTTTCTGGGTTTGGAGATCTTGAAGTAGTGAAAAATACACACAGTTGATGGTCTATCGGATTATAAATAGGTCAGGTTTGTACTGTTATTTTAGCTTTTGTGTTTTTTCTTTACTAGGATACATCGATTGACCAGGAAAATGAAGACATCGACCGTGCAATTGCATTGTCTCTTTTAGAGGAGAATCAAGAACAGACAAGTGTAAGCGGTGAGTCCATTTTCTGGGTTGTTTAGCCAAACAGACATATGTTATCGGATTTGGTCTGCTAAAATTTTTAAAGAAATAATGGACACAGGGAAATATTCGACGGTGGATGAAGATGAGCAACTTGCTAGAGCCCTACAAGAAAGTATGGTAGTTGGGAATTCACCGCACTACAAAAATGGAAGTACATATGATAATGGGAATGCATATGGGACTGGAGATTTATATGGGAATGGGCATATGTATGGTGGAGGAAATGTATATGCAAATGGAGATATTTATTATCCAAGACCTATTACTTTTCAAATGGATTTCAGGTACTTAAATAGCCAACCATCCTAAGCTGGCTTAATTTGGTCGATGTGTTAGTTCTGTCCAGCCACATAACTTGTCAACAACTTGTCTGCATAGGATTTGTGCTGGCTGCAATATGGAGATTGGCCATGGAAGATTTCTGAATTGCCTTAATGCACTATGGCATCCAGAATGTTTTCGATGTTATGGCTGCAGTCAGCCGATTTCTGAGTACGAGGTGAAACCAAGCTCTTCCATATTCTCTTCATTTGTGTTCCGGTTGTACTTAACCTTTAAATTTTATTGGTAACGTGTTTCCCTTTTTTTCTTATAGTTTTCAACATCAGGGAACTACCCTTTTCACAAGGGTTGTTACAGGGAGAGGTATCATCCAAAATGTGATGTCTGCAGCCACTTTGTATGTAAATTTCTTGTCTTTTATATCGCGATAGCCCATATATATAATGTGTTTTTTTTTTTTCCGAATCTTGCACTTATCGTCTGTTGCTTTTTTTTTTCCTATTGCAAAATTTTTGAACAGATTCCAACAAATCCTGCTGGTCTTATTGAATATAGGGCACATCCTTTTTGGGTTCAGAAGTATTGCCCTTCTCACGAACATGATGCTACCCCAAGATGTTGCAGTTGTGAAAGAATGGAGGTGGATTCTCTTCTTCCCTGAAATGTCCCCAAATATACATTTTCTACTCAAAGTCAAAACATTTTGTGGCCGGAAATTGACAACTTAGCTTTATTTTGTAGCCTCGGAATACGAGATATGTTGAACTTAATGATGGACGGAAACTTTGCCTCGAGTGTTTGGACTCAGCGGTCATGGACACCATTCAATGCCAACCTCTGTACTTACAAATACAAGAATTCTATGAAGGACTTAACATGAAGGTAGAGCAGGAAGTTCCACTCCTCTTGGTTGAGAGGCAAGCACTTAACGAAGCCAGAGAAGGTGAAAAGAATGTGAGTAAAGAAAACACTTATCCAAGAATAAGCTAATACTTGTAATTATCATCACATTCTGTTTTTTCTAAAGTACTTTACCATTTCATTGTGCTTCTTAGGGTCACTATCACATGCCAGAAACAAGAGGACTCTGCCTTTCAGAAGAACAAACTGTTAGTACTGTAAGAAAGCGATCAAAGCATGGCACAGGAAATTGGGCTGGGAATATGATTACAGAGCCTTACAAGTTAACACGGCAATGCGAAGTTACTGCCATTCTCATCTTATTCGGGCTCCCTAGGTAAGAGACTCTTTTTGCTTCCACTGAATTGATCTTATGTCACGGTCCATACATTGACAGTTTTACTAAATTCTGTTTAGGTTACTCACTGGCTCGATTTTAGCTCACGAGATGATGCACGCATGGATGAGGCTTAAAGGTGAGCCTCTTACTCTAATTTCTTAGTTTACTGCTCCTTTCTCTTGTTTCGCATTGCTAAATTTTGTGTTTGCGCAACTACATGTGTGGTCTTAAAAAGGATTCCGAACGCTGAGCCAAGATGTTGAAGAAGGTATATGTCAAGTGATGGCTCACAAGTGGTTAGAAGCTGAGTTAGCTGCTGGTTCAAGTAGCAGCAATGCTGCATCATCATCCTCATCTTCTTCTTCTCGAGGATTGAAGAAGGGACCGAGATCTCAGTACGAAAGGAAGCTTGGTGAGTTTTTCAAACACCAAATCGAGTCTGATGCTTCTCCGGTTTATGGAGACGGATTCAGGGCTGGGCGGTTAGCGGTTCACAAGTATGGTTTACGAAAAACACTTGAGCATATACAGATGACCGGTAGATTCCCGGTTTAAGAACCCAAAATGGACAAGGTCATTTGCTTTTGCTTGGGTTTTTATTTATAGGATCCTTGGTAGTTTATTGTTATATGCTCTTATTCTTTTGGTGGAAAATGAACTCTCGACCATATTCTTATGTGCAATCATTCGAATTCTTTTGTATTTCTGTTCATCCATTAGAATCAGATTCAGAGTTTTCTTTGTAAATGCTCTCAAATTAATAACTAGGTTTGGTCATATAAACCAATCCAAACGAAACCCGAACCAATGTCCAACAAAACAAACCGAATCAAATACCAATTTAAAGTTTTCTCCTTTACACTCTCACTCTTCGTCGCCGACGTATCGTCGTCAATCGTCGACGAACTGCAATCCAAAAGGCTAAAACCTTTTACACATTCCAAAGACCGGAACTTTGAGGTCCCAAGTTTAATGGGCTCCAAGGTTAATCAACCGATAACGAAATTTTTCTAATGCTCCGAAGGTCTCCGGCACGCGTTGTTGCCTTTCAGTTGCTTCCACTTATCTATACTCGTAGATTCTCCGAAGCCTCGAGAAACTTTCGCCGCGAGCTTCGAGGAGGAAACGGGCCAATTCGACCCGAATTACTCGAGCGGGTCTCACGTTTGCTCGTGCTTGGCAGGTACGGTGCTTTACATGATCTCTCTCTCGATTTCTCAGATGAACTTCTCAACTCCCTCCTCCGTAGATTGAGGCTTAACCCAGAGGCATGTCTCGAGATTTTCAATTTGGCTTCAAAACAGCAAAAGTTCCGGCCTGATTACAAGGCGTATTCTAAAATGGTTCACATATTGTCCAGAGCTAGATTGTACGATCAGACAAAATCGTATATATGTGAACTGGTTGCTCTTAATCACTCGTGCTTCGTTGTCTGGGCCGAGCTCGTTCGAGTTTTCAAGGAGTTTTCGTTCTCTCCTACAGTCTTTGACATGATACTGAAAGTTTATGCAGAGAAGGGTTTGATTAAGAACGCTTTACATGTGTTTGACAACATGGGAAACTATGGACGAATCCCTAGTTTGCTGTCTTGTAATAGCCTGTTGAGCAATTTGGTCAAGAAAGGTGAAAATTCTGTGGCTCTACATGTTTATGATCAGATGATTAGCTTTGGGGTTTCTCCGGATGTGTTTACTTGCAGTATTGTTGTTAATGCTCACTGTAGAAGTGGGAAAGTGGATAAAGCCATGGAATTTGCAAAACAGATGGAGATTTCATTGGGTTTGGAGCTGAATGTGGTAACTTACAATAGTTTGATCAATGGGTATGCTATGACCGGAGATGTTGAGGGAGTGACAAGAGTGTTGCGGTTGATGACTGAGCGAGGGGTTTCTAGAAACGTTGTCACATATACTCTGTTGATTAAGTGTTATTGTAAAAAGGGTTTGATGGAAGAAGCAGAACAGGTGTTTGAATCGGTAAAGGAAAATAAACTTGTTGCGGATCAGCATATGTACGGTGTATTGATAGATGGATATTGTCGCAGTGGTAAAATACTTCAGGCTGTTAGGGTTCATGATGATATGATGGAGATGGGAGTAAGAACAAATACAACCATTTGTAACTCCTTGATCAATGGGTATTGCAAATCTGGTCAATTAGTCGAAGCGGGACAAATATTTACGCGGATGAACGACTGGAGCTTGAAACCAGATCATCATACGTACAATACCCTTGTGGACGGATATTGCAGGGCTGGTCATGTTGACGAGGCTTTAAAGCTTTTTGATCGAATGTGCGAAAAAAAAGTTGTACCAACAGTTATGACTTACAATATTCTTCTCAAAGGTTATAGTCGGGTTTGTGCTTTTCATGATGTTTTGAGCCTTTGGAAGACGATGCTAAAAAGAGGCGTAACCGTTGATGAGATTAGCTGTAGCACTCTACTCGAGGCATTGTTCAAGCTTGGCGATTTTGATGAAGCTATGAAGCTGTGGGAGAATGTCTTAGCAAGAGGTCTATTGACAGATACGGTAACCTTAAACGTAATGATCAGTGGGCTATGTAAAATGGAGATGGTCAATGAAGCCAAAGAGATTCTAGATAATGTGAATATTTTCAGATGTAAGCCAGATGTGCAAACATATCAAGCGTTGAGCCATGGGTATTATAAAGTTGGAAACATGAAAGAAGCTTTCGAGGTTAAAGATTCTATGGAAAGGAAAGGAATCTTCCCCACCATAGAAATGTATAACACTCTGATAGCTGGTGCTTTCAAGTATAGACACTTGAATAAAGTAGCAGATCTTGTGATCGAGCTACGTGCAAGAGGATTAACTCCTACTGTTGCTACATATGGGGTTCTTATCACCGGCTGGTGCAATATTGGAATGATGGATAAAGCCTACGCTACGTGTTTCGAGATGATAGAGAAAGGAATTGCCTTAAATGTGAATATTTGCAGCAAGATTGCAAACAGTTTGTTTCGGCTTGATAAGATCGATGAGGCTTGTTTGCTATTGCAGAAGATTGTGGATTTTGATCTGCTTCTTCCCGGTTACCAGAGCTTGAAAAAGTTCCTTGAGCCCAGTGCTATTACGTGTCTCGAAACACACAAAATTGCTAATTCTCTCGAGAATAGTACTCCTAAGAAGCTCTTAGTTCCCAATAATATTGTTTACAACGTTGCTCTCTCAGGTCTCTGTAAAGCTGGGAAACTCAAGGATGCTCGAAAACTCTTCTCGGATTTACTATCGAGTGGTGGGTTTATTCCAGACGAATACACATACACGATCCTAATTCACGGATGTGCTATCGATGGTGATATAAGTGAAGCCTTTAACCTCAGGGATGAGATGTCTCTAAAAGGTATTATCCCGAACATTGTTACATATAACGCATTGATAAAAGGCTTGTGTAAGTTGGGGAATGTAGATCGTGCTCAGAGGCTTTTACGTAAGCTTCCACAGAAGGGCATAACTCCTAATGCTATTACCTATAACACAATGATTGATGGATTGATTAAAAGTGGTGATGTTGCTGAAGCTATGCGTTTAAAAGAAAAAATGATTGAGAAAGGCTTGAATAGAAGATCCTCTAAACAAGAGGATGTTGAAACATCAATAGAGGTTTCTGATCCGGTAATCAAATTAGATATTACAGGAGTGATGGAAATGAATTCGTATGAGCTTCATGATGTTAGGATAGTTTCTGAAGCAGTAATATAATGACGAATAAAAAGTCCTTACCTCGTGTAAAACTCTTCGAAACATCACTTCAGAGTCATTGATGTTTCTATGAGCGATGGGTAACAGGAATGGAGGCTACCAAGAATCTCCTCCATTGATGTGGATATGATGGTATACTTCAAGAAAACAGTGTATTGTCTCAAGATCATTTGAAATTGTGATCCTTCTGCCAAAATATCCATCACTTGGATTCAAATTTATCTGCCTTTTCTTCTGATCCTTGACATTTTTAAGATATGAGACATCACATTCATGGAGCTTGAAGTTTCGAGCGGCCTAAGGTACGCACGCGTTACACTTGTTCAAGAATCTTTTAGTTGAATCATGTTCTTTACTTTGACAAGCTTTAGTTTTTAGGATATGAAACAAAGCTGAGAATGTTCATTGTCTTGGTCAGGTTTTAGATAGAGAGGCCAAACAATCGATCAGTCACAGGTCTTTGATAAGCTGATCAACAGATCAGACCAGTAAGCTCTCCATATCATGGTTGTTCTTGTTCCTTCTGAGCCACAGATACGAAGCTGTGATCATATAATGTTCAGTGTAATAAATGTGATTGATTAATAAGTAAGTCGCTTCAGATCAACTCAAGCTAGTGATTAAATTGACGAGCCACCTCTCTTTCTTTTCCTTAAGAATGTGAACAAACCTACCTTTGATTGTCTATTTTATCTGCCGAACCGGAGTTATACCGGTCTGGTTTGGTTTGATTTGATTTAGACTTGTAGTGTATGAGACACGGGTGGGCCCATAGTCAAAAGACTCAATACAATCGTCACGTGTTGCGTAGAAAGCTCTGAAGCCACTAAGCTTAATATCATCATGGGTCCTATTATCATCGAAAAGTATTGGGAATTAAAATTATTAAAACTAACAGATATATATTACTTTTGATGTAAATAGTAGTAACTCATTTGTAGTAAAAGTAGCTGCCACTTAATTAGATATAAGTTTGAATCCAAGTGATGGAAATATTCAGCACAATGAACACAATTTGTCAAATGATCTTGAACAGAAAATAAAACTTAGTCGTCCTGTAGAGTTTACACTTAATATACATCCTGTTGGAAACTTGAACAGTATATATATTCAAACAAAAGGTAAGAGAAACAAAAAAGATGAAAGGGTGACTCAAATGTCAAAGTGTACATTAATGTATGATGGGACTTTGCTCTTGCTTTTCTTTTTTCTCTCGCTGAGACCACCGACACTCTGTCTCCAATTATTTCCTAAAACTTAATCTAATGATTTAATTTTATTTAATGTCGTGGACTTTCTTTAATTAATAAATCAACATTATGGTCTATGGTGATCTATGATTTAAACAAGCAAGAATATGTGTGTGTCTCAAAACGTTACGAACTATGCTGCAAGCAAGAGCATGTCTTTTCTCTAGATATTTACGTACCTATTTGTAAATCATTTGCTACCCACCCATAATAATCTCATGTAAAGGAGCCTTTTACTATGGTTTGGTTTTTTCGTTTTTTTTGTTTATGGGTTTGGTATTTTCATAAGACAAAACTGAAATAGCGAAACTTTAGACACGTGATGTTGTTTTAAAGACGGATAATGGAAATTAGAAAATGAGGCAACACATGTGCTCTTCAACCTACGAACCGTCTACACATAGCTTAGAATCCGACAATAGAGTCATCATGTACCACCTTCATTTACAATTTTAGATTCTTACTCTTGCCAAACTAAATTCGGTTTCTAAAGTTCCATTTGTTCCATTCCATTATTCCCCCATGCAAACGCAGTATAAATTCTGTATAATTTTCATTTAATACTCGCTTCTTTTTTCTTTTTTTTTGTTGGACAAACCTAATACTCACTTCTATACTCCGAGTCCGAACAAAACCCATGAAAATAACAACGGACAAAAAGTTATTAATCGAGGTATATTTTTAAAAAATTACATGCATAAACATTTTTTTTTTTTAAACAATATTCAAATGCAAACGCAAACGCAGTGATATGCCACTTTCTAAATGCGCAACGATTCAATTACCTCCATTTCATAATGGAGGAAGACCAAATAGACAATTTGTTTTTAAAAAACAAAAAAATGATAAAATGACATTTTTTAGAAGAAGTTAAAAATTTAGCCCCTTTATCATTCTTTTGGTCACTTTGAGATTACTTTTTAATTTTATTCTCTTCTATATTCCAAAACAAAACCGATGAAGAAAAAACAACGAACAAAAGCAACATGTTTTTTTTGTGGATTATAGAATTTACGAATCGATGTACATTATAGACAAAAAAAAAACACCTGTATATTTTATATGATATGTATACGTATATGTACCGGTATAGAAGAAAAACAAAACCGAGACTGGTCAAGAATCCAGCGCGAACGGAGTTTGAAGTAGATCGTAGGGAGCCCAAAGCGCGTCTAACGGACAAGGCCGACCAGCGTCGAGCCTAGCCCATGGCTTACCTTTGCCACTCCAATGCAACAAACTCACCGGACCAGGATGCAGATCTCTACATAGTCCCCTAAAATTATCACCTCCTAAACCGTGCTGGTTCCACCGATGATTAACCGGTTTAATCAAACCGGCGAAAACCAATAAAAACGGTGGTAACGAACCGAGCTCGTAAATTCTCATACGCTTTTGCATAGCCATCCACTCTTCGATGCGTGATGTGTACGCGCCTTCACGCCACCGTGAGAGATCGATCACCATAACTCCGGTGTTGAAGTAGCAAGCCTTACGATCGACGAACGTTAAAGAGAGAGTCGGATTTGACCAGAAGGTTGATGTGAAGTAGGATGTGAAATTAGCGTTGCAGTATTCCGGCGCGGCGAGGACTGAATCACGGCCGAGATCTGTGGCGGCGAGTTTAGCGATGTCGTCGACGAGGATTAGATCGGAGTCTAGGTAGACGACTCGGCGGACGCAGGGAGGGAGGAGATCGGCGAGGTAGCTTCTTGCGTAGTTTAAAGGACAGTCAAGTGCTGAGCGAATTGAGGAGGAGATAAGGCGGGAGACGGAGGAGACGTTGAAGACGTAGACGGTGAAATCGAGGTAAGGGAATGAGGAGGAGATGGTGGCGCGTAAGGAAGACGCGTCGGCGGAAGCGGAGGCGACGAAGTGGAAAACTATGTTTTCAGGGCAAGAGGAGTGTTGGAGGACTGAGAGAACGGCGGCGACTGAGCCGCGAATGTAGGCGGCGTCGAGTGTCATCGCCACGTGGACGGCTCGACGGGAGCAGAAGATTGGTTTGGTCGACACGTCATCATCGTCGGAGTCATCGATAGAGGGGCAATCTGCAGAATTGTAAAATTGTGGGGCTTCTTTGAATTTTTGGATAATTGGAGTGGCGGAAATGGGATTATGAAGAAATAAGAGAAGCAGCGAGAAAAGAACGAGAAGAAGAAGATGTTGTTGGGACATGGTTTCTTCTCAGACGACTCTCTGACTGTGTTGGAAGGTTTTGTTTCTCTCAACTGAGAACAAGAAGAGAAGAGCTGTCTCTCAGACTTTTTATCATGTGTGTTAGAGAGAGGAAAAATTAAAAACAATTAAAAAGGGTTTTGCTTAGATTTTGGGTTTCTCTCTTAAAAAATTATATATTGATTAGTTTCCACGCCCTTTTTCATCTTTTTTTTTTAAAAAAAAATCTTGCATATTACTGAAGACCCATATTATCGTGTCAGTGAAACAAAAAAAAGTCCTCAAATTATTCACTGAACTTTAGAATTTTCAGATTGAAATGTATTTTAGTATCGAATTCAGAAGTGTGGGAATTTATTGCATCCACATGATTACCGAAAATCAGTGTAGATCCACGTTATAGGCTATAATGTATATTAATTGGTGATTAAAGTATTTTATTAATGAGATTTGAGTCTTTGTAAATTTTGCCTTTTTTTTTGGTTAGTACAAAATCTCATAATAAAAGACATGTAAGTTGATATGTGAATTTGATAAGTACTTATCAAAAACAAATTCACACACGTAATGTCGTTATATTTGGCTGTGCATACAATACAAACAAATAGTTTTGGAATTTGAATTGTTCGGATATATATATCTCGAGGAATTATAGAAATTTATGTGGCTAGTACTTTTAGTACGATTCCAAATTGCACAAGAATATGGGGGGAAGATAGAAACGTGAAATGAATGTTTTGAGAATAATTTTAACGAGCTGTACAACAAGAATGATATATACATGACTTGGTCAATAAGTCTTATGGTTGAGATGTTATGTTTTAGCGTCAAGCTTTATAAGTAAATCTATTCATTTTTGCTATAAGTTTTTTTTGGTTTTTCTTTGAAGTTTCTATTATGGTCCTTTGTCACTTTCCATAACTACGAAATTTGTAGGTGAAATGATATATTGTGTATCCATTTGAAAAATTTATTTTAACGCCGATTTGCGTTTTACATATTTCTGCCACCCATTTTTTTTTTTTTTTGGCTTTTTGGTTCTTGTCTTTTTTATTATATTTTTAAATGATCGTCTTTTAATTTCAATGATTGAATTTCTTTTCTTTTCTTTGTCTAATAAAACTTTTTTTGGATCATGGGGAATGGGCATATGGTCAGAAAGTGGGTTTCTCTATTATATATGTTCCATACGAATTTCAAATGTTCTAATAATTGTAATGAAATGGACGAACTAATATTTTTATACCTAGCTATCAGATAAAATAAAACACGTTTTAGTAAAGATTAATCTTTGGTTTTGACCGACAACAGTTACTATGTAGTATGAATTATCATCGTTTGAATAAAAAATGAGATTCGTTAGAGTTGCATTAACAATGATCATTTTATTAACTAGTTCATAGTTTCAATGTTTCAGAAAATATATTAAGAGATGACAACAAAAAAGAAAAAAATATATTAAGAATGCATTTTGAGTCCATAATATTGAGCATAGTAGCTCATTTTGTCAAACATGTTAAATATATTTTTTTATGTTCATCCAAAATAATAAGGGTAATTCTCATAAATATTATAAAGTGTTCCATTATAATAAACACTTAAAAACCATCATAAAGATAAACGAAGAAAAGCAAGACGCGTGGGCCAAACGTGAAATGGAATAATATCTGTAATCCTAATGGTACGACTTTTCTTTCATCACCAAATGTAAATTCACAAGTACTTTTGTGTTAGAGTCTTTTGGAGATTTACATTTTATTTTTTTTTTTTTGGAAACGCTTTTTGCACTTTTCTTTTATTTCATTTTATAACAAATAAATTCCTTTCATTATGTAAAATACCCGCGATTAAGACAACTCACTGCAATACACCATATAAAGATACTCCAAAAGAAATATAAAGATACACCATATAGAGTTTTATATACAAAAAATGTTCGAATGTATAAACGTAAATGTTTCGAAGTCTATACCATCGACATGTAAACCAATTATGTTCCTGTCCGTATTTAAAACATAACAGACGTCGAAATAAAAGGTTGAACAATCACAGTCGATAACAACAAGTTGAACTTAGTTTTATGTATTATCTAAAATCAAACTAATCCTAAAATTTACAATATAAACGTTTAGCACAGTAGACAACAAGTAACTAAATAAACATTTCCACTCTAAAATATCTATATCTATCAAATTAATGTGGTATATTAATACTTAAGAAGCCAACTTGATCTGTTGGGCCATCGTTTTTTCTTGAAAACCCCTTCACTTATTTCCGAAGGGAATTGGGTGCTAAAACTCAAAGCATTGTGAGAATGCGAGGTTCCCTTCTTCTATTTACCTTTCATATTATTTTTTTACAAAACTAATTTCATTTATCATCATGATTTAATTTCTATGATTTAGTTTCTATATAAATAATATAACACTACCGACTACCGTGTGATATTAGTTAAAAAAATTAAAGTAATACGTATATATCAATGTAAAGTTGTGACAAACAAACGTAAAGTATCTACTATCTACTACAATATTGAGTTGCTGTCTTGATTTGATTCAATGAAGGCCAGCTGATACAGTCTATAAATATAGAAACGAACGTAATACTAATAAATAAGCATGTGTCATGTGTGCATGAAGAGAGGGCTTTCAATGAATACATGTTCATCATTCAATATAAATGTATAACTTAATTTCAGGAGTACTTGATAAGAACCAAATGAAAAAGAGATTGCAAATGTGTGTGTGAAGTCTCTGACAAAAAAAGTTAATAATTACATGGGTCTTAGTGTTTCAAAGGTAGATTTCGAATGAGCATTTATGTTATACACATTCACTTCCATGAGTCCAAAAAGCCATAGCTTTAGGCTTCTTCTGAAATAGTTCTCCTGCTCCCTAATAATTAAGAAAAATTTGGATGCATCCACTGCATGTGACTTCAAAATATTTACATGTATATATATGCATCTGTCGGTTTCGGTATTAGATAAAAAGAGTAAAAACACAACCGAGACAAAATTAAAATAGTATATAAAAAAATATAGACATTGCTCATCTTCATCTAAATACTTCATAACAGAAATTTATTGCACATATATACATATTTACAACTGTTTATATTTTTAGTAAGAAAACTAAAATCAAAATGAAATTGGGTATAGTATCCTTACATACTTCTAAAAATTATGTACATACAAATACTATTAGATTTTATAAAGTATACAAATAACGTGAATGGTGTCAACATTTTCTAATATAATTATTACAATATATATCAAATAAGAAGTATTTTTATATTCTAGAAGTCTAAGATCATTCTATTTGAGAGGTATCCTGTTTCACAATAGGAGATTTCGCTAGCTGCAAGATCGACGCGTGTTGTCGTTTGTGGTTTGCTTCGTTCGCATTAGTGTAGGAGTAAGTGTGACATGTTCCTTTTCCTTAAGAGCTTTCTCAAGTTTTTGTCTTTTGTTTGTTCTTCTGCATCTTGTATTACGTTTTTAGTATGATCCATGTAATTTAGGGCGTCGTCTCCCTCTTTTGGGCTTTAGTTTCCAGGGATATTTTGTTTTTCCGCCGGCTTATGTATTCTAACAATGTATCCTTCCTTTTTGTTATTAATAAACAACATACGACAAAAAAAAAAAGAAGTATTTTTATATTTCCGAGGTAGATAATTCTTCGGATAGCTAGCTACTACTATTCTTACAAGTTACAAGTACTAGGGGAGCATCTTATGTCTTGTCTTCCAAAGCTATGAACACTAGAGGATGTCTACTTGCTGCAAAAACTTAGCCGAAAGTGGAAGAAGACAAGTAAACTTAAAAGACAATCCCTTAACGAACAAACAAATATTGTGCAGGCAATGAGACAATAATGTAGCATGATCCATCACTCGTTTCATTGTAGCCTAATTAATGACCTTTCAGTACAATAAGAGGCTCTAAAACAGTAAAACGTGTTTTTCAGTATCTAAAAATCCCGAAGAAGCCAACCCCACATGGACACATGGTGATGAATAATGATCGATTCGACATTATGAGAATAAACATAAGTATATGGACTCGCAAGTCAAATCTTTAAGTAACATTAGTAAGAGAATCCAACAGGTATTAACATATGAACAATTTGCTAAGTAGCAGATTACAAGCCAAATCAGAAATCACAGCATATATTTCTCAGGTTTAATGCAATCAGATGTAGAATAAAAAGTGAAGTACAGCTAGCTAATCGATTTCCTCACTAGCTCATAATGAGAGATAACACAACGACAACTGAAACAATGAGAAGCAATATCTTCAAGTGATGGTCTTGTTGTCCTTGTCGACCCGTGTGCCGTTGATAACTATGCATATGCGAGTGTCCTCCATGGAACGGATTAGAGAACCCGTGAGGGAAGCTGCCAGAAGCAGCAGCTCCATACATGGCTGCATCAGGGAATCCATGGAAATGGAGGTTGAACAACGAAGGAATCAAACCGCCAAACGCTGTAGACAAAGTAACATTCCCAAACCTTGCACTCGCCATCGGAGCAGCAAAACCTCCCATGAACCCTCCAAAGCCATGATGATGAGCAAAACCATGGTTTGGATCAGGAGGTTGAGCAGTCTCGGGTCTCTGTCCAGAAGGACGGTTAGGCACTTGGAGTCCCGGAATGGACTTGGATCGAGGGTCAGCAGACGATTTACCTCTACCGTACAAAGGAACCAATCTGTCTTCTTCGATAAGGGCTTTGCAAACAGGGCATTCCTTAGACTGAGAATGGAGATGGAGCCATTTGTATAAACAAGGCCAACAGAACAAATGACCACAGAGAGTCACAATAGGGTCTTGAGCCAAGTCCAAGCAGATGTTACATTCAAAGTTACCAGAATCATTGGTGTTTGTGTTATTGCCGCTAGAACAAGAAGGGATATCAGACATAATTCACCACTGATTTACTCTCCTACACAAGGTTTATCACATATAAATTAAACACCAAAAGATGATAAACACAGAAGATTACTTAACTAATCAACATCTCATGGACCAAACTGAAACTAGAGATTCCAAATTTTGCTTAAAAATTTTCTGGATTCAAACTGATGGATCAATAAACTTTAAGAGAAAAAAAAATCCAAACAATGAAAACGGAATCATAAACCTGTAGATCTCCCCATTAAACCACTAAAATCACCGGTTATATATCTCCGGCGATTAGATAATAACCAAACTATCTCTAAATCTAACCAAATCATTAACACAGACACGAAAATCGAGAAGCCAGATTAACCAAAAGAATTGAAACAATCGGAAACGAAGCATTCAATTGATCGGAATATAAATATACCGTTGGATCCGCCGATGAAGGGATCAACGAACGATCGGAATCCGCAAGGAACAATGTTCTCGCTTAAGGGCTAAGGTTTGATGGCCGGAGACTGAAACAAGTATCATCGACGAAACAACTTTTTCAGAATTATTATATTTTAGTTATTTATATTTTTATACCTAATTTTATTTACCCGCGAATTTGACGTGTATTTGGAATGGTCCCAAATCCACGTGGGCACATGTGTGTGCACGTGACGGAGGACTAGTGGCTGGATATTTGAAGTCAACTATACTTATTGGCCGTTGATTTGGTAGATACTAAATCTCTTGTAAATCTAATGGATGTAATGTAATAGATTTAATAGGTAGAAAATAAATTTTAATGCGGTCACGTATGTGCTAGGCCTAGCTTTGATTAAATAAAATTAAAAGAAAAGGAAAAAAACACGAATACATTGTTTAAAATTCAAAACCTATATATACATTAAGTCAAAGTGATTTGGTATCTAAACTAACTAACTATTTAAGGTAATCTAACTTCCATCATCAATTTGCTCCATCTCTTCTGCAATTCCCGGTAAACAAGTCACGTACTAATACTATTCAAAGACTCTTGTCAAGTAGACTCTTGCATTGGATCTTACTGAGGGATATGATGATGCTAATGGGGATTCTTTCTACAACCTTTATGGTTTGCGGTTCATGAATTTGCAATAAACGGACCTAACGTGGTTTTGTCTAAGGGCTACATTCTGGAATCCAAATAGAATAAAAAAACGTGTTTCGCTAATTGCTAACCACTAAAACAAAGGTTGATTTGGATGTAATTTGTAGACGTCATGACAACACCAAATATGTAGAAGTTCTACAAAACTCTTTTTTTTACTTTGACAAAACTTTCTTACAATATTTTCTGGAAATGCAATCTATGTTATAAGTTAAACTACCGCATACAAGGCTGAGCGGCCTTTGGCTTCCTTCATACAATATATTCAGAATTAAATCTTCAAAATTGTAGTTGGATTCATTGGAATTGTGACAAGATGGTGTTACTTGATAACATCATAATACATGTTCTGATACATGTTCTCTTGATACATGTATATAGGACTATGTCTCTTGGGAAAATCTAATTAGATGAAGATGGGGTCGCAAAGCTGAGTGATTTCTCTTTCTGCGTCTCAACTCCAGAAGGAGAAACATTTAACAAGGTTGACAAAGTAGTGAGAACATTTGATTACATTGATTATAATTACATAAAGAATAGCATTGTCTCGGAGGAAACTAATGTCTTTGCCATTGGAGTATTAATGCAACGGCTTCTTATCGGAACAAAAAAATATTGGAAGATTTGGGTAGAAGCTCAAGGTGAAGGGTGTGGTGATGATGACTCTTATGACTCTGCAACCTGATAGGTTAAAGATCCCAATTGCCTTCATGAGGAAGAAGGAAAGGTCAAAAAGAAGAAAGGCTAGAGAGTGGGTGAAGAAGAGTGCTGTTGCTCGTGGCTAAAGGAGACAAAGGGTGAGAAAGATTCTTTTTGTAAGAGAAGGTCCAAAACCTTATGCTATGTCGTTTTAATTAAGTTGCCCTATGCTAAGGTTGTATTTAAACTTGATTCCCATTTTGAGGATTTTCTTATCAAACAATCAGATTAATTAATCTCTTAACTCTCCTTATTTCTCTCTCTCACGGCCGATAGATCACTATCTCTCTCACTCTCTTCTCTTTTATCTTCTTCTCATCTTCTTTGTAAGCTTAGTGTTAACAACTGGTGCTTTCATCGAGAGCATGTACTATGTCTTCAGAACCTGAACGCCATGGTAAATCACCGGAACTCGAGGCTCGAGTGGAGGATACCCTTCTTCCACCAGAGACGGTAGAGCAAAGGGAGGCAAGACGGGATAAGGCCATGATGTGGATGAAGGAAGACATTTACACCCTCCTTAGGAATCAGCCGTACGGTGATCCACGAACGTCAACGACGATGGGATTCTCCACTCCGCCTGTTGTGCTCCACCGGCGTCCCCAGCAACTGCCGCGACCCACTTCGATTCTAGCCGACAGGAACGGATGGTGTTGTACGGACAGTCCCGAGCGGGCGAAGGGCTCTTACCTGCGCCGTCGTCCATTCAAAAGTCAGATCCTGTCCCACCATGGTCTGATCCGTCGAGTAGAAGGGTGGAATTGCCGATGTTTGAGGGAGTGAACCCAGATGATTGGCTTTTCCGAATGGAGAAGTGTTTTGCTACAAATCAAACTGCTGAGTATTACAAGTTGGAACAAGCTCTTGCTTTTCTCATGGGACCAGCGATTACATGGTGGAGGCTTTCTCAGGTCAGGGAGAGAATCACTAATTGGAAGGAGTTCAAAGAGAAATTTAAGGTTCGATTCAGGCCTAGCAGAGGTAGTTCTTCAGTTGACCACTTACTGAGTATCACACAGTCTGGAAGTGTGGATGAGTATAGGGATCGGTTTGAACAGTTATCAATGGAACTCCCACAAGTCCCTGATGAGGTATTGGAGTCTGCATTTTTAAAAGGATTGAAGAAGAATTTGAGGGATCAGGTGGTGAGGTGTAGACCAGTGAACATGGCAGATATTGTTGAAATAGCGCGGCGATTGAAGCTCAGGAGACAGAAACAGCGAGTTATCAGATTAAAACACAACCACGCCAAGTTTCTTCTACAAGGTATTATCAGGGTCCAAAACCACAATCACAAGGGTTCTCTAAAGGGGGAGATTACAGGAAACCTTCAGGAGGAACTGAGAGCCGCAATCTGAATCCTTGCCGGCATTGTGGTGAGAAATGGTTTTCGGGACACCGCTGTAAACAGAGGTTGAATAGCCTAGAGGTTAAAGAAGATGAACTACAAAATGGTACTGAGGAAGATGAACCAGGGGACAGTGCAGTGACAGCTAGTGGTTCATCAGAACAAGAAATCGTTACCTTACATTCAATGGAGGACTCACTGCCGAGAGGTCTATGGTGATGAAAGGTAAGATTGGCAGTAAAGAGGTGGTGGTGTTGATTGATTCAGGGGCCACAACCAATTTCATATCAGAGAAGTTAGCCCTGGAGTTAGGATTGAACTCGACAGATACAAAAAGTTTTGGGGTTCGCGTGGGAAATGGACAGGTGTTTAATGGCAGGGGAAAGTGTTATGGGGTTCTGTTAGAGATACAAGGTGTGGAAATAATGGAGGAGTTCCTATTGTTCGAACATGTAGAAATATATGTGGTCTTAGGCTATACGTGGTTGGCTACTCTGGGATACACCAAGATTAATTGGGGCCTGCTTACTCTAAGCTGGAGAATTAACAGTTCGTGGGTGACCATACGGGGAGATCCCAGTTTATGTAGAGGGCAAGTCTCTCTTAACGCCATAAAAAAGGTGATAGGGAGAAAAGAAAGACAGTGGGTATCATATGGAAAAGGGGTTACTCTACAAGGCAGGCTGCTTGGTGATTCCTAAGGGGTCCCCCTTCATTCCAAAATTACTAGAGCAGTTCCACTCTAGTGCATTTGGAGGTTATGAAGGAGCTCTGAAGACATACAAAAGATTAACTCAGGAGGTTACTTGGAGGGAAATGAGAAAAGATGTTGTTAAATTCATCACACACTGCCATGTTTGTCAAGAGAACAAGTAGTCCACGTTAACTCCAGCTGGATTGTTGTCTCCTCTTCCCATTCCTCCTCAGATTTGGTCTCATGTGAGTATGGATTTTTATAGAAGGACTGCCACCTTCTAAGGATTTTACTGCTACCTTAGTAGTAGTGGACATGTTAAGCAAGTATGGACACTTCATACCCCTGAAACATCCTTTCACTTCAAGAAATGTAGCTGACATTTACATCAAAGAAGTGGTGAGGCTGCATGGGTTTCCAGAGAATATTGTATCTGACAGGGACAAGGTGTTCCTCAGTCACTTCTGGTCTGAGCTGTTTAAAACTCAAGGAACTACCCTCCATAAGAGCTTCGCCTACCACCCTCAGACTGACGGGCAAACCGAAGTGTCAATCGTTGTCTAGAGACCTACTTGAGATGTTTTACTAGCAGGAAACCAACTACATGGGTACAGTGGTTGCCTTGGGCTGAATTCTGGTACAATTCTTCTTATCATTCATCTATCAAAACAACTCCATTCTTTGCTGTTTGTGGTAGAGAACCCCCAAGGCTGGTGCGTTATGGAGATGTGCCAACCGCAAATGCTGAAGTAGATGAGTTATTGAAGAATAGAGATGTCCTGCTAGGGGAGTTGAGGGAAAACATGGAATTAGCACATTCAAAAATGCAAAATTCAGCTAACAAGCACTTTAGAGAAGTTGAGTATGCTGTCGGAGATTGGGTATACCTTAAGCTGAGGCCATACAGACAGTCCACAGTAGCGGGTAGAAGGAATGAGAAGCTGGCACAACGTTTCTTTGGATAGTATGAGATCATAGAACGCAAGGAAAATGTAGCTTATAAGTTACAGCTTTCTACACAGAGCAGAATCCACCCTGTTTTCCATGTATCTCAGTTGAAGTTTGTTGTGTCATCTCACAAGCAACCTCAGGAGATTCTAGCTTGTTTGACACCATCCTTGGAATGGATTCCTGAACCTGAAGAGCTGAAGGACGTGAGAAGGCCATTACACGGGAATGAAACTGAGGTATTAGTCAAATGGAAAGGATTGCCTGAATTTGAATCTACTTGGGAACCAGTTACAATATTGCTGGAGCAGTTTCCAGAATTCAACCTTGAGGACAAGGTTGCTTCACTTCCGAAGGGTATTAATAAGTTAAAGATCCCAATTGCCTTCATAAGAAAGAAAAAAAGATCAAAAGGAAGAAAGATTAGAGAGTGGGTGAAGAAGAGTACTGCTCGTAGGCTAAAGGAGACAAATAGTGAAAAAGAGTCTTTTTGTAAGAGAAAGTCCAAAACCTTATGCTATGTTTTTTTATTTAATTTGTCCTATACTAAAGTTGTATTTAAACTTGATACCCATTTTGAGGGTTTCCGTTTCATGTCGGCAAAAAGTCAAATCTCTTTCTGACCATGGTGCTCTTTAATACTTAATCTTTGTTTCTTAACTCAGTTTGTGAGGTCTTCAATCCTCTGGTTTTGAGATGGGTTGGCTGAGGAAAAAGAAGCCAAAATCTGATATAGCGTCCGAGAGAGCGTCCGAGAGAGGGGCCATGCTGTTAGAAGATCTGATCGAATGTTGCGATGGCAAATCCAATCCCATCAAATTCTTCTCTGCTGATCAGATCCGCAAAGCTACCCACAATTTCAGCGAGACAAATCGTGTTTCCGAATTATCTTGGTTAGAATACGATTGGTATTTAGGTAAGAACGAGAACCATTTCAAAGTACTCATCAAGAAAGGTTACAGCCAGGCCGAAGAATTTTGCCGCGACGTAACAGTATCATCGATGGTGAGTGGTCACAAAAACTTTTTGAAATTGGTTGGATGTTGTCTTGAGTTTGAATGTCCAGTCACGGTTTATCATGGTGGTAAGAAACATTACAAATTATGTGATATAATTGAACAACAGCCGTGGAAAAGGAGGATGAAGATAGCAGAAGATATCGCGACTGCTTTAGCTTATCTTCACACTGCGTTCCCTAGGCCTTTCGTATACAGGGCTTTGTCTCTTGGGGAAATCTTATTGGATGAAGACGGGGTCGCGAAGCTGACTGAATTCTCTTTCTGCGTCTCAATTCCAGAAGGAGAAACATTTATCGAGGTTGACACAATAGTGGGAGTAGCTAATTACATTGATTATAATTACAAGAAGAATGGCATAGTCTCGGAGAAAACTGATGTCTTTGCCATTGGAATAATAATGCTACATCTTCTTATGGGAAGGGAAAGCTATTATAAGATTTGGGGAGAAGCTCAAGGTGCAATCATGCCGGCAATGCATCATTCGTCTCAAGTTAGGCTGTTCAAATTCATGAAAAAGCTGATGGATTTAAGAATGAATGAGATTGCAGATCCAAAAATGCTGGAAAATATGGGTGAAATTTCAGAACAAGAGCTTTGTCAAATGAAAGCTTTCGAAATGCTCTCACTGAGATGCGTGGGTCATAGTGGGGAAGTTCCAATGATGGTGGAAGTGGCCAAAGAACTAAAGAAGATCCAGAGATCTCTTATAAACGACACTTCTTCTCCTCCTCCAGGTGAAACCCAATTCGACTCTGCCCAACACAGTTCTTCCTCAGTCGTCCTCTCAAACAAGTCTTTAAACACAAAGGCATTGTTAGCATGTATCGCCTGTCAGGTATTTCACGAAATGTTTCATTGGGTTATGTTGAGATGGTTTCGGTTTTTCAGAAGAAATCGAAGAATGTGCTGAAAACAACTTCGATTCTTGTTTCTATTTTAAGACATTATCAAAGCTTTTTTTTTAATACTTTTTCTCACCTTAGTGCTTTTGTATCTGTTTGTTTTGGGTTTGATCGATCCTTCTGTTTTCGTTGATGTTATCAAGAGATATTATGATATATGTGTTCTGATTTGGTCGGTAAAGGAAGTGTTACAATGCAAACCTTGGTCTTAAGCTGAATCTACTTCCTCTGCTTTGATCTTAAGCTGTTTTTGTTTTACTTAATTTGTATTTTGTAATAAGATCCTATGAGGTTGATCGTAAAGCTGCAAATGATAGAAGAAGAAAAAATTATGAAATAGCTAATCAACTACTGAGTTAGTTTATATTCGCAATTAGAGGGTTACGTAATAAACACTTGACATGTAGGTCTTTATATTAGGGCTAATCAATATGGATCTGAACTCTTGTGTTTTTCCACCCGTCTTCCAAAGGGAAGGGTTTAAGCTTGATGATATACATTATTTGATCATAAAATCTTTTGCCTATAATTTTAACGTTTTTTCGATAAAATAACTTTGAAAAATTAAAAGATGGTTAACTTTTTAAAACCATGATGGGGAAAAAAAAAAAAAACCATGATGGAACGAGTGTAGTATAATTTATTGCTGAACAATCTACTAATCTGTTTTTTTCTTTTTTCGTAAAAATCTACTAATTTTCAATAATGACTTATCTAATACTCCGAAATAATCCGAATATTTGTTTTTAGTACGGTTGTTATCAATAGACGTATCCAAAAGAAGATATTTTTTTAAGTAAGGACATGCCAATTTACATATCAATCTAAAATAAGTTAAAAGACATATATAAGTTAATTACCACACAAATATAATTTTCGCAATCTGGTGACCAAAAGAAAAAATAATTTTCGCAATCTTTAATTATAGCTACTTAATACTTGTAGATTTTCTTACCGAATAGCAACAAACACACAAATTACTTAACTAATGGAAGCTAGATACTGAAGAGCATGCAACACACTTAATTACGTGTATAATTTTTCCTTTAACGTTTCTTCTGATAACAGACTTTAACTGTAATTTTGCTCATTAATGTTTTAAGTTTTTAACTTATAGACTGGAAAAATATACATACCTTTTATTCCTTTTTAGTACTCCATTTAGTTACGAAAAAAACATTAATAATCACATAAAAATCAAGAAACATATACACGTACGTGTCACCTTATGATAAAAATGATTTTGGTCAAATCCTATTATAATAAATATATAACCAAAAAGAAAAAAGGTAAAAATGAGAAATCGTTCCCCACAAAGGACTATAAATAGAGGTATCCGCATCGTTAACCTCCACTCATCATCAAAGCTTCAAAATTTCAATACTAATCAGATTAACAAATGGCGATTTTCTCAAGATTACACCTTCTCTTCTTCTCATTCATCATAGCCACATGTATGCATACATAAACACTCTTCATTATTAATTCTTCTCATCTGCTAATATTCCCAACATTCTTCGGTTACTAATTTAATTTCTTTCTTTAAATATTTTGTGATAAAGAAATTTAATTATAGTTTATGTAAAGTAATAATCTAATTTATTTATTTTGAATTGTATATTATGGCAAGGTACAATTTCCATCGTCTCCGGCACCGTTTTCACCTTAACAAACCGGTGCAGCTACACCGTCTGGCCAGGAGTTCTCACCTCAGGTGGCACACAAATCGGCGACGGCGGGTTTGCCTTAGCTTCAGGATCATCCGTCACCTTAAACGCTTCTCCGGGCTGGTCCGGTCGATTCTGGGGTAGAACGGGGTGTAACTTCGACTCTTCTGGCGCCGGAAAATGCGTCACCGGAGACTGCGGCGGCAAATTAAAATGCGCCGGGGCGGGAGGAGCTCCACCGGCTACACTGGCCGAGTTCACAATAGGATCCTCCGGACGAAAAAACGCCGTTCAAGATTTTTACGACGTGAGCCTCGTGGACGGATACAACGTAGAGATGCAAATCACACCGCAAGGTGGCTCAGGGAATTGTCAAACGGCGGGATGCGTTTCGGACGTGAACGCGATTTGTCCAAACGAGCTACGCGTTACGGACGCGGGTGGTGTTGTGGCGTGTAAGAGTGCTTGTGAGGCTTTTAACAAACCGGAGTATTGTTGCACCGGCGCTTTTAGTACACCGGCGACTTGTCCGCCGACGAATTACTCGAAGATATTTAAAGGAGCTTGTCCTACAGCGTATAGCTATGCATACGATGATGCTTCGAGCACTTTTACTTGTACTAATGCTAATTATTTGATCAGTTTCTGTCCTTAATTAGGCATAATAAGCCTTTATTATTTATCAACAATAATGAAAAAGAATCAATCATTTTTAACATACTTCTATGTTTTTTTTTTTTTTTTTTAACCTCCTTACAAATTAATACTCAAAGACGACTTTTCTAAAACAAATATGCACTTTGTAACACAAACAAATCTCCTTTAATTTTAACATAAAAGAAATATGAGCTCTTTTATATTCAGAATCACTTGCGCTTTAAAACAAAGATTTGAATACATTACAAACCGGATTTCAACTTCGCTTTTGTATCTAATTACTGTTATTACATCTTGCTCTGATTGGAATTGTCTTCAAAGTTGTATCATTTCACTTTGATTTAAGGTTAAAGAAAACGAAAAAATTAAATGAGAGAAGTCTATTTACATTCTAACATACCAATCTTTATCAGAACAGATAGTTTCCAATTGGGAGCTTTAGATAGTCATTTTTGGTTTCTTGATGGTACTTACATGGCTAAACAACAGAAGCAACAAGAAACAACATCTACCCTTTAGCCAAACATCTCTAGAAGAACCAAAACTTACCAAACCACAATTGGTTAAACAAGTCGGTGTACCATACATACAGGATTTGTTAAAAGTCAGGGATTTTCTTAGCTGATGCAGTTAAGATCAGTGTTTCTTGGTTCTTTTGATTGCAACTTGCAAGCCTTTTTCATTCTCTTTGCAGCTTGGACAAACCCCACAATAACCTGAAGCTCATCCATTTGCTGTAATCACATCACAGTTTTACACCATTTTATCGATCATCAGAACAAAATTAAGACAAATCCATAAACACAATGAAGGCTCAGAAGGATTTTGATGTACCTGAGACATGAAGTGCCTCTGAACAATGTCAATTAGTTGCTCCTTTGATGGATTAGGAATTGCATCCACCTACAAAGAGTTTATTCAGAAGCAAGCACATAGAAAGTAGAGTTCAAGATTGAGTAAACGAAAGTTAGTTTCTTTTCTTCTCGAAATCAACTTACAAGGTTGAAATGTTGCCAATATTTCAGTAAAGCAGGCATTTCCAGTTTGCTAAGATCAACCTTCTGCATCAGTAAACATACGATTAGCCATGTTACGTTCAATGGGAAATGAAATACATATCAAAATTTTGAATGCATACCATGTTTTCAGGAGGAGTAAAACCTGAACTTTTTAACTGTGAGTCAGATGATAGAGACCTGCTCATTGTCTTATGAGATGACCGCGATCTCTGCGCTCTTTGCTTCGACTTATGAGGCTTCAGTGTGTCCTCAGATGCTGGAAAAGAAACAACTTGTCATAGAAACAAGACTGAGAATATCAGTTAAAAAGGCTACCATATTTATGTCCAAAGAACAATATGCCACTTAGTTAACTCATTGGAGACTAAATAAAGTTGAGAGATCTCTGTACAAGTTTTTGAAAATTTGGCAGAATCCTTAAAAAAACAATAGTACTTTCTTTAGCTGAACAGTAGAGAAGTAAAGTTCTTGAAGACAACGAAGAACCAAACTTACTCATATCGGAGCCATTCCTTTGTGTGCTCTCGAAATCAAGATCATCGTCTTCTTCGTTTCCAGTTGGAGGTTCAAGGACACTAAGCGCATTCCTCTGCAACTTTACTTCTATTCCATTTGTCAAAACCTAAAAACAAAAGCACAAAAATGATCCTGATTAAATCTTTTAGTCCATAAACAAGTACTGAGATATTGATTTAAATAAAGCTCCCGAAGAACAAGAATATGAAGAAATGTCTCAAAATAGATTATTTTATTTATTTACTTCCATAGGACTTCTGAGACAAAAACTGGTGGAATGTGATATCATTAATAGTAAAATATATTCGTGAGACTGAAGAAAATACTAAACTATTTGGATTATTCTTTAAAGTCTAAAGCCAGAATATGGTGAAGTTTACTCCTTTTGGTCCACATACACAGAGACACTATCAAAAAGATCTTGCAGAGCAAATTATAATATAAACTAGCCAACCAAAGCAAAAAGATTTGATAAAGAAAGAAAAATCGACAGAAGTGACACTGCTTGGGGACGAAAATGACTCAACTAATAAAGAAAGAACAAAAAAAAGAAAACAAATTTCAAAAAAGCCAGCTTGCTTGAATCTATAAAGGTGGAGAACAAAAAAAAAAAAGGAAGAAATTGTCAAGAAACATGATGGAGAATTAGATAACAAGTGCATATTTGTTATGATGTTTTGTCTTGAACAGCGCGAAAATAAAGTTGCCTTTATCTAATCTGCTGCCTAACTTAAACTAAAAATCCCTTATCCCCTATAGATGATTCCTGAAATTGAGCCTGAATCTCAGCAAGAAACATCAAAATATCAAATAGATACTAAAGATGTTTCACAAACTTTATTAGAGGCAAACAAACTGTTACCAGAAGAAATAAATTATTAAAGAAAAAAAAAATCAATCAAGGCTTCATGAATAACCTAACTAGCTAAGAACCCCAAATGCAAGGTTAAACAGTGAAAAAATCAGTAATAATGGTGACTTGAATGCTAACATGCATGCAAGAAGTTTAATCCCCAGATTTCGAAAATTTACAGATTTAAACATTGGTAATGACAAAAAGATTTGATTTTTATCAAACTCTTTAACTCTTGGTTTGATTAGATGCGAGGAGATGTAAATTATGAAAATTGATTAGTGAATCTGTATAACTAGTAGTAGTAATCAAAGCTCCATTGATGATGATCTATCATTTAAAGAAGACATCACCCACCCAGAACACTAAATCATTTTTTAGGAATTCAAGAATAAAAAAAAAAAAAAAAACCCAAATTTGAAATTCAAAACTCGATTCCCCAAATTATGTTCATCGATTCAAAAGAAAACCCTAGATTAAATCGAAATGATCTATAAAAAGAAAACGGAAAAGGAAAACACAAAGATCACATTTTTACCAAAAAAGGAAAGAAATTAAATGAACTTACCAGCCAATGCCAACCACCGAGACCAACAGCTTTTTTAACAACACCTTGAAGACCAACAAGCACCGATTTCGTACGGTTGTTTCCGGTGACCACCACTTTTGTATGACGTGGTAATACCGATAACTCCTCTTCGCTACTGCAATCGCCGTAAAAGCTCTGAATCTGCGGGAACCCGCCGTTAACCACTCCTGAGCTATCTACAGCTTCCAGCATTCTTCTTCTTCTTCGATTCACAACTCAAATTAACAGACCCACCTCGAGTTTCTTCAGCTGATAACACTGCTACGAAATCGAGGATCATGCATTGCTGAGAGAGGGAAAGATCAGATGAATTGAGCGGGAAAAAAGTGGAGAGAGAGATCGAAGTAAAATAATTAGGGTTTGTCCCACAAGAAGAAGCAGAGAGATGAGAGAGAGAATCAGAGAGTAGTAAAGAGAAGGAAGAGGGAGGAGGGAAAGAGAAGGATGATAGAGACCAGTTCCCACCACGTTGACCAGTTATAACTCGCCACGTAAGCATTGTACTAAAACTATATGCGTTATGAGAAAAACAGAACCGGAGGGGTACTTTTGGTAATTTTAGAACACGCGATTGACCTGAATGGTTGACTGGTGTTTAATAAAGACAGGGATGTATGGGACCCGTTTTGTGACTCAATGACGATTGTACCCTTCTTCACGTCACTTTTTTTTGGTTCTCCATTGTTTGAATTTTTGGATCCTTTTTGTCCTTATCTTATTATTTTCTTTTCTTACATAATTATTGCTTGGCTCCATTACTAGATTTTTTCAATGTATTATACTAAAAAATATATATGTTTTACTTTTTGAAAATCAGGTTCTGTAAACAGCGTAGTAAACAAAATTAGTCCTGCTTAGTAAGTGGAATCAATGGATCAAATACAGTGATATAATCATATAAACATTCAACAATAACTTAAAACTCATATAATGTCTCGATTATGTCTCGTTGATGCGATTATATGGGGTACACGACACAAATTTAGATACGGGAAACAGAAGGAATTTTATGAAGTTTGCTGGAAAAAAAGAAAAGGGATCTTCTAATTTAATGTTTGTGCATCTTTAATGGATAACACTGCTATTAAAACACATTCTAATCAAAAGAGGTCAAGCGACGCAATACAAAAATCATCTAATATTATATAGTAAAGGTTTTTGTTTGATTGTTTCAACCAATAAGTAAGGGTTTATAAAGGTAGTAGATTATATTTGATATTTATATTTACGTTTTTTTTTTAAAAGTACATGATTTTACTATATGAAAATTACAGCTTTGGATCAATTATTTGTCCATTAACTTTAATGGGGTCATTGTCATTGTCACAGTTTACAAAGGCCACCCACAAATAAAACCGTCCCCATATTTGGGGAAACTATCAAAGCGACCCCTCACCAAACCCCTGCTTCAATTATTCATACCTTTAAATGCTTACCATTTCCCTCCCATAAAAATCAAATTTTTTTTGTACTTTTGTTCTTTGTTGTTTTTAAAAACAAGCTATAAATCTGGAGCTAGAAATGGGTTTTACCTACACGAATTAAATGATCAAAATCTGTTGGTTACCGGAAATTTCGAACTAGATTGGGGGGTTGCTTTTACATTCAAAATTAGGGGGGCTATTTGTGGTCATTTATGAAATTTTGAGGGGTTGATGATAATATTCTTATATGTCTGTTCGTTTTTGAGGGGTATGTTTGAAGCAGAGAGACTAGAGAGTGTTGAGCCGTTAATGGCGAAAACTGATAAGCTAGCTCAATTCCTTGATTCGGGTATCTACGAATCCGAAGACTCCAATTGGTTTTTCCTAGACCCAGTTCGTATCATCAATCGTTCATACACCAAATTTAGGGTTTCACCTTCTGCTTACTACTCTCGTTTCTTCAATTTGAAACATCTCAATCTACAACCCAAAGACCCTAATCTGAAAAAGCGAAAACGGAAGCAGAAAAACCCTAACTTTCACCTTCCTAGTGTAGGAGAGCAAGCTTCGGACCTTCGTCATCAGGAAGCGAGGCTGTTCTTATCGAAAGCCCTTGAATCCTTTCTAGGAGAAATTGAGCTGTTGAGTTTAACGAAAAATCTAAGTGATGATGATGACGATTCTAGTTTGTTGACTAAGTGTTGTGACGATGAACTCTCTTTTGTTGAGCTTGGAGGAGTGTGGCAAGCTCCTTTGTATGAGATAACACTGAATTTTAATCTACATTGCGATAATGAAGGTTTTGTTTCCTCTAATTCACTTGCTAAATCCTATTTGAGACCCATGGTTTTGATGGTGTGATTGATCTTATGTGTTTTTTGTGGTCTTATTAGGTTGCTCAAGTGACAAGTGGAATGAAAAGAGAGTGTTTCAAGTGTTCAATAACCAAGTAGTGAACGATAGCAGAGAAGAAGTTGATGCTGAGTTTTCTAACCAGAGATATATAATGCCCAAAAAGAGTTGCTTCTACATGGTTGGTGAAATTTACTGGCATAGTTTATGATTCTATATAAAAGATGAGATTTTTAGTTGATGTGTCAAATGGTTCTTCTGATTTTACATTTCTTTTTCCCATGTTGCCTTGAAGTCTGATTTACTGCACATCCGAAACCTCGTTCCTGGTAACTATTGTGCTATATTCCAGAATAGAGATTTTGCTAAAAGCTGAGCTATAGAGTATTCTGCCTCCGGTTGATTGGTCCTAAGTCATTTGTTAATAGATCAGTTATGATCATATTGGTAGGCGATTGAGCATAGCGATGTATTTAATCTTGTCGGGGTCATACATGCAGCTAAACCTGCAGAAGGCTTCAATCTTATAGTTATTGATCCGCCATGGGAAAATGCAAGCGCTCGTCAGAAATCAAAGTTCGTTATCGACTTGATCTATGCCTGAGAATAAGCAACTTTTGTATCAGAAAGTTTCCTGAGCCATGCTTCTTGGTTCTTTGTTTTAGGTATCCTACTTTACCAAACCGATACTTCTTATCCCTCCCGATCAAGCAGCTTGCTCATGCTGAAGGAGCTCTCGTGGCTTTATGGGTGACCAATAGAGAGAAGTTACTTAACTTTGTTGAGAAAGAGCTATTCCCTGCGTGGGGAGTTAAGTATGTTGCCACAATCTATTGGTTAAAGGTAAGCCCATCTTTCACCTCTCAAGCACCATCTTGGTTTCTAAGTTGCATACATGACTTGAAATTCACACGCTGGCTATGTAAATGCTTCAGGTGAAACCAGATGGTACATTGATTTGCGATCTGGACCTGGTCCATCATAAACCGTATGAGTACCTTATACTAGGCTACCGCTTTACCGAAGTAAGTCAATTCTTGTGTTTGTAAATTGAATGCTCTGTGAAAGGAACTTCTGTTTGAATAGCCATGTGTAAGTATGTCTCATAGCTTGCAGGATCAGAACATAGGTCAGATTTTAAACTCTTGGATAAGAACCAGATAATCATAAGCATCCCTGGAGACTTTTCGAGGAAGCCCCCACTTGGAGGTATTCTTATTTTATTCTTTAACAGCTTTGTTTTGCAATTGGCTTCAACAAATTCAAGAGCACAATGCAATTTGCTCAAATTCTTTCTGTACAGTTCCCTGGTCCAATATTATTTTCTTGGAATTTTTGTAGAGATACTCATGAAACACGTCCCCGGGTCTCAACCTGCTCGGTGCCTTGAGCTATTTGCTAGGGAAATGGCTGCCGGATGGACCTCTTGGGGAAACGAACCGCTTCACTTCCAGGACTCGAGATACTTCTTGAAAGATGATTAGTGCATTAATAGGTTGTAACCAGTGTTCTGAGCACTGGCTTGGGCCAAACTTCACGATCGTTTCTCCATGGTTTATTTTCAAGCTGAAGACAGTGAGGAAAGAACCCTTGGGCAGGATTAGAAGGTTCGGTTTGGGAAACGACACCGTTTGAAGAAACAAACGTTAAAGTCAGACGAGAAACTTGAAACAACTACTGTTAGATTATGGTCTCAGAAGTCAGAACTGTACTATCAATTTAGTAACTTATTTTCTTTTTCCGGTCATCACATATGCTTCAGAAAAAATTATATTTATCAGTAGTTCAGTACTAGCAGATCACATACTATACTGAATATTGATACCACCCTTCATTAGATTTTGTTTTCTTTTCAATAAAATATAAATAAATTAAAGGCAAAAGCGTGTTAAATAATTTCAATAAGTGACTACTCGTTGTTGGAAGATCATATCTGCTTTAATGGGTCTACGTGTGGGGCAAATCCACTATCCAATTTTCCTATTGTGTTCAATGAACTATACAAATTTTCAGAAAAAAACATGGAAATTAAAGAAAATCATGATCAATGAAGTGAAGGGCCCAACAATAATTGCGAACATAGCTGATTGTTAAATCGCATTCAAATACAGTAAAATATTTATAAATTAATATTGTTGAAACCTAATAATTTATTAATTTATTAAGTTATTAATTTATTGATATATTAATTAAACCAAAAACTAATTTAAGACAAAAAAATGTATTAATTTATTAAAGTATTAATTTATCGAATATTAATTTATAGATGTTATACTGTGATATGTTTATAAATCACAAAACAAATTAACAATATTCCAAACATAAGAGCTTTCCATTTTACTGAATAATCAATAATGTTTTGTGAATTAAATATAAATAAATTTATAGAAACTCAATAGATCTATTAGTCCCCTTTAAGTTCTCCATTTACGACCATCTTTAGTAATTTATCAAATAGTAGAATGATAGGTAAATTATTAAATAGTAGAATGATAGGACAGTTACGTTTTTTTATAATCAATAAGAACATATTCAATAGTTAATTTAATATCTTAACATTAAATTAATAGTATTTTAAATAAAACATAAAATAATTAATAATAATTGACCAATGTTTTTTAAATAAATGTATTGAGCTCTCATATTTTTCACATTTTTTTAAAAAAAATTATTATTATTTTATAAAGGATTTCTTGTTTAGAAAACCTCATTGAAAATGCTCTAAAGTCACGAGTTTTATTCACTGTTTTACAACTTTTGTTAGTAATAAGATAAAAATAGAATTTGATAAATCAATCCGATAAAATGTTAAAAGTAAACAAAGTAACAAATGTCTGCTTTTGCATGAACTTAAACAACTCAATTAGAAAAGTTTGGTCACTCACTAAAAAACTTTTGTCATGTTGATTAGGTTTGCACAATCCATCTCAACTGCACAACGGTTAAGGCATGCGCTGAAAAATACAATTCGTCACCAAGATCAGAGCTCACAGTTCGGAATGAAGAGGTGACTAGTGTTGATAGAGACATTTTATTGGCGACACAGACAGAGAGGACTCCATCGAATGCTTTGGTTCATGAGTTTCGCTTAGCACAATGCCATTCTATAAAGATTTGGTTAAATTTTTGAATCTTAACCATCCGTTTTTTTATATTTATCTAATGTTATCAAATAAGAATAAGTTTGCTAAAATACAAAATAAAGTAAAAAGAAAAGAAAGTAGCAACAAAAGGATAGACACAGAATACGAAACAGTAAGGACAAAAGTAAGCACTCATTTTCTTCTATTCATACTATAGTGAAACACTTATCTTATTATAATTCAATACAAAACTATAGTGACAATTAATAATATAATCATTAATGTTATGAGGCTCAAAACAATTTGTTTTCTATTTAACATGGCCAAACCCCAAACCCGTCAAAAAAAACCAATCAGATGGTGTGTTTTCAGGTCATACTCGTAAAAAGACTCACTTCATTACACAGACCCCACATGTCTCTCATATTTTTTCTTTATAAATCTGCTAATTTCTTACACAGAATCGGAGAGAAGAAAACATAAACATACATAACTTACTCCTTCAACTGATTCTTTTGCGCAATTCCACACTGTAAGTTTCGTACACCACACCTATTCTCACCATTCGTCAAATCTGAACTGACACGTGGCTGATTTTAGTCAAATCAACGGTGAATTTTTTAATATGAACCTGCGCGTACTGAAACATCCACACCAAATCATCCATTTTTTTTGTTTATTTTATATTTTTAAATAATAACGAAAGAAAAGATTCTTCTATAATTCCAGCGAAGAAGAAAAAAAGCGTATTCCTCGTGAGCACTAACTTCTCACTCTTCTCTTCTTCTTCTTCAGCTGATTCAATATAATCCGTTCCCATTTTTACCGGTGGTTTGGGATGTTTTGAGGATTTGGGGGAAGAAGATGACGTCTGACGGAGCGACGTCGACGTCAGCAGCAGCGATGGCGACGAGGAGGAAGCCGTCGTGGAGAGAGAGGGAGAATAATCGGAGGAGGGAGCGGCGGAGAAGAGCTGTTGCGGCCAAGATATATACTGGTCTTAGAGCTCAAGGTAACTACAATCTTCCCAAACATTGTGACAACAATGAGGTCCTCAAGGCTCTTTGTTCTGAAGCTGGTTGGGTCGTTGAAGAAGACGGAACTACTTATCGTAAGGTCAATATCGCACGCTTTTGGTTTAGATCTGAGCATCTCTGTTGATGTTTCTCATTTTTTACCTGTCGAATCTCAAGTTTTTTTTTTTGGATTCCTGGATTTAAATTGGGGTTTTCTAGGCTAATCAGCTGAGGAAGCTCAATTTCATGGATCTTGATTCTTTCTGATTTGACTTGGAGAAAGTGATTTTAGGTTTCGTCTTATGCTAATTTTAGAGCCGAATTAGAACTTTCTTTTAACATTTTTGCTTTATCTGGGTTACTATATTAAGATCTCCTGTTTAGCTTTTTAGTGTATATCTGAAAATCTTAGCCATTACTGGAAAAGTGTCGTTTGATCCAAATTCTTTACATTACTGTTGTTTTTTTTCTGGAAGATGATTGCGACATTGTGTTGCTTTTGCTTTTGTTCTTTGAGCAACAGGGACACAAGCCTCTTCCTGGTGACATGGCTGGATCATCATCTCGAGCTACTCCTTACTCTTCCCATAACCAAAGCCCTCTTTCTTCCACTTTTGATAGCCCCATTCTTTCTTACCAAGTCAGTCCATCGTCTTCTTCATTCCCTAGTCCTTCTCGTGTTGGCGACCCGCACAACATCTCCACAATCTTCCCTTTCCTTAGGAATGGCGGAATTCCTTCATCGCTTCCTCCGCTAAGAATCTCAAACAGTGCTCCAGTCACACCACCAGTCTCATCCCCAACTTCGAAAAACCCCAAACCATTGCCAACTTGGGAATCATTTACCAAACAATCCATGGCCATGGCTGCTAAACAATCAATGACATCTTTGAACTACCCGTTTTACGCGGTATCTGCACCTGCCAGCCCCACCCATCATCGCCAGTTCCATGCCCCAGCTACCATACCTGAATGCGATGAATCTGACTCTTCCACTGTTGATTCGGGTCATTGGATTAGCTTTCAGAAGTTCTCACAGCAACCATTCCATGGGGCCTCTGCAGTGCCAGCTTCTCCTACCTTCAATCTAGTGAAACCTGCACCTCATCAATTATCTCCAAACACTGCAGCAACCCAAGAGATTGGTCAAAGCTCGGATTTCAAATTTGAGAACAGCCAAGTTAAGCCATGGGAAGGGGAGAGGATCCATGATGTCGCTATGGAGGATCTAGAGCTCACGCTTGGAAATGGTAAAAGCTCGTAGTTGAGATGAAGAACAGAGGAACCCGTTATGGCATGTCGGAAGGAAGGATTGGAGTCTTAGTGTGTTGTTTATTCAGTTCATGGTTTTGGTTCTTGTACTAGAATCAATATTCATAGTACCAGTGAGTTTGTTTCACAACGCATTATTTGTAGATTAGCTTGTTTGAGATGTATTTTTCTATTATCATTCCTTTTAGGTCTTGGAACACTTTACAAATATTACATAATTAAGTGGCTTGAGCTGTAACATATATATATCATTCAGACCTCAATTTTATCGGACGATGAAACAAAGCAAATACGAAAGACTAAAACAAACACTTTGCCAAGTAACAAGATCAGAGAGGTAAAAATAGATTCATAAAGTACACAAAAATTCATAATACAAAATAAGAAAGCAGAAGGGATGAAGTAGTAAACATGGGAACAGTTAAGGAAAAAAAGATTAGAATCACAAATGTCAAGAAACTGGGAAAGCTTTTAGCCTAGCTGCTATTCAGGTGAATCATTCAGAGCCATCTGGGAAGCTATCAAGCGCGTCTTGCTTTCCGTTTACATAGAACTCAACCACAGCTCGCATTCTATTGAGCTTGTCTGGATGGTAATTCACATGAACAATCACCGGTTTCACCTTCTTCTTCAGTTCATGATTCTTTCTTACAGTCTTGAAAAGGACCTTACTGTTCATAAACTCATACATATCCATGACTCTCTTGGATGCGTGTAGAGCAATGTACTCAGGATGCGAAGGATAAAACAGTTCCTCGTTGAAAACCGCCTGGTCCCATACTTTTGCCTTAGAGAGTCTATCTGCCACACGATCAAGCAGCTCGATTGATGGAATCGTAGGCCTTAAATAGAAAAACCCGGAATTGAAAACCCATATCCTCATCGTGTGAGCATACCGAGCCCATCCCATGGATGGTTCATCAAACACATCGTTGAACCCATACGCGGTGTGATTGTCATGGCCATCACTCATTGACTCCACATCAGAGTCTCTGTATAGATGACTAAATGGGTTCTGCAAGAAGACAATGTCCACATCCGAGAGAAGAACACCGTAGCCGAGTTGCAAGAACTCTCTTAAAACACGGAACTTCAACCCAGAGACGGCATGGTTACCTCCGGTTTTCCCGACAGTATCCACGTCCTTGTCTGGATCCCTCTTGTAATACGCAACATCTTTTTCTTTACAGAAATTCTCAATGTAATCGTCCAATGCAACAACCAGGTAGTTTGTTATACCCACTCTCTTAATGCTAGCAATCTGAACCTCCAACATTGCTTTCACATTTGCGTTTGCAAGAGCCACGATTACCTCTTTATCGACAGCAATCTCCTCTAGAATCTTTGCTAATCTTGGGTTTATAGATTCATCGGGAAGGATAGTGGGATTAGTTCTCAGACTCTTGACAGTTCCAAAAGGACCCGCCTTGATCTGTGATCCCAACGCTAGAACCTGTTTTCGTGCATTATCTGATTCTTGCTCCGCTAGCTGTAGCTTTTGTGTTAACTCTCTAACCTGCTTCTTCAACTCTACATTCTTCTCTGAGAGAGATGCAAAGTCTGTTTTTAACATTTTCACTCGTTCAGGCGATTCACAAGCTGATGATCCAACCTACACAAAAAAGTGATCAAATTTGACAAAGTAAACTACAAATTCAAATCTTAAAACCTCAATAATCCATAAACAACTCAACTTAATTCCCAATTAGTTGAAGAATATCCTCAACTAATCTCCAACTAACACATAACCAAGAAGAATCTTCATGATTATAGACACTAACCACTTAATACCTATAATGGCCAAGTCAAATCAATCTATGTAACTCGATCACAGAAATTTACAATCTATGAAACAAAATTAGAGCTTTACAAATATAGGGCGTACGATGTAGTACCTGGTTGCTTGATTTCGAAAGGCGTTCGTTAACTGATAACGACGAGTTGGAGTTGAAGAACCCGTATGGGTACAGTACGGCGCATACGCAACCGATAAAGATACCGATGAGGATGGCGATCGCAATTCGAGATCCACGGAGCTGTTGGCTTCTATCTCTACGAATCGCCATGGCCGTTGACTTTTCTCTTCCTTTCACTAGCGAAATCAAAAGAGAAGACCCAAAAGCTCAAAATGGAAAAAGACTCCTCCTTTGATCACCTAAACGAAAAAAAGTTGTCAATGTGGTGGTGGATCAGAGTGAAACCCTAGATATGTGCTGTTTTCTACGGTGGTCTCGGGTCAGACCTGCCGGCTTTTGAAGTTGTTGAGAAATAGAGAGCTTGTGTTTGGCATTGTCTACGAAGACGACGATGAATCAAAGCTTGTTAGCAATGTTCCTCTGCTTCGCACGATATAGATTCGTTTCTGGTATTCTCCAGTTGAAGATGAAGTTTCAACCGTTAGATGATATGACTATTTTGCTGACTCATCTGACGGTCAACAACATAACAGAATATAAATCGAGATTAAGGAGAAAAATTTAAATAAGGCTCACATCTATTATTTATCCACTTGCTAGCACGATCACACATGAGACATGATAGACCAAAAACACATCTTGACTAATATGATTGAGATCAAGTTGTTAAGCTGTCAAACATTGAATCGCATCTTTATTTAACTTCATTGATAAAGAAACTTTGCAAATTCTTTGACCAGAGTTTTACATTATTTGAAATTTTCAAGAGACTTGCCGATTAAAAACGAACGGTGAATTTAAAAAAAAGAAACCCTTTAGAGTTTATTAACTTAAAAAGATTACATTTTTTTTGAAGTAATATGTGGTTACGTGCCAGAATTTGCAAGTAATCCATAGATTTTTAACTTTCGTTGTCCAAAACTTTGTTGTTACCAAACAAATGGTCTCTTCTATTACCAAACCCGTTTGAATCAAGACCCGAGCCGCCGCGATAGTTGTTATGATCCTGTGCCGTTGTTCTATAGTTTCCATCCACTGGAACTCTAGAATTCGGGTCGTTATCTCCAACTGACCGATATGACCCACCAGCGTACCTTCTCCGTAGATCCATGAGATCATCGTTTCTTCTAGCTGCTTCAGTAAAAGACGACTCTTTCGCCGAGCTGTTTTGTCCCGCGGTCGGAGTAAAAGGATCATCTGGTCCCCATGCTGTGAGTGATTCTTTCTTCTTGGCGAAGAAATGCCAAGCTCCGAATAGAAACAGTATGAAGAAGAACACCGGACTGCTCCAAAGCATTGTATTGAAATCTCCTTTGAGAGTCGGAAGCTTTGATTTATAAACCGCGAAATATCCGTTTTCTAAACCGATCACAACAAGGTTTTCTCGGTCGCTAGCTATCAAAGGCCTCGTCTTTACTACTGCGGTTCTTGAAGATGATTCGCGATGGCTCAAGAACGCAGATCTGATCTCTTCTAAACCCGCAGAGAACAAAAGCCGAGGGCCAGCAGTACGAACGTAATGCTGAGTCGATACGTTGAAAGCGAAAACCTTTTCTTCATTGATAACGAGAAGATAGCCTTTAATTGATTGTATAGCTACTGGCTCCTCCATTTGAAACTTCTTCTTGGATCTAACCCTACATTTGAAGTTCATTATATCTCCGTGAAGCAATACATGAATGATCTCTCCTTCAGATGTGAATCCGTAAGCTTTAGATCGTTCCGTGGCATCAAAAACATAAGTTCTCGCAAGCGAATGGTTCAGTCCCTCGCACTCGGTTTCTCTTATCTTCATGGTCCTTAAGTCCAACGAACCAGCACCAGACTCAGTGAGAAACAACAATCTCTGTTTCAAGAACACAAGCGGTCTACTCGATGGCATAACTGACCCATAAACCGTCCTGTTCTCAGTCAAAACCGTGAGCTTCCCGCTTAAATCAGTCGCCAATATATACCTAACCCGACCCACATGATGCACTTCCAATAGAGTCACAGGATCAGCCGAATCATCCACATCAAATTTCCCAACATTTTCCATCGAAACCGAATTCGAGTTCCAGTCTTCCCCATTCGATCCCTCGTGAATCCGATGCAACAAAACCGCACCATTCTGATGACCCGTAACCACGAAACTCGAGTTCTTAAACACCGATAGATACGAAACCATAGCTGTAACCGGAGAATCAACCGTGGTAAAAAACTCAATCAAAACATCACCATTTCTCAAGAACACATAAACCCTTCCTCTAGAATCACCAATTGCAAAGTACTTGCTCGAACCTTCGAAATCCCTAAACGGTAACACATTGATACAAGTCGCATCGGAATTGAGTTTCACAGCTGATGTAAACTGAAACCTCTCCGACCAAAACGGACTATATTTAGTCACTGAGAACGCCTTAGCTCTTCCTTCTCTTCTTTCCTTCTCTTCTTCGATCTCATCAAGTGATTTAGTGATCTCGTTCTTCTCCTTTAATGGAGTCTCAGATAACTTAGCATCTAGATTAGCGACTAATTCTGTCAGATTCTTAACGAGTTCCTCTAGATTATGCAATAGCACAGCTTCTCGATTGGATTCGCTAACCGACACAGCTGCATCGGTGGAAACATCTTCGATAACCGGAGACTCGTTGGCATACGACGGTAAAATGAAAAGCAAAGCGAAGGCAATCAAAAGGTAGAAGCAGAAAAAGAAGGACTTGCCGTTTCGGGGAGCCGCCATTTAAGTAATTGGAAAGGGTTTAAGCAGAAAGCTTTCTTCTATTTTTTCTGTCTTAATCAGTAACGAGTAACCGCCATTTATGCAGATCTGTAGGAGATGATAATTTAGGATCTGGAAAGAGAAAAAAAGATCTGTCCGGGTTGGAGTCTAAACTGAGATTTTGTGGGTGATGTAAGAAAATTAATAAAGTGTCAAAATTTGAGATCTTTGTGTCCGGAATTGGCTCCGGTCGTCTTCAGTCACGGTGAAGCTTAGGGCAAATAAGTACGAAGAGATCAGAGATGTCTTAAGATATTTTTAGGCTTTACCATGTTATTTTTTTTTTTTTACATTATTAATTTGAACCTGTTTTTAAGGTTTTTAATTATTATTTTTCTTTCAGTGGACACACAAAAAAAAAAAAATATATATATTAATAAATTGCTAATGGCAGCAGTTGGTAGGTTATACTTGATTTGGAAAGTATATGTAATTTGGTAAATAATGAAGCAACCTTAAAATTTGTTTTTCGCTTTCAACCGGAACAACTAGATAAATATGATCTAACTCTAAAGATTGCCTTTACCTATAGATTTAAAAATACGATATCATATATTATATAAGAAGTACATTCTAATGTGAGAACATTAGATTGAACAAAATGTTTAGATATATATTTTAAGAAGGCGTTCGAATATAAGATATGATCTACCTTTAATTTATTCATAAATCAGGTGGATTAAAGATGAAATACCTGTTGACAAAAAAAAAAAAGATGAAGTACCTTTTCTTTACAAAGACACAATATCACGGTTAACAAGTTTTTTGTTTCCGCCGACTAGTTTAGATGCCCGAAAACATAGAAAATACACATGCTGATCAAAGACAAGATCCATAGATTCTCCACGTGAAGTTTCTTGGCCACAGTGTGCCCTCGATTATTCAAAACACATTGTCCCAATGCTTATATATTGACAAATTAAAGTCCACCATGAGATCCCCAAATATTCGTCTTTTTTTTTCTTACTATAACATAAATATAGAACGAGAGAGAAATGTGAAATGAATAGAACGAGAATTGTCTGACTAGCCGAGGAGACTGCCTGACGACAAACCAACTCTCAGACTATCGATCGAGTCTTTGATATATATGGTTTAAAACGCAGGCAAGTCATCCTTGGCTACCAAACAAGTTCTCATTCTTCATATCACCACTTTCTCTAATATGATTTTCTCTATTCATGAGGAGAATGTTGATGAGTCGACTCTTAATACTCTATGTATATATAGGCATATGACCATATAAAGATGGAGTGGACACAGACTTGGAATATGTTCTTTAAGATTTGGGAATGGGATGGTATTAGTATCAAACAATTGGTGAACCATATTAATTTTCGTGTAGAGATTCAATTTTTATTTGAAAAACTATATAAAAAAAATTGTGTGAATAACTTTTTTTTGGGGGCAAATGTGTGTTTGACTAAACACGAAGACTAAGTTTCTCTTACTTTTGGTAGAAAGCATGCGATTAAATTCAAAACTCATATATTTGTCGGTATTCTTGTTATATAACAGAAATTTTCAACATTTGTTTATATAACAGAGTTTTTCGGTATTCTTAAGATCGACTTTCTAGCATATCAAAATATATATTCAGTCTCGATACAATGTTTTTATACTCTTCTTCCACTAGTTTTCTGATAGCTCAAATGGCAAGAAATATGCTTTGAAACCTAATCATCTCTATCAGGTCAATACTCCTTTCTTCCTAGTTGACTACTAGTGTTGGGACCATAAAGGAAAGAACATTTTTAAAAGTCATGATACCATATGAATTTGTGTACTAAACATGGAATATATGGAGCTTTTTTGTGAATTTTTATATGAGTTATATCTATTCAGAGATAGCTAGAGAGAACGTAGTAATGTACCATCGCGTTGACGAGGGATGTTGGGAACGAAACTTGTCACCCATGTATTGGATAATGCTTTTTTTTTTTTTTTTTTCCTTTCCGACTTTTGCATATAGGGCTTATTGAATAATATGAGAATACCAACACAATCGATCAATTATTTAGCTACAACACTATTTATACCGGTAAAAGGATGTTCTATATTTTTATGCACATATGTCAATCAATATAAACGTAATTTTTATTTTTGTGGGTGACAAATCTATATTTGTCCCATGAGATCCAATTACCAAAAATTGATAATCTAAAGTATTAAACAAAACCCAAAACAAAGGTCGATGATATACATAATTTGATAGTTTATATAGTCGAATAATCGTGCTCACTCAAAGACCTAAACTTTTACATATGGACGATTCTTTATGGATTTGTTTTTGTTGGTTTCCACCCACACGCATATTAAAAATAACAATATTCGCACATTTTGGCCAATGTTTGGTCATACATGTTGGGCTCTTCAGACTCCTATATCTGCCCACACATTCCTATGAGAGACAGATCACGAAAACAATAGATAAATATATATCAAGCAGCCATAATCTAAAGAAAAGTAAAGGGAAATAAAAGAAATGATAGACATGAAGATTACAGATCTATTCGATAGCCAAGGATGACTTGCCTGCATCATCATACACAATGTATATCAACTCGTCTCTCTAGACCGAGTTTTATTTTATATTTTGTTTGCAGACCGTTAGGCAGTTTCCTTGGCTATTCAGATACTTCTCTTTCTCACCATGTCAAACTTTTTTTTGGTCTTTGCGTTTATGTTTAAAGATAAACATACTCTGGTTTTTTTTTTTTAAAAAAACTAGACTATGTGTAAATATACACACAAATACAAAAGTATACGCAAACAATAATTGAGACTTATCTTTTGGTTTGAAGGAACTTGTGCTTGTGCATCAAAGTTATTGGCATTTCATAAAAGAAAATATCAAACGAATTACACTCATAGCTAGCTATGTAATTAAGAAACAACGCTGTTACCATACATAAGTTAATGGGCTGAACTTTTTCTGAGTAAAGAGCCCATTAGGTCAATATAATAAAAAGCAAGCCCGTTATAAACTAAACCCTAGCGGACACCTCTTTGCTATATAAACTCTTTTAACATTCCAGCAACTTAAACCTCATCGATCGCTCATTGTTCTTTCTTCAATTTGTTTTCGAAAGTTGTTGCTTTATGTTTTTATACTGTGTTTTACTTCATGGAGTTTAAGAAATAAGGGTTTTTGATTGGCAAATGATGAGTAGTATCTTATCCTACACACAGATGAATCAGTGTTGACTACCAATCTCTGCTTATTATCTGATGCCATAGTCTATAAACTTAGTTTTAAAGTTTTCTTATAGTTAATACGTTCATTTTCAATTTTGTTCCATCTTTTATAAACTGAATCCGTGGTGTCGGCTTAAAAAAGTCTTTTTCTAATGGCCTTTCATTAATCTTGAGAGAAAAGTAAAGAAGAAGATACAATGATGAGATATTAGCAGACGGGCGGTCTGAAATTGATGTCGTGTTGATTGTCTGCCTTTAGCTTCACATAAGCTATCTCTGAGTTTCTCATTCATTCGCTAACATATTTGTTCTGGACAATTGAGATTATACTTAAACCACTGAATTAAGTGTGATAAGCTTGTATGTTACCACTTTCAGAAATTGACATATTAATCTAGAGTCTTGAGAAAAGAATGAAGCTGCATTGAATTGGTTGAAGTACTGATGACCATAGAACAAGAAAGGTAAACCAGAATAACCAACAATGGTTCTTAAAATAATGAGGTTGTCTTATTTTGGATTCCATTTCATATATCATACCGGAGAAATTGAAATATGCAGTGAATTGGATGAGCTAATCGACCGATGAACTAATCTAATTAATGATCTGGTTAGAGCTGTAAACATGATTAAGGCTTGATTGGTCTTTTTGATTATTGTAAGAACTGTTTGGTCACGAAGACTTGTATATCCACCGTCTGGATAATGCACACACATAATAAGAGAACGCGTTAGTAAAGTCAACACGAAGTCAACTCCATGGTGGCTTTAAGCCAATCCCACTTGGAATTTAAGTAAAAATTCTAGTACCAATTTTTTGTCACTTTATCCACTCCCAAAAGTCTCTCTTTCACATTAATCTTATGTTCCTTTATCAACTGCCATTAACACAGAGTTTTTTTCTTCATTACTGAGATAAGTTTAAAGACATGAAGTTTGATGAATCGCAAACGCTCTTACCGGTGAGGAAACCTATTAATGGCGTTTCTAACCGCAAAACCGCTGGTTACAAGCTTTGGGTTCTACTCGCAGTTCTACTCTTGGCCTTTGCTTCTATGTTAACCGGTTCGGTCTCTCTTAAAGGTATTCGTTTGTTCCATTCTGTTGATGGCCTTAATGGATTCTCCGTCGGCGACGATCTCGATGTTCTGGTATGTATCAGCTATGAATTTTTTTTTTTTTTGAAATTTTGTTTTGTCGAAATTGGATTTTTAAAAATTTTGGTGAAAATTTGATAGGAAATTGAAGAGAGAAAGAAAGTGGTGAGGCAGATGTGGGATGTGTACGGACGCTCCGGTGGTGTTAGGGTTCCTCGGTTCTGGCGAGAGGCTTTTGAGGCGGCGTATGAGTTTCTGATCAGTGATTCCGCCGCTGTTCGAACCGGTGCTGTTTCTGATATCGCAAAGTTGTCTCTTGTTCGCTTTGTTAAGTCAGATTCTACTCCGGCCCAGCCCAAACGTCGTTGAGGTGTGAAGTTGATAGAAAGCCCATGATGAGAATCTCATAAGTTTTCTTCTTGTATAAAGGATTAAATATTAAATACCGAGGATGTAACCTCAAAAATCGATTAAAAAATAAATGAAAATGCATAAGAAACTAGGACACGTGGCTATCTAACATTGGTGCATCTTGCCAAGTTAATCACGCGCGAACATATTAATCGCCTTTTAAATTAACCGCCTTTTTTCCAATGTGTTTGTGATCTGCACCGTCGAGATCTTTGCACTTAACAAATAACAACCGTAGGATTTCTCAAATCATTAACCGGTTCGGATTTGGGTTTTGCTCCCCTGGCTCTCTATATATATATACAAAATTGATCGATGATTCTTATTGCTTTCTTTGATTATCACTCGTATCTCGTTGTTTGACGTATCATCGTCTTTCTAGGGTTTTGCTCGATTCACCGGATTCTGGTGAGATATCAACATATGCCCAATTCTCGTTGATCTCTAGAAGCTACCCTCATTGATCAATTATTAGATGTGTGTGTGTATATATTTTCATGTGAGTTTGGTTTCTAATTACGTTTTTTTTTGTTGTTTTCTTTGATTATCCTTATATAACCGATGATCTTGTTGTTAGGGCTTGGCTTATCTTTTATCCCGATTCGGGTGACGTTGATCCTTAGCACCGATTTGGGACGGCCTGAGTTCTCAGGCATGTCATCGAGGTACCTTCTATTGTATCTCAAATATAGTCTTGTGCTTTCATATCTTGTAAAATTGGATAACAGTCTGCTAACTCCATTTGTTTCGTGTTCTTTTAGGTTTTAATTAAATATTGGCGCAGGGACAAAACAACATCTGATCAACTCTGGTCGATCTAATTATCATCTCTCGATGATCTAACTATCAACTCTCGTTGATGTAACTATCATCTCTCGATGATCCAATTATCATCTCTCGATGATCTACTTATCAACTCTCGTTGATTTAATTTATCAACTCTGGTTGATCTAAATATCATCTCTCGATGATCTAATTATCAACTCTCGTTGATCTAACTATCATCTCTCGATGATCCAACTATCATCTCTCGATGATCTACTTATCAACTCTCGTTAATTTAATTTATCAACTCTGGTTGATCTAAATATCATCTCTCGATGATCTAATTATCAACTCTCGTTGATCTAAATATCATCTCTCGGTGATCTTACTATCGACACTCGTTGATCTTATCATCAACACTCGTTGATCTTATCATCAACACTCGTTGATCTTATCATCAACACTCGTTGATCTTATCAACTCTCGTTGATCTAATTATCATCACTCGATGATCTCCAATCAACTCTCGATGATCTAATTATCATCACTCGATGATCTCCAATCAACTCTCGTTGATTTAATTATCATCTCTCAATGATCTCCAATCAACTCTCGTTGATCCTCCAATCCTCCAATCATCAACTCTCATTGATCTCTCGATGATCTCCAATCAACTCTCGTTGATCTAATCATCAACTCTCGTTGATCCTCATCAACCCCCGTTGATAAAGAAAGTTATTTATTGCGTTATCTATCTCCATAGATGTAACAGTTGCACAATTTTTAGTTTGGGCTTTCAAACTGAGTAGAAACAACAGATGTACAAAATAAGATAAGGAGGGGATGTATATGACCTTTGCCATGACAGGTGCGCTTGCTTGGCAGGTCATAATCCTAAATAAAAAACATACATTTTTTGCTTCTGCAGAGTGATGGGAGATGGCACGTTAAGATTCATTCTTGGCCTGTGCAACCTTTGTGTTTCTCTCTTATTGCCGTGCTGTTTCATATCACAAAGAGGATCACAGACCCCAATATTGACCCATAACTTGTGCTCTCTAATATGTCAAAGGTACGGGATTAGCTTCTAATGACCAAACAAAGGTACTGATTATGTTTTCTTAACCTGTATATGTGTTTGATCTGTTCAATCAATTTTTTTCAGAATCATGTTACGCCTAGTCTCATTCCATGTATGACAATGGAATCTAGTACAACCTGAAGAGTTGTTAAGAGGTTGGTCCCCGTAACAGTGGATTTGTGCATATTTTTTTGTAAACACATTCTTCTAACTGTAAGGTTTTTATCTGAATGTTACTTGTCTTAATTACTTGTTCTATCCATAATACAGTCTTTTAGAATATACATGATAAAGCAGGAAAGGGAATCCATCAGCTCAAGTGTGGAAGAACAATCTGCAAGAACGAATAGTAATGTTTAAGGTGATGATTTCTGTAGCAGTGATAGACCCTGGAGAGCATACTGACTACGTAGACATGTAAAGGGAAGGATTGCAAGAGAAGGAGATAAGCTGGAAAGAGCGAGAGTTAGGCCGTTTTATGTTGAAGAAGGACAGATAAATAAAAGCAGAGCAGAGAATCTGCGTGAGTGGAAGATTTAGAAAATTTTGGCATCCTGTGGGTGATGAGTGAGTCTGGCACTCAATAATCAACCAGTACAAAGTGTATTTCATTGTTAATAGGAATGTAAATTAGAGTTGCTTTCTTATTAAATAACCTAATTGAAACTAGTTTTGCATGATCATGATTAGGTTTTCCTCATAATGAAAGATGTGTACGAGGTTTTTAGCAATGCGGTAGGTTGTGTTCAACATGTAGAAAGATCGCTTCAACTATCTCAAAGGATTTGAGTTATTATTCAGAGGCATAGAAGTCAAAAATAGTAAAGTAACTGAGCAAGTGTTAGCTTTTTCAACTCTGTTTCACGTAAAGGCTCTGTGAAAAAGAAAGAGAAAAAGTTATGAATCGGGAATAAAGACGAAATGCATTTTAAACAATAAATTATAGCAGCAGTTGATTAGTGAGATGAAGATACACATAACAACAAACAACTTCAATAGTACCACAAATTTCACCCTTATTTCTTGAGAAGACCATCACTGTTTATTCACCATTACCTTACCTTTTAACAGTTCACCATGTGGGACGAGGAAACAATGGTTCAACATCGGATGGGGAGGACGAAGCGACAATACTAGGGGCTGGAGCAGTAACAGCAATGGTCTGTAAATCAGCTATGTCTATCATAGTCATTCCTTCTTCCTCTTCATCAGGACCATCGTCATTTTCAATCTCTACCAATGAATCCTCTGGAGATGAACATATCTTCTCTAACTCGGTAAGTACTTCTCTCATATATGGCCGCTTCTTTCCCTTTGAATTCAAACATCTCCTTGCTAGATTTGCCACTGCCATTACTTGTTCTAGTCTGCAACCATCTCTTATTCGAGCATCCATAATGTCAACGAATCTGTTCTCTTTCATGGCAACTCTGAAATGATCTGCTAAGCCTCTTATTTCTTGAGAATTCGAAAGGGTTATTACGGGCTTCTCTCCTGTAATAAGCTCAACGAGGACTACCCCAAAGCTATAAACATCACTCTTATCGGTGTAGTGGCTAGACCCGTAGTACTCTGGATCCACATACCCAACTGTACCAGAAATAACTGTTGTCCAGTGAGTATGATCTATTGTCACTGATCTTGAAGTACCGAAATCGGACACCTTGGCTCGATACTTCTCGTCTAGTAAAATATTTGTTGACTTGATATCTCTGTGATAAATTGGAGAACACGCCGCAGCGTGCAAGTATGAAAGAGCTCCTGCGATATCAACTGCAATGCGCAAACGCATGCCCCAGATCATTGTGTAATCATCAGATTCTTCGTGGATATGCTGGAAAAGGTTACCATTTGGGATAAACTCATAAACCAGAGTGGGAACTTCGGTCTCAAGGCAACATCCCAGGAGCTTGACGACATGTCTATGGTTGATCTGGGAGAGGATGACGACCTCGTTGATGAACTCCTCTAGTTTGTCTTCATCTACAACTTTTGATTTCTTGACAGCAACAGTTCTACCATCTACAAGCATTCCCTTGTACACAGTGCCTTGACCACCCTGTCCAAGTATCCTGTTTTCGCTAAAGTTGTCAGTGGCTTTTTCAAGCTCTCTTGAGCTGAATATTCTTGTCTTCTCCACGTTTCCTTTATTTGTATGTAGTTGTTGTTGCAACAATAGTCCCCCGTTACGTTTGAAGAACTTTCTTTTTTTTTTACTCATCCTTTTCTTCTTAAGGAACTTTCTCAACCACCAAATTCCACCTACTAAGACTAAGATGCCAAAACCTGCACCTACCCCTAATAAAATCGCACAAAATATGTGTACATGTTTAAATTTGCGAGACTAAATTCACGATAATAACTGAATCCGTATATACATTACAGTAACTTACCTATCATTACTGCTCCAGTTTTATCTCTCTTGCAAATATAACTTCCAGGCAAATTCACGCAAGTGTAGCTTTCAGCACAGAAAATGCGACGTCCGTCAGGGGCGCGTAGTCGGCACTCATCAACATCTGGATAAATGAATAAGTGGATATGAAAGACTGCGAAGTTGTAATCATCTAACGATGTTTTATATATATATCACACTCTGAAGTCTCTAGTCGTCGATGATTTATAATTTTTTCACGAGACATTTACACACAAAGAAAAAAGAAAGAATTCTAGAAAAATACTGACCTTTGCATCCGTTTAAGAGGTATGGGTTGCCTCTATAACCTTGGCTGCATCCACAGTTTGCAAAATTGGTCTCAGAAATGGTGATATTGCTGCATATGCAACTCGTTCCTCGATCAATAATTGAAAGTCTATAGTTAGTTTTTTCGTCTCGGCATCTCAAGGAGTTTAGGAAAGAAAGATTCTTCGTCTGAATGACCCATCCTAGATTAACTTTAGCATATCCTTTAGCAAATAGCTTCTCTGGCTTCGGTGCATTCGATAACGTGTAGACTTCATCTGTTAAGAAAGCAACTCTACACTTTCGGCTTGTCAAGTTTCCATGATCAAAGCTCTCTATTCTGACACCGATCACCTGGTGAGCCTCATAATCTGGTAGACTTGCCTGACAACATCCGTTGCCATCGCAGCTTCTTTCATCTTGCTTTCTACAAACTCGAGTGTTAGCAAAAGACAAAGCGTTGCTGGAACACCCGGTTTTGTCCAAAAAAGATATGCTTTTGTTTTGTAAGGTGTCTTTTCTTGCAGTGCAATCCAACTCGCATCCCACCATGCTCGGCTTGATATTAGTCACCGACGCCTTGCTGTCGCAACCAACCGCTACGAGTCTGTTTCCACTCCCAAAGAAAAAAGGGCTGTTCGTCAAATCCAAAATCGATCCATATTCTTTTCCCTCTGTCGAACATCCAACGGATGTTATCGGGCCTTTGACACGAATCGACCCGAAATCATAGGAAGATGCATCATATTCGTTAATTGGAAGAGAGATTTTCGCAACTTCCATGCCCATCTTGAAAAGGAACGGAGTAGCATTTCTGCATTCGATTTTGTACCATTCGTTGAGATGGCAACCTTCTTGGATTCCAAAGGGGAACAGGATCTTTATATTTCCACATTTGGTTTGACAGGAGCTCGAGAGAATGAGAACTTTTGAATTAAGGATGAGCATAAGTAGAAGAGAGAGAAGAATCGAAAAGGGGTAATTGTTGTAGCACCTCATGATATTGCTTCTCTTACTGGACTGAATTTGTTCCTTGCTAAACAAACAAGCCGACTCACAGGAAAGTTATGGTTACTTGCAACACAGGCTACAAACCAACATCAGATGTCTCGAGTTTCATAAAAACTTGGGAGATATCTTAGGACAAGTTTGGGTGTTGTGCAGGAAAACAGTTTCGTCCGAGAAATTAATAAACGAGCGGCGAATTTCTGATAGCGCAAGGTCAATAGTCAACCACGCGTTGTTATAATTGAAAGAAAGACCACCAGAAACCATTCAGTTTTCTTCTAAACACGTTATCAAAATCCCAAGTCCCACACTACTTTACAAGTCAACGAAGAAAAATGAGTCAATAATGTGTCTTCTAGTGTGCAACATCACTATTACTTTCAAAAACGTTTGTTGGAGATCCATCCTCATATAATTCTCTCCCGAAACTAATGCAACCGAGAAGGGCAACAAAAAAAAAAAAGTATAGTCTGTATAGATATACTACAAACTATTATACAAGATAGGGAAAATACCATAAAAAACCCTCCAAATTGTAAATGATTCCCAAATTAAACCTTCAACATTTTTGTTTTCACTTAAAACTTTGAACTATTGAATTTTTCCAGAAAAAACTTTCAACTCTTAATATTTGCGCCTGATATTAAGTTGACTAACGGTCAACGATGAACAGAACGTTGACCGTTAGTCAACCTTTTTTTTTTTTAACAACTTATCATTTTGATTGATTAGTGTAAGTAGGGTAAAAATATTTAGTTAGCCATGACGGTGGTAAAACATAGGTCGTAAACAAATTTAGAGTGAAGCGGGTGCGGGTTGTGAAGAAGACATTGCGGGTGCGGGTCGCGATATCTGAAAAAGAGGGTTATATAAACACACATCACTATTAAAACAAAATTCGGCCCAAGTCAATCCTAGTTTTCTTTCTTTAATAAAACAACAAAACTTAATTTGGAACATAAGTCTATTAGATAGAAAATTCTTATTTATATTTAAAAAAAATTTAGTTATGTTTTGACTCCAATAGCGGATAACCCGCTTCACTGAAAATTTGTTTACGACCTAAATATTTATAGCGGATAACCCGTCATGGCTAGCTAAGTATTTGTACCCTATTTACACTAATCAATCGAAAGATAAGTTGTTCAAAAAAAAAAAAAAGTTGACTAACGGTCAACGCTACTGTTCATCTTTGACCGTTAGTCAACTTAACCTCGGGCATAAGTATTAAGAGTTGAAGGTTTTTTCTGGAAAAATTCAATAGTTCAAGGTTTTAACTATGAACAAAAAAAGTTGAAGATTTAAGTTGGGAATCATTCGCAACTTGGAGGTATTTTATTGGATTTTCCCTACAAGATATAATAACCTGAATGTATTGGAGGAATAGGTTTTAAGAAAACTAAAGTTTTGCTTATTAGCCGAACATATCATGAATTTTGTGCGAATCATTTTACACTCATGAAAAGTCGATGTAAACAGTGTCGTTTTGAGACGTTGGTTTTCTTATTCCTCCCGATTTCGAATTCAACATTCTCTAAAATTCCTTCACAAATCCTAAAACATTTGAGCTTCACAAGTCTCTGAAACATTTGAGCTTCACAATGTCAAAAGGATGTCAAAAGTTGCGGTTAGCTCCAACATTAGGCCAAGAGAACTCTCCATATTCTTTTACTTCCGGAAGAAAAATAAGAAAAATCATTTGCAATGCTTTTGACGGTAAACAGAGACTAAATAAGCAAAACCCAAACCGCAGACTAGGATGACTTTGCAACTCAATTAAGAAAAATGAATCAATGCGTCTTCTAGTACAACATCACTACCATGAATATATTACTGGAGGAATAAGTAGGCCAAATAATCAATAATCTAAGGCTAATATAATCCAAGGCATTGAAGCCAAAAATTCAGTGAATTCTAATTTGTAGACCCGTCTAGTTACAGAGCTAGTTTGCAAGTTCTCACCGGCCAAATTTGGAATACAAAAAAAGCTACACTCTCACTCGTTTATTTACAGCAAAACAAATACCAACATATCCACACACCAATGTGTTTGATTCACATCACACCCAAATACAAACTGTTTAAAAAAGAGGATTCTTTCAAAATTTCAAGGTATAAAAGTGCAAATGTATATATTGTTAAATCTAGAGAAGCCTTCTCCTGAAGTGTCTGGTTGTTGACTGATAAGTACGAACGAGAAGACCGACACCAATCCCAAGACCAACACAGACACCAAGTCCAATCCCAACACCAACCCTTACACCTGCATTAAACCATGACATCTCTCCATCTATGCACTCACTTCTCCAATACATTTCTCCTTCATATTCCTCTTTGTAATTTGCGTACTCTGTTGCCTACAGACAATAAAGAATGATACTTACTATACAAAGAATGATACAGTTTTCTAAAAAAAATGGTCCATTTCCAAAATATTTGACATACTACAAATCACAACATTACAGCAAAGCAACTATTGGGGGAATGTGATTGACAACCATATGTGGGTCACAGAAGAAGCAGACAAAAGGATAAGAGTTTAAAGATCAAGGAGGCAAATGAGAGACTGTGTCTAGTCCACATGCCACATTCTTTAAAGGACTTTTTATCTCCCTAAGACTACCAACAAACATGTCTCAGTAGGGAAAACGAGATCAAAAAATCATTACAACATGTTATGAATTACCAGGTTTTCATCAGGAATAGTAATCAATGTGTTGAACACAAAACAAAAATGTTCAAGGAAGATTGTATCAGGCATATGCTATATCTTGAAACAGTGAAAAGCGATTATAGATAATGTCAAATGATAACTCGAAAGTTACCTGAAGATCAAGCTCAGAAGAGGTATCTTTCTGAGGCTCAGCAGTTTCATACTCTGGTATTGAATCTAATGCCATTCTTCTACTGTGCTTCTTTCTCGAACTAAGTTGAAGAGTCTTGGTTAAAATGATGGGTGTTCCTGAGAAGCAACCAGTGACATAGACCTCGATAGTTGGCAATGGAGACAATAACTCTTGACCGTTTATGCTCCTCTCCTTAAGGAAGCCAGACCCTGCAGTGATCTCAGCCTCACAATTCATTTTCCATCGATTCTTCGATTCCCCAGTGAAACCATTACAATCAGACATCTCAAGAGTTCCAGACAAAACTAGCTCAGTTTTGTAATAAACCTCAAACTTCACACTACCCGTTAACCTGATATTGTCTGTGCTGACATAAGTAGCTTCTTCTGATTTCTTATCAACTCGATCCCTTCTGAGCTGTGAAGAACCTCCTTCCGAGTACATTCCCATTCTAACACCGTTTATCTCCAGCACCGTATCTGGATCCAGAGGAATGTGATTGATGGTGAGGACTTCAGGGGTTGAATCTTCCACAGTGAAATTGCTTATCCTGACATAGAACACTCTCAAATCCAACCAAGGTGATGAGCCTCTGGAGCTGTGCTGGTTAAAGTTATGATATCTAGATATATGATAGGCTTCACCATTGTCAAGTGTCTCACAAGGCTCCTCCATGACCAGATGAAGAGAATCAACAAGCGTTTACAACCCAAAATTAATTCTCACTCAAAAATCTAATCGGAAACACACGTGTATGCTCAATCCCAATGAAAAATCCCAAAAAGAAGAGACCTGGTTTTGAGGAACAGAAAGCCTTAGTATAAGGACATGAAACGAGGAATACTAAAATTGGAAAAGAGAATCATTCTGTCCCAAAAGGGAAGATTCTCTTGGAACACACAACAGAAGCAATAACAACACAACTATAGACTGCTATAAGTATAATCGCAAACGCTAAAAGATAATCTAAAGATTCAAACTTTTGCAGATGCAGAAACGCTATAAGATATTTCTGCTATAGAATCTTAAAAACTTTCAAGACTGACCCAGATAAGAAATTCAGTTCTAAGAAGCTCTAAATTTTGAAATTGTGCTTCTTAAACAACAAAGGAACTACCTTTAAAAGAACACTCGAAGCTTCTGAAACTATGAATATCCGAAGAGAATGAAAATAATAATATAAAAGAAAAACTCACCAAAAGAAGAAATCACATCCACAAATCCTCTAAATCTGGTAAAAATGACTCGTCCAGACTCGTAGTGTACAATATTAATCTTCTTGTCAACGTCTTAAAGAAAACAAAATTAAAAGATTCAAAGGATAAATTTTTGTTTATGGCCAAGATTAGACTTCTCGAACCCACCACCAAGATCACAGCTTTTTTATTTTCGATCTAATGGGAACGTAGCGCGTGTCCGAGGATTAAGATGGACCCAGTTGAGCAGATATAGATTATGTATGTTCTTGTTTAAGAAAAATATCTTCTTATCTGTTAAATTACAATTACTAAATGTCGGTTAAAATGACGAAAAGTCTTACGTTGATGAAAGGGAAAAACAAAAATATCAGAAACAGTGATCGGGAAGATGATAATGATGTGTTCTTCTGACCTAACGATCTTATCGTTTGAAAGTTTTACCATTTCGTCTCTCAGAACTAAAACTCTTCGCTGTTTAATACACACGAAAACGACTTACAGGTTTCCATAGTTTTATTATAATACTAAAACATTGTCTCATCACCAACTATACGGGCATGAGTATACCCACCGGGAAACCATGTCCCGCGGGATGGTTCAGACTTCAACCGACGAGAATGTTTTGTTTCTTGTGATGGTGGTAAGCTTGTCCACTTGAAAGTCTCTAGATTCGTCAGGAAACATTCAGGGACAGGTGTGAGTTGGTCCCAGCAAATCAGTGGAGCCTTGGAACTAAATGGAATTTTCTGAGAACGAAAATGAGAGTTAAATCATACACCAGCGAACATTTAAGACCCGAGTAAAATAATAGATCAATGAAACTTCTAACCTTGTCGGCGTGGAGCTTAAGGGTTTTTAGTTTAGGAGACCCTTTGAGCAACCGGACAAGTAATATCGACCAATATGGTTTACAAGTACATATCTTTAGAATTTCAAGTTGATTGAAGCAAATTGCATCAACATTCCTAGCCTGCTCATAGAACAATTTGAATTAAAATAATATTGATAACTATATGAGTTTTAAATTTCATATATGAGAAAGATATTACCTCGGTTCTTTGGATATTTAAGCACAAGTTTAGACGCTTAACGGATGTGAAAGATCCTAGAAATTTCTCGTATTCAAAAAAATTACCATCTATGTATGCCTCTTCATGCTTAGGCATATTCTCAATAGAATAGTTATTGTTGCAGTGATCATAAACCTTGATGTATTTCAAAGAAGGAGCAACAATTTTAACGACATCGGGAGTACATTCACTATCTATATATATAGATAAACTCCTCAAAGACGGTATGATGATGGGGACAGCTCCCAGATTATCATATACATATAGTTCCATGTCCAATTCTTCAAGATCAGGGCAATGAATTTAGTTAAAGTTTGTATTAAATGTCTTTTTTTTTCTTTCCTTTTGGGAACTCAAAGTAAAATAAATAACTGACCATTAACATGTTTATCACCTCTGCGACACCTAATGACTAGTCTGGCCTTGTATGCACTCCTTTAATGGCGGCCTTCATTTTGTTAATTGTCAAGAGAACGCCGTGTAGTTTTCCGACAACAAACAAGACAGAGACAGGTTGTGTAAAAGATGAAGATCTATACAAGTAATTCAATTGTAATCTCTGATAGATATACAGACAGTAACAAAAGTGATCATGGACGCCACAATGTCTTCTGGGCACATAACATTCCTTCTTTGTCTTGAGCATAAGTCATTCGAATCTCCCAGTGCAAGCTTCTTAATATCTCTTCCAATGGCTCTAATATCTCCACTTTGTCACGGACAACCACCCAACCTCCAGGCCTTGTCAATCTATCCATCTCCACCACGATTGAAGCCGGTTGCTTACACCTGTAAAAAATGGAGATTTCATGGCCAGGTTTCTCACTTGACAAGCAAATTTGGATTCAAAGATCACTTGACAACCACTTTACCGGTTTTTGAGCCGCGAAAAGAGATGATCAGCATGAAGAAGGTCATAAGATCTTGGATATGTTCCAAATGATTCACACCAGTCATGGTATATACCGAGGAGGCCTCTTTCGTATATGAAAGGAAGTGTGTCTGGTGAATGAACAGGCACTACATTCATTACCCACACATTTTGCTTAATGAGTGATGCCGCAAATCTATTGAAATTTTGCAAGATTCAAAACCAGTAAGAATCACCAAATATGAAATATGTTCAATGAACAGCAATAGAGAGTTGTCCTTTTTCCATACCCGCCATAGATTGCTGTCATGTCCATCACGTTCCGGATATGTAACCAGTCGATGCCTAATCCAGTGAGGTAAGATTTGTTAACCATAGCATTCCAACGATTTGTATCTTCAATAGCTTTATCTTTGCTGGTTAACCACTCAGGGTATGTTTCAAGTCTCTTTGGCCATTCTTCAGGCCACTCTGCTCCATGCTGTTCTATAGCCGACGGTATTTCATGTAAACAAGTTTTCATCGGCACATACCTGTCCAAAGATGGAGCACATGAAAGTGTTCATCATAATGGACATAAGAAGAAAGAAAGGTTATGCCGTTTAGATTATCACCAATGCTTTACTTACCAGGCTGCATCTGGGTTTTCGTTGTCCTTGCAAAGAGGTGGATTTTTCTTCCTTCTCAGTTCATAAATATCATTTGATTCTGGTTTCTGATATATTCTCACTCCCATTTCACTTGCTTCTTCGGTTTTGTGTGCAAGAATATTCCAACAAATAGAAGCTGTCAATGCGGTCATCGCTGCAAAACCCACACCAAAGACAACTTTGTCACAAGAAAAATAAAAGGCAAGTCGATAAATGCTAAAAGCACAAGTAGAATTTTGATGTGTTCAGATTATAAACCCCAGATGATGAAAAGCTTTGATCCATCATTTTCTTATTTTTCTGGATTTTTCAGAGGGAATTATAAGACATATGCATATATACCTTCATCATCCTCAATCTTGTCACTATTACTTGACAAAATGAAGTATCCATTAGGCCTTAAAATCCTGTTCATCTCCAGAAGAAGTTTACCACCTGAGATTGCAAAAATATGAAGTAATTACGACTCGAAAAGCATATCGACACTAATGACATTGTAAGAGAAACACTTACCATGAGAATGCCAGTGGATTCCGCAAGCAGCACAATGAATGGTATCAAAGACTCCACTAGGAAAAGGAAGTCTTCTACTTGCCAAAGAGCTGACTAAAGTAGGAAACCCGCGCTCAAGAGCGACCTGTGCTAAGTCGACTAGATCGTCTTTTAATCCTAAAGATATTGTTAAAACATCCTTATCCAGCAATGCAGCTACAAAACTTGAATCTGAGCATCCAATGTCCAACACTATACGAACATTCTTTCCCCATTCAATATCTGGTACCATCTATGAAACACCAATAATGTTCTTAGAACATTTCTCTTCAAAAGAACTTGTCTCCAATGAAATATAAAGTTCATAGAGTAACAACTATGATTCTCACCTCTTGAATGAATTCAAGGTACTGAAGAACATTGCCATTGAACGCAGTCTGGTTCTGTGGAAATGTTAGGTATTCACCAGACTCATTTACCCAATTGTGCTTCTTAATATATGCAGCCAACTTTGGGTGCGCCACGTTCTTATACAATATCTGATGTTAATAAATAAGGCGTTAAATCAAAGCTAACTTATAGTCTTATACCAAATAAAAACCAACTCAAAGAAGCTCAAAAATATTAAACCTTAGATTCGCTCTCAGGCCAGGAAACAGGACGATCATAGCCATCATGTGGTAGAGGAACAAGGCACATAACTGGTTTCTTAGGACAAGTCCTCTCTCTATGTCTATAACTCTGAAGCCTCCCTATTAAACCATCATTATCAATACATGGCATGTAATTGTGCTTGCTCCTAGTGTTACACAATCTCCAGCTATACTCAGCGTTCGGATCAAACACCGGACCTTTCCTCTTCCTCTTTTTACTTATCTCGGTTACAGTTACTTCCTCATTCTTTTCTTCCACTTCTTCATCAACTGATACACTTGAATCATCACCATTTCCATCAGATTCTCCTTCACCGCCATCGGAATCGATTCCTTCCTCTCCATCTTCCTTTTTAGACTGATCAGAATCGTCAGATTCCACTTCTACTTGTTCTCGATCCTCCTTAACCACAACTTCTTCTACCACAGGCTTTGGCACATCCTTCTTCTTATGTGGATGAGACACATCATGCTCTTTCTTTTTCCTGGTTTCATGTTTATGAACAGACCCACCAACTTTTTTCCCCTCTTTTGATTTCAAACCAGATTCAACTTTAACTCTCGCGTGTGATTTGCTAGATTCAGATACATCGTGAGCTGACTTAGTGCGAGCTGACACGGGTTCAGCTATGTCGTCGAAGCTCTCTCTCTGAACATTGAATGAAGAAGCCGAAGAAGATAAGAACGACCAGAAGAAGACGAAGCATAGACCCAAAACAACTACAAACGTCATCTTCACCCAAATCCCTCTTGGCTGTTTAATCTTACGCGCGAAATGAGCAATCCCCATATCTCGTTTTCTCTCCATCATTTAAAATCTCAAAGAAACCACTTTTAACGCATTTGAACAACGGAGATCTCCAAAGAACCACTTTAACCAAGGATGTGATAAAACTAAGCAAACTCTGGAGCTGTAATCACAGATTAATCAGAGATCTAGCGAGTTTCAAAGGTTCTTGACACGAATTAGTAGGAATTTGCAGTACCCAGAATAAGAAAGCTGACAAAAGAAGAAAATTCGAAAAAAAAAACAAATCTCAGATTTCTCTCACCGGAGAATGTGAAGACAAAGAACAAAAGAAAGTATAAATTTGCAATACCCAAATCGAATCGTAAAAATCAAGCTTGAAAAAAGAAGGTAATCATTCACACAACTGAAAATTACGACTCTTTTTTAAGCTTACACTAAATTATCCTCAATGCTTTTTCTCACTTTTTTCCTTGTGTGTAGTTGAAACTTGAAAGTTGAAAATGAAAAGAAAAAATGGGAAATTTAGGCTTCCACTTTTGGTAATAACGGAGCAGTGGTCAGAGCTCTGTCCGGTTTCAGAAAATGCCAATGCTGCGAAACTACCGGTACCGGAGGTGACAGAGATTTGCAATTGTATCTCTCTCCAAACAGATCAGCCATCAAAGCCCATTATTAAGCTCAAATGGGCTTTAAGAAAACAAACCCAGTGGGCTCATGCGGTGTAATATATGTGAATGTTTATTCTGTTTAGGCAGTAAATTACACTGTAATGCATTATTATTTCTATATATGTTACAGTTTCAAGCAAATTCAAAATTCGAAAAAGCATGATAGAGATCTCAACTACCAATCAGATTTGCCACATTTTTTATATCCTAACAACAAAGTCAACATCGCTGTTAAACTTTAGATTTATTTCTTCAATCACAATAGTGCTCAGATCCTTTAAAAATCTTTTAATAAGTTCTTTGATTTTTTATTTTCCCCTTTGAAATATTGTTTTGATAATTATCATTCTACTTCTCCTCTCTGTTCAATTTTTACATAATGATTTCTTAAAAATTCATAATTTACTACTCCATAAGTACAATGTTAGAATAATGTATACTTTGTTGTTACGATATAAAATTTATCAATTTGATCATTAGCAGATATAGGAAGGGATTTTTCTTAACCAAACTTAACAGAATAAATAAAGTTTTCTTCATGCTTAAAGGAATATGCGGTCAGTTTAAAATAAAATAAAATAAACCTAATAAAAAATCGTGATTTCGTTTTTTTTTTTTTTTTTTTTTTTAAAAGGAACAGCTCATGATGCAATGTCACGTTTCCCGGTTCTCTTTGTCTATATTTTGGTGAGTGCTGCGTCAAGATTCGTTTCAAAAACGTGGACCCCTACCGCCTCCTCCACTACCACCACCTTTGGTTTCAGTTTCTCTGATTTCTCGAAACCCTCCAAAAACAATCTTATTTTCTGGATTTTTTTTCCCTCTCCGTTTCTCTCGTTTTCAAACCCCCCAAAACCCTAGTTTCTGACATTTCTTTTCCTGGATTTTCTCAATTCCAGCTCGGTTTATTTCTTTAATAAAACTCTGGGTTTTGGTGGGTCTTCTTCAAAGTTGTCTCCTTTACGGTCTTTTTCACCAGCGCATGAATACAAAAGGACTCCTGAATTTATAAAAATCACATTTTTTCCGTAAAAAATCAGACTTTTTTTTGTTAGTGCTACTTCTCAATGGACCGTGCCGGAGAATCACGAGTCGGTGGTGGTGATGATGGTTCGGTTGGGGTACAGATCCGACAAACACGGAGGCTACCAGATTTTCTCCAGAGCGTGAATCTCAAGTATGTGAAATTAGGTTACCATTACTTAATCTCAAATCTCTTGACTCTCTGTTTATTCCCTCTCGCCGTTGTTATCTCCGTCGAAGCATCTCAGATGAACCCAGATGATCTCAAACAACTCTGGATTCATCTCCAATACAATCTGGTTAGCATCATCATCTGTTCAGCGATTCTAGTCTTCGGATTAACCGTCTATGTTATGACCCGACCTAGACCCGTTTACTTGGTCGATTTCTCCTGTTACCTCCCACCTGATCATCTCAAAGCTCCTTACTCTCGCTTCATGGAGCATTCTAAACTCACCGGAGATTTCGATGACTCTGCTCTCGAGTTTCAACGCAAGATCCTTGAGCGTTCTGGTTTAGGGGAAGACACCTATGTCCCTGAAGCTATGCATTATGTTCCACCGAGAATCTCGATGGCTGCTGCTAGAGAAGAAGCTGAACAAGTCATGTTTGGTGCTTTAGATAACCTTTTCGCAAACACGAATGTGAATCCAAAGGATATAGGAATCCTTGTTGTGAATTGTAGTCTCTTTAATCCAACACCTTCGTTATCTGCTATGATTGTGAACAAGTATAAGCTTAGAGGTAACATTAGAAGCTTCAACCTCGGTGGTATGGGTTGCAGCGCAGGAGTTATTGCAGTGGATCTTGCTAAAGACATGTTGTTGGTTCACAGAAAAACTTATGCAGTTGTTGTTTCTACAGAGAATATTACTCAGAACTGGTATTTCGGGAACAAAAAATCGATGCTGATACCAAATTGCTTGTTCCGAGTTGGTGGCTCTGCTGTTTTGCTATCAAACAAGTCGAGGGATAAGAGACGGTCTAAGTACAGGCTTGTACATGTTGTCAGGACTCATCGTGGAGCTGATGATAAAGCTTTCCGTTGCGTTTATCAAGAACAGGACGATACAGGAAGAACCGGGGTTTCTTTGTCAAAAGACCTAATGGCAATTGCAGGGGAAACTCTCAAAACCAATATCACAACATTGGGTCCTCTTGTTCTACCAATAAGCGAGCAGATTCTCTTCTTTACGACTCTAGTTGTGAAGAAGCTTTTTAACGGTAAAGTTAAACCTTATATTCCGGATTTCAAACTTGCTTTCGAGCATTTCTGTATCCATGCTGGTGGAAGAGCTGTGATCGATGAGTTAGAGAAGAATCTCCAGCTTTTACCTGTTCATGTCGAGGCTTCCAGGATGACTCTTCATCGATTTGGGAACACATCTTCGAGCTCCATTTGGTATGAATTGGCTTACATTGAAGCCAAAGGAAGGATGCGAAGAGGTAATCGCGTATGGCAAATTGCGTTTGGGAGTGGATTCAAATGTAACAGCGCTATTTGGGAAGCATTAAGGCATGTGAAACCTTCGAACAACAGTCCTTGGGAAGATTGTATTGACAAGTATCCAGTAACGTTAAGTTATTAGCTTTATTTAAGGAACTGGCAATGTAACTTGGAAACTCATCCATGGTTGTTTTCTTCTTAAAGAAGAAATCCCTAGATTTGATCTCTGACAATGTCAATGTGCATGTTGTTTCGTTTATGTGTTTGGGAGATTTTGTGATATTCCAGCTTTGCCTTATCGTTTTACTGATTGGTCAATATCGTCGTGGTAAAAGATATTCAGACTCGTGTCAAATGGTGTGAAGATGTGATCCCCTTACTTTGGGAAAACAAGGAACGGTAACTACAAAACCATTTTTCATGTTTATCCAATGTTGTAACGTTCTTTTTTTTTTTGGCATCGCTGTTGTAACGTTCTTGTAACGTATTAATTATATTTCGTTACTTTTGTAACTTGTCTTCATATTTTCCTAGTTTATTAGTTTTGGAAGAAAGTGACCTTTAGTAGTATTAATTTTAATGAGTGGTCAAATTGGACCGTAGAACATGCCAAGAATTTTGTTTAAACAATGATTTTAAATTTATTAATTATATTATTATTTTCTTTTTCAAATCGACCGGCGTTTGCATTGGAAATAGTCCCTTCATGTTCGCCAAACAGCAAAACTCCCAAAGCCATAGCTATCACATGGTAGATTTTCCATTTGGATCTAAAACATTAACAAATAAATTGCTTTTCTGATTTTTCTTTTCGATTAACTTTTTAAGATATTGTTGAGTATAAATATATTGCTATTAATCTTAAGAATCCGAAAAATTACACAATAAATCAAATTTTATAGTAAAACGATATGCTTGTACAAGATAAACAAATTATAAACAACGTCAAAAGAAAGACATTGAACAAAGCAAGAAATACAGACAACAGAGAAGGACAAAAGAATGATCTGTAATGGAGAAAGCAAAAGTGAAAAATTGTGTATGTATTGTCTTCTTCTTCTTGTTTTGATCATCTGAACAAAGCTTGAATCTCTTCAAGCGTTTTGCCTTTAGTCTCAGGAACCCAAAGACTCACAAAGACCACAGTGAATCCACAAACCAAAGCGTAGAGAGTGAAAGTTCCTCCACTGCTCCAAGCTAAAAGCATATTTGCAGTCATTGTGACTAACCATGACACAAACCAGTTTGCCAAAGTTGCTATACTTCCTGCTAAACCCTTTATATTGACTGGAAGAATCTGTTTTACCAACATATATCAGAAAGAGATTAGACTTTTAGTTCTGATTCTGGCACTAAGTAACATTTTTAATATTCAGTACCTCAGACATAATCAACCATGGAATTGGTCCCATTCCTAAAGAGCAAGCAATAACCATAGCCTGTAAAGAACTCAGCAAGATTTAGCACACATACCGTGGTGTAAACAGTTAAGTATTTTTTGTTGTGTGATTGTATAAAACGAACAACTTACCACAACTCCAACTACTGAAACCATGCTTAGAATGTTGTACATATTGGAATCAGGTGACACAAATTCCTAACAAGAGATTAAGAAAACTCGTTGAAATGAAACTTGACAATGTAGAAAGTAGAAGTTGATACAATCAGTGGGCTTCGAGGCTCCAAGAGCTTATTAGTAATTGCTAAGTATAATAAATTAACTATGGTTTGGTGTAGGTAATGTCAAGTAACAATGGTTTGTTTAGGGAGTTCTCATGAGTATCCATCTATATAAGATGTCTAAGAGAATTAGGAGGGTTTTATCGAGTATCTGGAGGAGTCTTAGGGGGAAGTGGGAGGAGCTCAATATACAAAATCGTCAGGTTCTTTTGTAATTCACCAAAGTATCTATGAAATATCAGTGTCTATAATCCACACGTATCAGAAGTATAGATGTCAAAAGTTAAAATGTTACCTTAAGGTAAAATGCAACTGCCACAATAACAAGGCTTATCGTCATTCCGATAGAAGAGATCTGCATTTCAGAGGAAACCGATAATACTATGTTATGTATATTCAGAGTTTGTAAGATATACATGTGAGTCTAAAAAATTCCTCACCATGAGCAGAAGTCGACGACCTGATTTATCCACCAACCATGTCGCTACTGCAGTCGCCACTACCTGGTTTAGAATGAACCAACGGTCAGAAAAATCGAATCTAATGTCTCCTAGATTAAAATTATATACCTGAACAGCGCCAACTCCAAATGTCGCCACATTACTTGATGTTACCCCTAAGTTAATAATAATTGGAAACAAAGAAGCATGATAAGAAATCTGTTTATTTTGTCTTAGGAGCATTCCAAGAATCAAAACAAACATATGGCTCTACCTGCAGATTCAAAAATTGTGCTCGAATAGAATAAGACGCCATTAATTCCTCCAAGTTGTTGAAGTACAAGGAGCCCTATACCAACCTGTAACACAGATTACAGAAAGCCTGTGAGGTTCTCTCATGTGTAGACAAAAATTAGTTCCAGAGGTAAGTAACTGTACCATCAGTGGGAAATAGTATCTCCTGCGCTTGAGGTCTACAAACCGAATTGCAGAACGTTTGCTAGATGATGCCACAGATCTCTACAGAGTGTTAAATGGAAATTTTTACAAAAGACAAAACATTTAAAAATAATCTTGATCTCACAAACCAGTATCATCAAATCAAAGCATTTTTCAGTAGTCAGCAGTACCTTGATTTCATTAACCTCAACAGTAATATCAGTATCAAATCCACGAAGAACTTGCAATGAAGTTTCACAATCATCTGTCAAACCCATCTTTGCCTACAATTACGACAACGAAACACTTGAGGATAACCAACAATGCAACAAAGTCAAAAAATATCTTTTAAGCAATTCGGTTCTAAAGGCATACCAACCACCGAGGAGATTCAGGAATGAAGAAAAGACCCGGTATTAACAATGTACACGGCAATACTCCTAAACATAAAGAAGTCGAACAAGAAAGTGATTAGACTGAATTGATAATTTTTAAATAATCTGGTATAGTTTCTCCCAAGCCAAGTCAAAACGTTATGAGAGTTACCCAAAACTGCAAGAATTCTCCATGGAACAAAAAGACCGAGTAAATACGCCAGCATTATCCCAATTGTTACAGAAAGCTATAGAACACCAAAGTATTAAACGTTTTGATGTCAATATAATAATCAGCTCATAAAATGCAGAAAGAATAGTGAAGCTAATTAAGCATGACAAACCTGGTTAACTGAACCTAAGGCTCCTCTCATGTTCTGTGGAGCAATCTCGGCTATATATACAGGCACCTAAAATCGCGATTTGAAGCTGTGTCATTATATTTATACTCGAAATACATTGCTGAAACCAAAGAACTAGTTGAATCTAGTATTACCGTATAAGAGATTATCCCAACACCAAAACCTTCTAACAATCTTCCCATGTAAAGAAAAGAGGTATCCTAAAGAACAAAGACTTAGTAGTTAGAGAGAAAGACCAATAATATCAGAAACTTGAGAACATCAAATACTCACTTTTGCGAAGGATATCGAAAGCCATCCAATAATATTGGGAATTGCAGCAATCATCAGAGACTGCAAAAAAGGAAAAAAAAAACAACAGTGATTAAGAGACAACAAGAAAGAAGATGTTACTATGACGATAGTGTCACAAAATAAGAACAGTTTAAGAATCAAGAAACAAAACTAACTAACCCCTTTTCGGCCGATGTATTCTGCAATCTGACCACTTGCAATTGCCCCAACCATAGCACCCACATTGGATAGGGACCCAAACACAGAGTACTAAACATCAAACGTGAAACCTAAACGTCAGAAAATTATTGAACAAGAGTCTAAAAGAAAAAACAGAGCAGTTTTTAAATAAAGTTGGGACCTTTTTACCTCGGATACAGTTAAACCAAGATCCTTAGTAATGGCAGCTTGAGTTGGTGAGGAATAACCACACTGAAAGCAAAAATATAAATCAACATTTATAGTCAATTGAGCAATAGCAGAGAAATCCACATTGATCAAAATAAAGAAAGTTGAGATTTTTGGGTTATGTTCTTACAGTGAATCCGAATTGAATAGGACCAAGAGCTACAATCAAAACACAAGCTAAGACAGAAATAGAGCTGTCTCGAATAACTTGAGACGATTCCATCATACTAGATTGTCTTGAACCCATCCGATACCAACTTCCTGTGTGTAAGAACGGTCGCCGAAGATCATTTCTTCCCTCTTCCGTATCATCCCTAAAACTCATCTTTTTAAAATCTCTAAAAAAATCTACAAAACAATCGTAATCTCTAGAGAAATATGAATCTTTCTGAGGCAAAAAGAAAAGGGTATAGAGAAAAATGTCGATCCTAAACTGGAAAATATACAGAAATGGAAATGAAAAACGAAATTTGATTCGGGGAATTTAATGAAGAAAGCTGGGATGAAATAGAAACGATGTAGACTCTTTTGTTTGATTGTTTTAAAAATTCTTCACGCTTTGTTAAACTTTTGAGCCTATGCGTGAGAAGACGCAAACTGTTTCATAGTTTTCCACCTCAGACGCATCGATTTATAGAATTCGGAAGGTGCATCTCTTTTTTTCTGTTTTTTTTTTCTGTCGACAAAAATTATCTTAATTTAAAAATACAAATCGTTGAATATTGTTTTTATATAGAATTTTTCTCTGGTCGCTTTTGAGTTATTGATTATTTTGCATATTTAATCAAATCACCATGTTCACGTAATCACATCTACGAGCACTAATAATCGCTTTGATTTATATATCTTTTAAACTTCTACATACTTCTAGTCTTCTACAACCTCATTTTATTAGTATAATAAACTTTTACAAAGTCACTAATTACGCAAAAACTTTAAATATGTGTTTCAGAGCTTGATTGTCAAAGTAGTATGTGTTATACTTTTAGTCACTATAAAAAATTATTTTTGCACTATTACAGTTTATTCTGCAATCTTTATTTAACCTATAAAATTATCAAAAAAAAAAAAAAAACTCGTTCCACATATTTTAGATGTTATAGAAATATGAGTAATTGAGTATATGACACTAATTACCAATTTCACTGGTTGAGGTTACCTAACTAGTATGGTCCACTAATTGTGTGTGTTTTAAAATTGTCTTTCTTTTTGTTCAGGTAAACAGTCTACTTCAAATATAGTTTTTGTGAATAATAATAATTTAAATTCCCATATTGCAATATGAGGCCACTAGACATTATATATGTTAGTAAATTCGCATTACCATTTGAATTTAAACCCACAAAATACATATGTTGTTGAACAACAAATTCTTGGAATAATGATATTAACGAGGTGGAAAAGTTTAGCTAAAACTTAAATATAGCAAAAATAATAAGAAGACTAAATTGATTATTATCATTGTGAATGAAAGTTATTTTACTGTTACGTTATGTGTTTTTGATTTCGTATCAAAGTAAAACTATAAAAGAAATATAATGCTTGAACCAGGCCTTCTCAACTTTATAACATTTCCTCTACCTCTTTTGATATTGTTGTTGATAGGTCATAAATATGCAAGTGACATTCGATAAGCTCGAATAATGATATTTGTTTTCTAGTTAATGAAAATCTCATTATATAGACACACAACATTGAATGTCAATATTTAAAATCTTTGAGAAAACGAACATGTTATTTCTGAGTTTCCAGTGAGATATTATTTGTGGCAAAATGGCTAAAAGACTTAGATATAAAAAAATTTCTTATACATAGGAGTTATTATGATAGGTTGAAGACTATAGAATACTATTTTCGTTTGTATTGTTCACCAATAGTCACTCACTTATACTTAGATATTGTATTTTTAACTCTTTTTTTCAACCATATTGTATTTTTAACTAAAATATGATTAACATCGTAAAAGAAAAAAGGTATGAATACTCCGCAAAATATATTTTATGTAAGGGATATGTAACTTGTTAATAATGTCGGCAGATGTGCTATATTTGCCTTGAGAACATCAACATCCATAATTGAGGTCACAAAATCTCATAAGTTTAAAAAACTTCTAAATCGAGATATATCAAAGGTCGATGAGGCCACGACAAAAAAGCCAGTAGATATCACACCGAACACGTCTTATCGGGGTTATGATTCATAGGCTCTGATTCACCGGTCATAATTAACATGTGGAGTACTAATATTCTGTTGACCCAACAATGTAGATTCGTATTCTTTTTCACTGTTCTGGTTTTTTTTTTTTTTTTTTGTCTCGTTCTCATCTCTCACGTGTAAGTGCTTATGTTCTTTCATCTTTTGTAACCGTTTCCGGATCCCGACACAAGCTCTCTCTTCCATTGTCCCCACTTTGCTTAGTTGGTCTCATGCTTTTATTTTATTTTAAACTCAGTTGTCATATTTAATTGGTATGTTTATGGCTTTAATATCTGTAAGTAACACGATTTTCACCTATAACGAGTACATGCAACACGATTCTACTTGTACATGTCACATTTCTTTTCATTATCTTGACATAGACCTATCGAGTATAGTTAACACGATTATACATGTAAAACTTTGGATGAATGATTTTATTTTCTGTTTTATTGTTGGGAACACTTGTTGTAATTCGCCAGATAATTGATCTAATAATTAGTAAACCACTGTACCATAATCGTTTCTTTATAAAACTTTGACTGTAGCGTGTAAATAGTGAAAAAAAAAAAATTATTGGTCGTCAAAGGTAAAATAGTTGCTGGAGTCATAGTCATAGAATCATAGGCCTAATATGGATGGTATCAAATACTAAAATGTAATTTGGGCTTTAAAAAGGATCCAAGCAAAATCAAAAGTTGAAGAATATCAAGGCAACAGTGGAGTTATTCTTGAAGGTGACACTTAATTTGCGATATATTTGTGGGTTTTTCTTCGTAGGTATTTTGTGTATGCACCTTGTTGGATGCTTGGGGTTGCGTATGCGATCCCTTTTTCTAAGTGCATTGGTTATATGTGTTTTGGTCCTTTGTTCAGCAATATGAAATCTTTTAGATGAATTAGCAAAACAAACTGGTTTAGTTAACTTGAAGCAAATATAAAAGATTTAAGGGCCGATTGCTAACGGTTGTTATTTTCGACTGTAAATACTTTAACTGTATAGACTTTGCCTGTAAAGATTTTTGCTATAAAATCTTTTATCGTAAAAATTCTAAAACTGATTGGTTAAAAAAATTGTGATTTTAAATAATTATACTGAATTTAAATCTGAAATTTTGAGTTTTTTTTTTAACATATTTTAACATATTGAGTTTTTTCATATATTATAAATTGTCAAATTTATAGGTTTTTATCAATTTTATTCATATAAATAATGAGTTTATTAAAAATGAATTAAAAAAATAATAAGAAATAGATCTCAAAATAACAAGAAAAAATTGTTTAGAATTAATTAATCAAAAGTATTATATAACAAAATACATATAAGGTGATTGGTGGAGACTTTTAAGATTTTTTTTTTTAAAGTTTTAAAAGTCTGATTTTTGCCAATCACATTTTAATTATTTAAAAGTCTTGTAGTTAAAGTCTTCACAGCTTTGTGTCAATCATCCCCTAAAACTCAAAACTTTTTTTTCTTACCTTAATAGTGATTAAAAATCTTTATAAAACTATTTATAGTTATCAATCGGCCCTTAATTTTTTTAAGTCACGTTTAGGAAACTTTAAAAAACAAAGAAAAAAAATTAAAGTGGCTGTGGTTGTTTTTAAAACAATTTTTTTTTTATAAAAGTCGAATTAGAAAAAAATAAACTGTAAGAACTTTCCACATTCTTGTATCAACCCCCTCAAAGACAAGAGAATACTATTAAACTACTAAGTAGCTGAATTTGGGCTTTAAAAAGATCCAGATTCGTCGGCCTAAAAGCCCATATAATGGTCATCGGAGCGTGATGGTCACTCCCGTAAAGGGCGCGTTATAGAAGATACTCTTGTTTTTTGCGTCTCACTCGGAAGAGAAGCAAAGAAGTAGATCAATCTCAGCCGTAGTCATTCTCCGACTAACTGTTTCTGGAGTTGAATTCAAAACCCTGATTTGATCCTCCTTCTAGTTTTGAATTTCACATGGGAGAACAATCTCCTTCTCAACCATCGACTCAATCCCAAACTCGACCACAATCACCCAAACCCGAAACTCATAACCTAATTCCGCCGGAATCCACCCATGCATGCCTCGATTCAGCCGGAGTTTCAGGCTCAATCGTCTCATCTACCACAATCGACGCTCAACGGATCACTGAATTAGGCAATTTGTCGTCTCCACCATCCAAAATCCCTCTCCGTCCTCGGAAAATTCGGAAGCTTACACTCGATGGAGACGTTGCCGGTGAAGACTATAAGGCGGAGGATATCTCCTCTCAGGAAACCTCGCCGCTCGCGACGGGCGGGAAATTTTCCGGTAAAGGTAAATTATCGCAATCACGAGCTATAATTGTGCCGCGGATTCAAGCTCGGCCTCTTACATGTGAAGGCGAGCTCGAAGCAGCGATTCACTATCTTCGTAATGCGGATCCGTTGCTCGCCGCGTTAATAGACGTTCATCCGCCACCGACGTTTGAGTCGTTTAAGACTCCGTTTTTAGCGTTGATACGGAGTATACTCTACCAACAGCTTGCTGCAAAGGCCGGCTATTCTATTTATACACGATTTGTTGCTCTCTGCGGCGGCGAGATTTTGGTTGTCCCTGAGACGGTCTTAGCCTTAAATCCTCAGCAGCTTCGTCAAATCGGCGTATCGGGACGGAAGGCAAGCTATCTTCACGATCTCGCTAGAAAGTATCAAAACGGAATCTTGTCAGATTCGGCGATTTTAAACATGGATGAGAAGTCTTTGTTCACTATGCTAACAATGGTTAACGGAATTGGGTCTTGGTCTGTTCATATGTTCATGATTAATTCTCTTCATAGACCAGATGTTTTGCCGGTTAATGATCTCGGTGTTAGGAAGGGCGTGCAGATGCTTTATGGCTTAGATGACCTGCCTCGGCCATCGCAGATGGAGCAGCTTTGTGCCAAGTGGAGACCGTACAGGTCAGTGGGTTCGTGGTACATGTGGCGGCTCATTGAAGCTAAGGGCACACCAACGAGTGCTGCTGTTGCAGCTGGAGCTGCTATGTCGTTGCCGCCGTTGGAAGACATGCAACAAGAACATCAGCAGCAACAGCTTCTGGACCCTCTTAATAGTGTGTTCAGTATCGGGTAAGTAAAGCTTGGTTCTTTCTGAAATTCTCTGTGCTTTCCAGTGTGCTTAACTTAGGTAGGCAGATTGTGTCACCACTGTTACTTGCTGCAAATGCAAACTAATATGTTTGTATGGTTTGGATCTCCTAAGATTTATATATGTGCTTTGTCCAACTATTTGTGGAATGGGCTTATGGTTGATATATTATTTTAAATCTCCAAGTTTAGAATTAATGATTAGTTGTTTACATTCATGTCATGTGTGACAAAAAGTAGAGAGTGAGGATTGCATTACCTCGATTGATTGAGTTTTTCGAGCTATTCTCTTACAATCTCTCCATGTATGAGCTATGCACAGTTTTCTGAGGTTTGCTCAGGCGTAAACCATTTTCTTGATTCTTTTGACCCTTTCCAACAAGCATGATATAACATAATACATTTTGTTTTACGCTACTTCTAACCATCGTTCTATGACTCTTTAACAGGGCTTGGGGACAATCATAGTTGTTCTTCCACTCTGTTATCTTTATTCATGGATGCTCTAATGGCTTACGTGAGTTCGTGTTTGTTCTGGACTTGGGGTTGTATCTATTATAAAAGTGTGGAAGAAAGAATAAAAGGAACTGTTTTTAGATTGGGTTCCTTGAGACACAAGCTGAAGTACCAGTGAATATGATCTTCTTAGTCAGTGAAAGAGTCTGTAATGTTAAGAGTATAGCTATAATGACAAAGTGTCTTCTTTATTTTTGTCGGAGACCTAATAACTCTTGACAGAACTTCCTCTTTATCTCTAAAACAGATCCACATTTCTGTATCGCATCCTCTAATCTGTCTAATTGTCTAAAACTTACCGGTAACAGTAAAAAAAATATCGAAAAGAGAAGAAATTGCTGACCAAGTAGCAAGCGACTCTTATGTTTATTACTTCATTGTGGTCGGTCACTGGGTAAATAATTTTTTACGAAAATTATGAATAGGCCCATTATAGGCCCAATATTCAAAATTAAAATAAATCGTAATTTGTAAATACTTTAATTTCAATAGGTGCGAGTCGATCTGTGGACGGGAGGAAAAAGTATCCAAGAGTTTGTACCCGCCTTCGCCGCAACCGCAGTTCCTGTCGCCGGTAAATTCTGTTTCTTCTTTTCTAGATCTCTTCTTTTCTTTCCCCGTTTGACTTTTTTTCTTCAAAATTCCTGATTCCAGATTCCTTTTATGCAACTTTACTGTTGCTAAGCTCGTAAACCCTAGCTCGGTGAACGTTTGCTACTTGTTTCTGGTTTATTCTAATGAGTGCGGATGCATCTTGAATGTTGAATGAAACAATTGAATTCTCGCTTTGGACATAGTAGAGAATCATCAAACACTGATTGGTTGTTGCTTCAGTACTAATTGGTGAAATTCTCAGGAACAAAGTGTGAGCAAAAAACAACAGATCATGGATGAAGAAGAGCCTCGTGGTGAAGAAGAATGTAGTATATCACTGTTTGATTATTCTGTGGAGAATCATTTGAAAGCCGTGGACTCCATTAGTGATCTCTGTGATGAAGCTAGTGTTGATATTGATGAGAATGATATCAACACATTGTTATCATCAGTTACGTTCTTGAGGTGCGCAAAGAGTAAATTATGTATTCATATAAACATCTTTTTATTACTTCTGTATATTCCCTGGTCAGCTCTATTTAGAAGAAGCTCATGTTTAAGTGATAAAGATCTGTCGCAACTTCTAGGTCGATTTGATTACATGGTTATAGAAAAATGTTTCTCATTGTGGCAGTAAGAGTATTCTACTAGTCGGTTTAACACTCACAAATCTAATCGTGCCTGCTGAAATTTTTTAGGGAATGGAGGCATTTTACTTACAAACCTAAAAGTTTTGCATTCTACAACGAGGCTGGAAGAAGCCATGAACCAAAGGATACAAGCAGTCAAACTTTGCCTCAATTTTCTTCGGCACGAGCTCCCAAGGTGTGTGTAATATCTTTACGCTAGAAGATGATTTTTTACCTTGGTTCTTACCTTCCATTTACTTTTAAATTGCTTCAACGACAATGTTGTTTTGAATCAGTATTCTTATTGGTGCAGGTTAGGATACATGACGATGAACCATCATCATCATCTGGTGAAATCAGGTAATAACTAAAATTTATATGAGCTCTGATCATTTAAACTGTTCAACGGATTCTGCTAGCTAGCAAAAGTAATACCCCACTCGGAGATAGAAAATTTAATACAATTAATCTTGACGATGGGAAATGAACATAGGTTTCCCAGTTAGATTCACTGCTAATTTTATGTTCAAATTTTAGACGTAACATATAAAGTTTGGTGATTGAATTAAGCTGGTACGAACCAGGACTAGGTTGGTAAATGGCTAGGCAGCATATTGATAGTGCATGTTTGTGTATATATCTCTGCTCGTCCTTTTCTAATTATCAACAAGAGTTGTGCTAGTCATGACCGTTTATGTGATGGATTATTATTTTCACCTTTGCAGCAAGGATTTTGTGATGCATGTTGGAGGCTCTGTTTGGGCATTGGAGTGGTGTCCCAGAATTCATGGAAATCCAGATGCTCAGGCAAAATGTGAGGTGATTAGGTCATATTTTCTGTTTCAATACCCGTAGAAATGGGAATCTCGGGTTTTCATTGTTATAAACTTTACTGTTGCAGTTTCTAGCTGTGGCTACTCATCCGCCTGACTCATACAGTCACAAGATAGGTGTTCCTCTTGCAGGTCGAGGCATCATTCAGATATGGTGCATTATAAATGCCACTTGCAAGAAAGATAGCGCCTATTTTTCAGAGAAGAGTCAAAAATTGACAGGAAAGTCACGGAAAAAACCATCTAGTGAAACTACTGAAACAACAGAACCTAAGAAGCCGAGAGGTAGGCCCAGAAAGCATCCAATAGAGACAACAGAGCCCAAGAAACCAAGAGGTAGACCTAGAAAGAAAAGTACTGCCGAGTTACCTGTTGAGCTTGATGGTAACATTCTTTACGTTGAAGCTCTGTCTGTTCGGTATCCAGAAGATTCAGTTGTTCCCGCAACTCCTCTTCGGATACTACGGGAAACTCCAGTAACAGAAACTAAGGTCAACAATGAAGGTTCAGGACAAGTGTTGTCTTCGGAAAATGCAAATATCAAGCTTCCCGTACGGAGAAAGAGACAAAAAACCAAAGGTACTGAAGAAAGTTGCAAACCCATGCTATTAGAAAATAGTGAAGCTGTTGGAAATGTACCGCGGGAACCGTCCTCAATTATTTCTGAAGACATTGCTCTTCCAAGGGTTGTCTTATGCCTGGCCCACAACGGAAAAGTTGCCTGGGATATGAAATGGCGTCCCTCATATGCCGATGATTCTCTTAATAAGCATAGAATGGGATATCTAGCTGTCTTATTGGGGAATGGATCTCTGGAAGTGTAAGCTAACTACTTCTTCTCTTCTTTTTATCCTGATGCATTATGTGCCCTGCACAATTTTTCCCTTATGCTTTGATTTCTATCACTGTATGCCACATCGCCTTTGTTTTCAACTGCATTGATATATTATATGCAAATTTAGTTTGTGTAAGCATATTTGCAATCTGCAATGATATAGAATATTTCTAGGGTGCATATAGTATGCAAAATAATGAACGAACTTATGTAGGTGGGATGTTCCGATGCCTAAGGCAACATCAGCTGTATATTTATCTTCAAAGAAAGCTGCAACAGACCCTCGTTTTGTGAAACTGGCTCCCGTTTTCAAATGTTCAAACTTGAAATGTGGTGACACGCGGAGGTCAGTAGATTTCTCCCGTGTAGCCAGTTTTTGCTTGTTTCATGGAATGGAAAACAAAGCAGTCCTTTTATTACACTCTCACTATCTGTCTTTATTGGGTTTCTTCTGATATGGTACTCATCTATTTTTGCACAGTATTCCTTTGACAGTTGAATGGTCGACTTTAGGGAACCCTGATTTCCTACTGGCTGGATGCCACGACGGCACGGTAAGTAGTAAATTATCTTCACTGTCTCCATCATATTCTTATCTCCTTTTTCTTGCATGTGTAAATGTATTTAGGAAGAAGAACTGCAGTGCTAAATTGCATTGACCCGTTAGTTTTTTTTTTTTTGTTATCATGCATCAGGTTGCTCTCTGGAAATTTTCTACAACTACATCTTCAGAAGGTACTTACCTGATAGTTTCTTTTCACATTGTGGCTAGAGAGGGTGATTTCTTCTGTTGATCTCGCATTTACTTTTCAAGTTTTCTCTGTGCAGATACAAGACCTTTACTTTTCTTCAGCGCAGATACAGCTCCTATTAGGGCAGTTGCATGGGCTCCTGGTGAAAGGTCAGTGAAGAGAAATCACACCCAAAAAATAAAACTACTGCTACAAACTATACCGTGAGAGGATTCACTTGTTAATCAAAGTAATTTCTGAAAAACTTCCAGTGATCAGGAAAGTGCAAACATAGTAGCTACTGCTGGACATGGAGGTCTGAAGTTTTGGGACTTACGGTACACTTCACTAAACATCAGCTTTTACATCATCTTTCTTTAAAACTTCGAGTCTGATGCAATTTATACACAAGACTCCTGTATAATGTTTAATTGGCATTTTGTGCCATAGCTTATTGCTTGTTTCCCATGTGTTTTTTTTGCAGTGATCCGTTCCGTCCTTTATGGGATTTGCACCCAGTACCAAGGTTTATTTACAGCCTCGATTGGTTACAAGATCCAAGGTATCAAGCATATAGCTCTATCCTCAGTTGATTATATTAGATCAATGGTTCGAAGTACTGATTAAACGTGGGGTTTCAAATATCTGTAGATGCATTTTATTGTCCTTTGACGACGGAACGTTAAGAATCCTAAGCTTGGTGAAGGTTGCGTATGATGTTCCTGCTACTGGAAAGCCTTATCCTAACACTAAACAGCAAGGGTTAAGCGTTTATAACTGTTCTACTTTTCCCATCTGGAGTATTCAAGTATCAAGGCTAACAGGTAATTGTTCTTTATGGTCTTTTCTTTGAATTCAAATATTCATAATCATCTATTCGTCATTATAAGTGAAGTTAGAATTTACACCAGCTCGAGAATTAACGATATAACTTCTCAGGCATAGCAGCCTATTGCACTGCAGATGGGTCCATTTTCCATTTCCAGGTATGTTATAATCTGCACAATTACTTTCACCTCTTCTGTTCCTTTAAGATGGTAAATTATCAATTTATTTAAGATTTCCTTTTGTCTTGTTGGGATTTACTTGCAGCTTACGACCAAAGCAGTGGAAAAAGACACAAGAAATCGGACTCCACACTTTCTTTGTGGGCAATTGACAATGAAAGATTCCACCTTTATAGTGCATAGTCCAGTTCCAAACATCCCGATCATATTGAAGAAACCGGTTGGTGAGACTGGTGAAAAACAGAGATGCCTTCGAAGTCTCTTGAACGAATCTCCTAACCGATACGCATCTAACGTTTCAGATGTTCAGCCTCTAGGTTAGTGGATACTCTACGATAGAGACTGTCACACCAGTCTCTCTAATATGGTCAAGTCTCCTGAGTACGTTAGTCCTTGTCTTGGTTTACTTGATTTTTGCAGCATTTGCACACGAAGAAGATCCAGATTTAGAGCCTGAATTTGAAGGAACAAACAACAGAGCACCAAAATCTAAGGCTAAAACAGGAAAGAGCAACATAGGAGAAGGCGACGAAAACAGCAGAGCATTGGTCTGTGTTAAGGAAGATGGCGATGAAGGAGGAGGAAGAAGAAAAGAAGCAAGCAACGGTAGCACTGGAACAAAAGCTGAAGGGTTCCCGCCTAAAATGGTGGCAATGCATCGTGTGCGATGGAACATGAATAAAGGAAGTGAGAGATGGTTGTGTTATGGTGGAGCAGCCGGGATTGTTCGGTGTCAAGAGATTGCTCCAACCTCAAATTGGAGACCTCAGAGATAACACTATAGTCCCATGTTACAGTAGACACTTTACCATCTTAAAGTGTTTACTCCAAAAAAAAAAAAAAATGTAGAGTGTTGTTGCAATAAAGAATGGCAGAAACTTATTCAATTCAAGAACTTTTTGATTTTGTGGTCAAAAAAGGGAACAAACCCTGTAAATATGTTATAGAACGGATCAAAACCGGAACTGGAACTTCAAGTGAGAAGCAAACAGACTCCGGATGAACTTACAAAAAGGCACTTTTAACTTTGTGCCAAAAAAACCCTAAATCTTACAATGGTACAGCATTTCCTATTACCTTGTAAAAACAAAACAAAAACTTCCGAATACTAATCTTGGATGAGTATAACAATAATCCAACTTTTGTTTGTTGGATGAGTATGACTCTTGACTTCGGTGTTTCATTAAGAAAGCCGAAACAATGCGAAAGTGCCCCGGACAAAAAGAAAGGGATCATGAAGTACCTTTAGTGTTTTAACTGGTAGGATGAAGAATGTATAAGTTATCCGACTTGCATTCGACATTGACGGCCATGGACGTTCTTGAGCCTTGTAAGTTCTTTCCGTCTCTTTCTTGCTTCCGCTGCAGCCGAAGATCCTTGCTTTTTCCCCGGTAGAGAAAATAAAACATGATGACCAGGTGGCCTCAGCGTAACACCATTTGTTGTCTCAGAAATATCTTCATGCTTTAAACTATAAGCTTGTGGCGTTACAGGAAAACCCTCTCCTCCTTCTGAGAGGACTTCAGTTGCAGATTCATTGAGATCATATAAAGGTCTGGTTTCGGGTGAAACAGAGTCCTCTTCTTTGATTCTAGTTGGAAAATGGGACCACGGAGTTTTTGTGACCTCTAACGGTCTTGCAGAAGAATCATCGATATGATGCCCGTTTGAAAAGGTACCTCTTTGTGTATCTTGAAGCCCAAAGGGAACACCATTGCTGTGATCAGGATGAGGGAGGAACCAAGGGCAAGGTACGACATAAAATTGAGTCTTTTGGCCATTATCATCTGCAGGATTTTCATGCTCCTGCGGGGTCATAGTCTTAGCAGAAGCTCCTCCCCAGGTGGCAAATTCGAGTGGTGATATCATTGGATTTGATGATTGAGTAACAGGAGGCCAGCAGAAAAGCTGATATGGGTTCTGGTTGTAGAAGTAATACGGAGTCGATGATGTGGACATCTCAACTGGATTGGGTGATTCTTCAGGTTCTTTCATATCAGGTTTTACTGACTTTGATACCTATAAAACAGATGGAAAATCAGATATGGCAATGTGAGCAATAGTGTTCCTGATACTTTCATGGTGTTTGATCAATTGTGTAACCTGTTCCTTTAAATGCCTGTTCATCGTCTCCAAAGACTTAAACTCTTTCAAGGCCCAATCCTTTTCCTGCCAGCAGAAATGTCATTAAGTATAACAACCGTCTATTAGGTTCACTATTGCTCAGTGGAAATGTAAATCGAATGGTTTACTCACCTTCCTCAGATTCTCATTCTCATATGTCAGATCAGCTGCTTTTTTACTCAACTCCTCGCACATTGCCTGGATATACATAGGAACAAATACTTAGTATCACTGGTCTATTATGCAACTAACTTCCCTGATATGGAACTTGACAATTACAAGTTCAGGAGAAACTTGTGATAGAACTAACCATAGGCAACATCAGTAAACTAAACTCAACCTAGGGTGGATGTTAAGAATACCTGTCTTCGCCGAATTGTCTGCCTCGCAGATTCTCTGTTAGCTAAAATTCTTCGGATTCTACGTTCTTCTTTTTCAGCCTAGAGAATAGAAATAGCACGTAAGCTCTCAACATAAGAGTCACAAAAAAAAACAAAAAGAAGAGAAAAGTTTTGAACTCCCTATATAATAACCATACCTCACTCAAATTCTGCCTTGATCGGCCACAGCCATTTGATCTACTACACCTTATGGTCGAAGCAATATTTGGTTTAGGTGTTTCACCATTCATTTCAATTTTAACCGGAGCTTTGGTTAGTTCTTTAATTATAGGTTGAACTTCTTCGTCTTCTTCTTCTTCTTTCAGTAATCGTTCCTATTATAGAAACATCTTTATCAACTACTTCCAGTAAAAACAAAATAAAAACTACTAATCATCAGATTCTTTTACCAAAAGCTTAAACTTGTTAAGAGCAATTCAAAATCATGGGATAGACTATGACATAAGTAATTGTTCATGTTATCCACCTAATCAGTGTGTAATCTCTCTATTCGAAATCGATTATTTGGATCTAAACACACAAAAATATACATAGTTGTATATATAGAGAATCAGTAAGAGTGAGATTCCAAAAATTTGAAAACAGACTAAGAAAGAAGAAAGCGAAGAGCCGGTGGTACCTCAGCGAGATCCGGAGTCGGTAACGTTTCCGAGTCAGGCGGTTTCAACAACGAGTCAGACGGAGGAGACTCAGTAGTCTTGACTCGCTTCCTCACTCGTTTCCCTTTACTCCCCCAACTCGAAGCAGATTCGAAAACCTGCTCTCGCATTATCGCAAGCTGCGCCAAATCCGCCAATGCCTCTGCCGCCTCAAGCTCCGTCATATTCGCCGCCGCCGCATCCTCCCCAGACGAAGAAGACGACGAGCAACAACTCGAAATAGGCTCCAAGTCCATTCAACAAACAAAAAAAATTCAAAACCAAAAGATGTTTGCAAACAAAAAAAAAATGTACCAGAAGAACAAAAAAAAAAAGAAGAGAGAGATAGAGAGAGAACTGTATGTAACTTTCCCACAGGACTAGTTGTGTAGAGTGAGAGAGAGAGAGAGGGAAAAAAATTGCCAGAGGAGCCCACCGATGGTGAGAGAGTGACACGTGTAATGCCAGCTCATCGTCTACAATTGGTTGCTTAAGTATAGCCCATGTATCTGTGACCGCCACGTCTCGCTTTATTTTACCAAGTCAGCAAAATCGGCACGTGCGGAGTGAGGCGTGCGTGCGAAGCCGAGATTTGGGACCGCGAACCTCAGAACTGGGAAGCGGAGGCGCAGAGTTTAAGATGCAAGGTCGGTTTGAGCAGCTCAGATTTTGACACGTGTGATGCTCTTATTGGATATTTACGTGGCGCCGTCTGAGCCATGAGATTCAGAGTGAATTATTACGGCTGAGCTTTTTGGTGAATCCACCAACACACAATCATTCTATATATGGGCTGGGTTTTCGTATAAAAACAATCGGCCCATCACAATCATAGAGAACCCTTAGCTTCAACTAATGAGACAATGTATGTGTGTCATACTTGCTTATGATGTGTGTGGGGGTTCTTGAGCTTTGTAAAAATCAAAAATAAAATGATTTTGTTACAAAGCGGAGCTTGGCGGAATCAAACGCACAAATTCATTTAGTTAAAATGTCTAGAAGATAATGGTTATGGTCAATCAGCGATTAGTGTAGACCGGTTTTTTAAACAATGCTATAGAGACTAGTAGACCTTATCAAATATAGAAATGGGCCAAGTAAGCATCCTCAATGGGGAGTTCTTAGATAAGGGGTTCTTAAAATTGTATGTATATAAAATAATAATTAAATATTAAAGAGGTTTTTAAAAGAAGAGAGGAAATAGGTTTTTAAAAGAAGAGAGAGGAAAGAGGTTTTTAAAAGAAGAGAGAGGAAAGAGGTTTTTAAAAGAAGAGAGAGGAAATAGGTTTTTAAAAGAAAAGAGAGGAAAGAGGTTTTTAAAAGAAGAGAGAGGAAATAGGTTGTTAAGATTGTATGTATATAAGATAATAATTAAATATTAGAGGGGTTTTAAAAAAAAGAGAGAGAAGTTCTTAAATTTGTTATTTAAGAAACTTTCATGGTGGAGTTTTCAATGAAGAGAGAGGAATTGAGTTGTTAAGAGTGTATGTATATAAAATAATAATTAAATATTAGAAAGGTTTTTAAAAGAAAAAAGAAGAACGAGGTTGATAAGATTGTATATATATAAGATAATAATTAAATAATGTTAAGAAACTCAAATTAAAAAACTTGGGTTGGAGATGCTCTAACCTTAACGTATGATAATGGGTCCATCTTTATGAAATATCATTGATAGTATTCTATTGACGCATATCATATATTGCTTGAGAATATTATTTATACGTTCGGTACGATTAGAGGGATATAAATTTTGCTCGAGCTCATGCATTTTGTTTGAAGACATAGTGTTACACAATATTTATGCATTGAAGATGAAATAAATAAAATCAGTTACACAAGTCGTTACTTTTTTCTTTCTTGTTTTTTCAATGGTCCGATCTTCAGCTCTTTTTGGTATATAAACGCACAAACTTTAGTTATTCCTCTTTTTAGAAATGGATTCCCCATTCCCTGCAGAAAGACCAAAAAAATTATATATTAAGGAGTGATTATGGAAACTTTTAGACAACAATGGTGCTTATAGTTTATTGGAACAAAATTATATGTATAGTGTTTGTTATATAATAAATGTTTAGTTCTTATAATGTTTAACCTAGGTGAGATACTATACTATTGATCGGATTGAATATGGGTTGGGTTTCATTATTAGTACAATTATCATGTTACTATCGAAGAAAAAACAAACATTACGGAATAGCAAAACAGTTTTGTACCAAAAAAGATTAAAAGAATCGTAGACATACTTGGCTTTATCACTGAACCATCCGTATACAGATTTGACGGTGGAAGATACGGTGTCAACGGCTTGTGGGCCGCCGTGTTCATTGAATGCATTGGTGACACCCGTCACGGCGGAGTCTAGTCTCTGCCCAACCGTCGGCTGTTCCTCGGCCAAGATTGCCACCGAGTTTATCGAGACAAGTAGCATTACCGACAACACCACAGCCATCGATATTCTCGCCATCCTATCTCCGACAAACTATTTTTCGTCTTCTTTTTCTTTGTTTAATATAAACTAGAAGTATTATAATGGTTTATTTTTTAAATGTTTTATTTGTTTGGTCTAGTTTGAAAGTTCTATATTTATATGCGAAGGAGATTGAAAATGTAATTCAGTATGGTTTTATTCACCGGTGTAAAGATCTACCGTTAGTGGCGGTTACGTCGAAAATAGTACGACGTGAGATGGTTTTTAGTTTTCATGCGAGTTCCAAATTAAGCATCAGTTTTGTGGTTTTTTCCGTATTCATTTTATCGGGTTCATGTAGTGATAATCCGTTTTCTTTAAATTTTTATAAAATATGTATTTATTTACATGTGATATTTTAACCTTTAGTATATTTTTCTAAGTTAATATTAAAATTAGAGTTCGAATTTTTCCACTACGAAATACGAATCCAACCATGGTTGGTCACTTTAGATGCTTCATATCGCCTCGTGATGTAAGCTAGTTTATATTGATAACTTCAATTAAATTATCGCCTTCAATAACCCTCTAAAACTATATCAAAATATAAAACAAAAACAAAATTCCCAAAAATGAACTAATAATCGAATTATAATTCAAATAGGCAAAACCACAATAGCTACATAATTGATGTGAAATAAGATGAAACATAAGAAATAAGAAGCACAATGAAAAGGGAACGATACAGTACTCATCATTAAGCAAGAAGAAACATATTCCTTTGAATCTTTACATAGCAATCTTCACGTCAACGTAACAGACATTTTCACTGGATTCTCATATTCTTCATTAACCTGTCCCAATTAAAACCAATAGAGTTATTACAACTTGAGTATTCGATTAATTAAAGCCTTTTCGAGTTCCAGTTTTGCTTGGTAAACAACTCGACTCTAAGATAGCACTTTTGTTGATCACCGACCAGTGAAAAGTTAGAATCACTTTTGCATATTTATATACGGTTATATATAGCTAATCATATACGAATAATATAAAATTAGATATATACAATATATAAAACATCTAATCATACATATATAAGATTCAAAGTTGAGGACAATGAGCATGTGATGATGCACAAACAGGATTAGATTTCATGTGACAACCTTTCTTATTAATGAGAATGCCGGAAATAGAAGGGATGGTGCGTGTGGTTGCATGTTTCTTATTATTATGCATATTATTTTATTATTATATATATAGTCTAACGTGCATATTAGTCCAATACTTATCAGATATTGAAACGATTTTCACTACACATGTTTTTTATTAAATAACTACAGAAATCACAAAAACGAATGTAAATTCTAAAAATTTGGTCTTGGCCAGAGTATATATAATTCACAAAACGACCACGAATTCTAAAAGATTTGGCAACAAAAAGATTTCACCTTAAATCAAAATCATTGATGCCTCTTGATTTACTTCCAACATCGACGGATTTGTATATAGGCAAAGGTACTAAGTCTCGTTCGATGTTCATGAGATCTTCAACGAGGATGTCGTAGTGACGTTTTACTTCCTCTGCAGATTTACTTCCGACTGCTTTAGCTATGTTTTGCCAACGGTCGGGAGTGTCTTTATCGTAAACGGCTAAAGCCCTCTCGAACATCTTATTTTGCTTAGACGTCCACGATGAACTAGAGCGCATGGAACTTGAGGCCATTTTATTTACCTTCTTTTGGGAAAAACAATATGAGATATATAAACAGTAGAAGAGAAAGAAAAGGGATCGATGCTAAGTTACGAATACAAACGAATGCCAAAATAGGCTCCTTATATGGAGGAAAAGAGAGTTGAGAGATTCCGCAAGTTGTAGTATTTATCCAATTTGTTTAGGTTATATACCAAAATACAGAATTATAAATATTTTTATGGGTCTACTGTCTACATTTCTTTTGGGTCCATACGGTTTTTGAGAGAATAGTGCATGTCGAGAAGTCAACCATATTAACGTTCATATGTGTTCTTATAAAATTTAATATTAGCAAACCTTACAGTGATTTAATTTTTAATGGGTATGAATGATATATATATATATATATATATATATATATCAGATTAATAGTAAAATAACTAAATAACTAAATAAATGTTAGCGACACAAACTGAACTAAAATTTTGTATAATAGTTATAAAATGTTAAAAAGCTAGTTTTATTAGATTATTCACGTTTTGCTTTTTTCTAGTTATATTTTAAGTGATATATTACTGAATTATTATTATTATTTTTTTAAAGTGAAAAGTTGATGAATATTTTAAATAGTAGAAAAATAGCGGAATCAAGTTTTCAATACTTGAAAATGTTGAATACCAATTTGTTTGATTACAAAAAAAAATTAAGTTGTTAGAAAAAATTGTCATGCTTAATGGTAGGCATACATACTATAGTTTTGAATCTTCAAAATAATTCATATTATTTTATGAAATTCACTATATTTTCAAAAGATTTTTAAAATAATTCAACTGGATATAATATCTAGATAAACGATTAAATAAAACTATGTCTATCTATGAAATTATATGTTTTAACGTTCAATTATTATTTATTGAACCCTATGCATTGTGCAGAAGTAGAATTATCGCGTAAAAATATTATGTGATTCTAATCTTCTTTCTCTTTTTTGATAATTGGAATATCCTAAATGAAAATTCAGACCTGTTAGTAATTATAATCTGCCATATAAAGGAATCGTTTTTTTTTAAATTATTAACATAACCACATAAAGGAATCATTAAATCTTAAAAGAAAAAAAAGTTAAACGCACCGGTATTTAGAGGAAAAAAAAAAGAGTGGACAAACAAGATCCCGTCTTTTATACTCCAATGAATCAGATTCGCCTTAGCTAATATGTAACTAGAAAAAAAATGTGCTGATACGATGAATCATAATAGTTTATTCACATAAGAAATGGTTTTTTTCAAAACTGGAAACATGGTTATACTTATACATAATCATCGTTTTATGTGAAAAGGAAAAGAAAACGGTTTGATACAAAAAAATCTGAAGATAGAATTACAGGTTCGATATATATGTCATCTCATGTACCAAACTTCATGGAGATTTTATTAATAACTTATATTCATTTTTTGTTATTATCGATTATAAATACACAATAAAAATAATTTGAAGGAGATGGATCGATACTCTTGGGCACTTTTGTTTTGGTTCTAACAACTTATCTCGTGTGATGGAGGAAATCAAATTTGGACGACAACCATTTTGATAAGAGCCACTTAAATTTTTGCTGAAAAAAGAATAATACCATAAGAGATATTATCGTCTTCTTTTGGGATAAAATTCCCATATCCCTATCTCTGCATTATTCTTATTCATACTTGTACCTTTTATCCTTTTCTGTTTTATGAAAATGAATTTATCGTTACAACAATAAGTTTCAGAGTCGTTTCAATTATTAACTAAATTTGGTGTAGTGGTGGTGAAAACAAACTCATAAACAAACAAACAGTAGGGAGATACCCCGCATCATGTGCGCGAAAAAATAGTAAGAGATGATAACATTTTTGTTTCTGATGGTAGTAAACGTGATATCTCACGTTTTCATATTTGTTTTATTTTTTACTATTCATCTGTTATTGTTAAAAAAAAAACAAATCTTAGCAATTTAGTATAACAAATGACGGTAGCAATTTACTATTCATCTTTTATAAATGGTATAATCCATCTGAATATTTTTTATATGTTATTAGTTTGACATTTTAAATCTAATATAAATAGAAGATAACGACAACTATACATTACAATTATCTCTCCATAATATATAGTTAATATTTCATAAATTTTTCTATATATCTTAATTTGTTCATTATATCAAATATATATATATATATATTTGATACATATATAAGTCTTGATAAAGAATTAAAAAAAATTTTTAAAAACATTATAACACAATATTATATTTTTGTATTTTGTTTTTGGTATAGAAATATAATTTTCAGTTTGTTTAAATTTCCTAATCCTTATATAATTATTTTAAAATAAAGTCAAAATATTTTAAAAGCAATATATCTATGATATAATAAACTTTTTCCAAACCAAAGAAAATGAAATTTAAGGATATTATGATACACTCTTTTTTCACCTCACTAGAGAAATGAGGATCCATTAGAGGCGAAGCTTTACATATATAAAGCCTCAAATAAACCACAAGTGCATGGTTACACCGAGGTAGTACTTGAGGGTCGATCCCACAGAGAATAAAGATTGCACACCAAAGATACGAGAAACAAACTAAGCTAGAGCAACACGTTTTTATGGGGTTTTATGTTTTATCCAAAATGTAAAAAAAATGCAAGAAAGAAAACACAAGACAAAAGGGTTGGATTATGAGTTAAACTATCAAAGAGATGATTAACAATCAAACAATGAATCATTCGGAAGCATTAAACATTATCCTAGAACATGGAACACGAATACTAGATTAACCCACTCTCGTGGCGTTAACCACTTCATCGATTACCAAATTTAGCTAAACTTTCGTTTGCAAATTTGGTACCAACAAGCATTATAATCAAGTCCATTAAGTTCACTAATCACCCTAACATCAGCTTTCGTTGGCTAGGGAAGAGAAGCTCACAAAAGGCTCGGTTCAAGCAATTCATCCAACACCTTTCGGGTGTGAAATGCCTAAGTTCAAGAATCGAATGAACAAACCTAATCTAGTACTAACACCGCTTACTCGAATCTATCCCTAATGCATGGGATGAGACCAAAAATCTATCTAATCTAAGGTGTAGATCTAATTCGGTTTGTCATGCCAAACTAGAACTACCTAATCTAGGTGTAGTACAAAACTTTGGTTTATCATGTCAAGTCTAGCATTAAGAATCAACCTAAGTGAAGGATTTCTCCAAGATCATCCTAAATCTTCATTATCTAACCATCAAGACAAATTGACCAATGATGCATAAACATTCAATTCACATTCATTCTTATGACGTAGAACACTCAAGTAGACTAGCTCACTCTCATGATGCTAATCAATTTACATATCACTTATTTAAGCTATTTTGTCACTCAACAACCTATTGCAACTAGATGATCTATAATCATTAAGTATGAGTCCATATAAGTCAACAATTCATCTTAAACACAACATCCATTGGCTAAGAGTGAAACGCATGCTTGGAAAATTTCTAGACATTTCATCGAACACCTTGCGGGTGAGAAATGTCCTAAGTTCTAGAATTGAGTGATCAAGTCATTTTTAGCATTGAGATCTTTCCTAACATGAGAACAAATGTTTATCTAAGCCTAGACATCAACAATCAATCATCAAATCATCCAAATCAAGCATAAACATATCCAACAAAAAGTCAACTCACAAGAACACAAGAAAAAGACATAGAAATCAAGAACAAGAATCAAACAAGCATAATATAAAGATAGAGTGAAGAAATCTTCTCTAGAGTGGCATGAATGTTGAAGATCAACCCCAAAATATCAAGAAGAGAGAGTTAGGGTCGAAACCCATTCTCAAAAGAAGAAAGCTTATGTTTTTTTACAACTTAAGAGTGTTTATAAACTTAAAAAAACGGACTGGGTTTTTATCGGTCAGTTCAATCGGTCAAATGACCGATAAAACCATCACCTGAGAGCTTTCATACTCGGATGCATCCTCCTTCGCAGCAGAATTGATATGTGTCCACTAAATCGGCTGTAACTCCTTTAATACAACCCAGAATGAGTTGATACTACTTCCATTGGAAAGCTTACCCAATTTCCTACAACTTTGATGAAGAGCTCCAAAGCTAAATCCAAAGGAATGCTTCCATCCGAGTCGATCTTCCAGACACATATCTCGATGCTTGATCTTTGATTTTATCGGTCTAGTTATATCGGTCATGTGACCGATAAAACTTAACTCCTGGAAGCATGTCAAATTTGTCTCAATGTCGCTTTTTATCGGTCACTCCCTATCGGTCATATGACCGATAAAATCCGAGTCTGTAAGCATGTCTTCATCTTGAGTCGCCTCTGATTTTCTCGGTCTGTTTTATCGGTCCAGATGACCAATAAAACTCTTCTTTCACCTCTTTGAGCTTCTTCTTCACTCCTAGACTTCGTCTTAGCCATCCGTTGGCCGTCCAAACTTCTTAACACACCAAAACACCTGAAAAAGACCAAAAACCACCACACAAGACACATATATACATCCTAGGACTCTAAAATGCAACTTAAAGCTAAATGGAACACTTATGTACAAATATGATGCATAAATGTTAGAAATGCACACAAATCAATCCTAAAAACTAAGGAATAAACACCTAAATCTAGCATATATCATATTAACAAAATTTCTTGATTTTTTATAATAATTTAACTTTTATACGAATATTTTTTTTATTAGTTTATTTTTGAAACTTAAATGGTAATTTTTTTAAATAAATTTATTAAAGATAGAGTGGTAATGAACCACATTAAAGTTTGATAAGCTAATCCAACTGCCTTCAATAACTCTTTCAGAGTAAAGACCAAGGAATATCTCATTTATAGACCATCAATCTTTTGATCAGAAAAAAAAAACGAAAACAATCAATAATTTCATAATTTTAGAAATTAAAATCTAAAGCCCATATTTTATCTTACAGAAATAAATATAAGTAGTAATAGACTTTTTCGTTTACAAACGATAAGGTGAAAAAACTTTTCAAACCTATTTGATATTTTGTAATTTCCCTGAAAATTTTGACTCGTATGGTCCACTGGTGAACAAAAGAATTAGAGTAATTTAAATATATGTATATTTTTTATATTAATTATTTTCTCTTAATATATTCAAATTCTAAAAATATATTCTTTTAGAAAATTTAAACTTTAAACTTTAAAATTCAAAAAATATTCTTTTAAAAATTAATTTAATTTTTACTCGATCTTTATGAAAATTTTGAGTAATTCAACTTTTTCAGATTTTTTAAAATTTTAAAGACAATTATAAAATTTTAAAGAGTATTCAATTTTTTGAATTAATTTTTAAATTTTAAATATTTGAAAGAGTCTTTTTTTTATTAATATATTTGAATTTAAAATTATTATTTTTAAAATTATTTAACTTTTATTCCTTTTTAATATTTTTTAAAAATAATATGACAAAATATTTAAAACAATATGACAAAATATTTGAATATGACATAGTGAGAAAAAAATAGTAGCGGAATATAACATTTTTTATTTCTGAAAACTTGTATTGTTTTATATAATTTATAAAGTGCTAAATAATAATTTAATTTGGATATGGATTAATTCAAAATTTTAAAAGAAACTTTGATATATATCGTAACAAAATTTTATAGAAAATAGACATTTAAAAAATATTTTCAAAATTTTAAAACACATATAACCTCCCTATCATATAAGTTTTAAATAAAATTTAGAGTAACAAAAATAAGCAAACTTTATCTCCACAAAATTATAAAAAACTATCTAAATATTTTTTTTTATTTTCTAATTTTTTTTAGTATAAAATTTTCGATTTTTTAAAATAGTATTTCTTCTCTTAATCTATTCATATCTTTTAAAATTATTTATTCAAAATAATTGAACTTTTAATCGAATATTTTCTATTTTATAAAAATAATTCTAGTAATTTTCTCACTTAATATATTTAAATTTTTCAAAAATATTTTTTATTTATATTAATTCTACTTTTATTTGAATAATTTATTTTTAGTTTTTTCTTAAAAATAAATAGCAAATATTTTAATTAAAATTATACAAATATTTTTTTATAATTGTATATTTTTATTACTGATTTAAATTTTTCAAAAAAAACAATTTTTAATATTAAGTTAAAATTTTCGAATTTTTTAATTTATTTTTCTTTAATATATTCAAATTTTTTAAATATATTTCTATATAGTAAAATAATTTTTATTTTATTAAATATATTTTAAATATATTAATGGCAATACATTTAAATATGTAGATTCATTATGGGTAGACGGGTAATTAACCATTCTGAGGATGAATAAGAGCATTTTGTACTTTTCTTTTAATATATAACATTGTTCAAGTCACATCATTCTTTTTACTTGTCTTGAACCAAAATCATCAAACTAATTTATAGTATTTATTAATTTCGATTTTATTACCTTAATCCAAAAAAGACAAAATTTTGGATTTGAATAAAAACAGCAAAAAAAATATTTGAATTTGGATTGGACTTAATATAAAATTATTTTTTGTACTGGGTCAACGACGAGCATCATAAGTTTATAACAAGTTTATGTTTTATTATTTATATATATCTTATAAATTTATAACAAGTTTTATATTTCATTATTTATATATATCTTATTATATAAAGTAGAGTTTTAAAGGTTACTAACTCACATGATCGCGACACGTATCATATCCATCGATTCAAGATTTCAACACATGTCAAGATTTCAACACATGTCAAGATTAAAAAAATATCAAAAATTAATATAAGTAAACTATACGAAAAAATAATTAACTACCATTATTCAGAAAATAAAAATTCTATAGGAAATTATAGAAATTATTATTTCTTAAAAAATAAACTTTCATAATTAAGAAATTTCTAATTGTAAAAAGAAAAAGAACTGTAAATATTGAACTCTATATAAACAAATAAGTAGTCTCATATTTTCACAAAAAAACAAAACATTTTTCTTCAAAAACACCATCATACATTTATGTTCATTACATTGGTAAAACATATTTTTTAAAAAGTTATTTTAATTTCATATTATGAAGTTGTTGTAAAATCTTTTTATTTTTATATTTTTATAATTATTAAATTTTCCTCTAATTTTGTTTTATTTTTCTTCTACTTTTCAGAAAAGTTAATTTAATTTATTATTATGAGTTTGTCGTAAAAACATTTTTTATATATTTTTATAATTATTAATTGTTTCTCTAATTTTTGTTATTTTTGTCTTATAATTTTTAGAAAATGTCAATCATCCAAAACAAAATAAGTAAAGAAACTCAAAATAACATCACTAATATTTTTTTATGTCCATTTGAAAAAAAAAATCAAATATGATTATAAATAAATAAATCGTATTCAAATAAATGTAAACCAAACTATATATAATCTAAATAAATAAATAATTGTATTTTTGTTAGAGGTTTCTATGGATGAATGATTTTGGATATGTGTTATCAATATTTTATTATATATTTATAGTTACGGATGATTTAATTATATTTTTAAAATTTTTTATTTTATTTTTATTTCTATAATTTTAAAAATATTAGATTATAATCTCGCATATACGCGACATCTAATCTAGTTAATATATGTACGATTGATTTTAGTAGTTATACAAGAATTTGGAAATTAAATATTGTGTAGTCTCATAGCTTAATAGCACCTTTTCTGACAGTTTGCAAACATACCACATAACATCTATACAAGTTTTAAGACATAATGAGAGTATAATGTTTTCCTATTAAAATTAGAAGATCCGAAAAAATAATTAAATCGAAAAATGGGGTTTGGTAGCTAAGCTCCACGTTGAAAGTGAATGACCACACCGTATTCTACTCTTTATAAATTTTATTATCTGTGAGATATAGTTTCGGTCACCCAAAAAAGTATTAACTAATGATGAGTTGACTTAGTGCTTAGCTCCAAAATCCTAAAAACGTAAGGACTTAAAAAGTTATGGGTTCGATTTATGTTAGGAAGAGTTTACTCTATAAAAAAGAGTTAATTTAACATGATTTAAGTTTCATCTTAAAAAAATTATAGGTTTTGGTGCGGAACCTCTTAGTCATTCAAAAAAAAAAAAAAGTATTAATCCTGCCATAGACGAATTAGTGATCTTTTGGTCAAGAATAATTTTTTGACATAAAAAACTAGATGAATTGTATCTATAGATTATACATAATCCTGTTTTGGAAATTGGATCACGAGTTTTGGATGTACTAGATGGGTTTTTTAAAGTTTTTTTTTAATATTAGTTAACCTTAAAGTAATCATTATAATTTGTGTTAAATGTATAAATTAAAATTTTCTTACTCTATCAAAGAATACACCGATTAGAAATGAGCATAGGGTCAGAACAGAGAATTTAGATGTACGGGATAAGTTAGAGTATTATTCATAAAATTAAGGGTTCTTTTTGCAAAAACCAATTAACGAAAAGAGAAACGGCAAGGCAACCCTAAATCGAGTACCATTTCTGTGATCTTCGACCTCTTCGTTCTTGTTAGGGTTTTGCCGAGATTTATCGTGCTACCTTTCATCTCTATTAAACTCTCGGAGAAAAGATGAAAATTTTCCTTGTCTCTCGACAAGCGATCCATCGCATTTCACTATTATCTTCAAAAACTCCAACTTTATGCAGAAACTTCTCCGCCATTACATCGTCAATTTCTCACTCTGATCGTCATCTGAAAAGCTATGACGAACAAACCCTATTCAAAAATGACGAAATCCCTAGACCCATTTCATCTTTCAGTCGATATTTCCACTTTACTCGTGAGTCCCGACTCAGTGAGTCTAGTGCCGCCATTGACGACTCAAATGACCAGGAAGAAGATGACGAAGACGAAGATGGGACAACTAACGAGTTCCTCTCTCGATTCGTTTGGATAATGCGTGGGAAAGTCTCTGAAGCTTACCCAGATTGTGACAAGAAGATGATTGATGGTATGCTTTTGCTTATTGTTGAGAAAGTAGTGGAAGAGATCGAAAGAGGTGGATTCAATAAAGTTGGATCAGCTCCACCTTCGCCATCATCTGAGTTTAGCGATGATCTATGGGCTACTATCTGGGAAGTCAGTAATACAGTGTTGAAAGATATGGAGAAAGAGAGGAAGAAGGAGAAGATGAAGCAATACGTTCAATCTCCAGAAGTGATGGAGATGTGTAGGTTTGCCGGTGAAATTGGTATTCGTGGGGATTTGCTTAGAGAGCTTAGATTCAAATGGGCACGAGAGAAAATGGAAGACGCTGAATTTTATGAGAGTTTGGAACAGCAACGTGATTTGGATAATTTAATTAGGGAATCTGAAACAGTGGATGCAGAGGAAGAAGGAGAAGGGTCTATTGCCTCTGGTGAAGTTGAACCTCGGAGTATTTCTCTTCCTAAACGAAAGGGGAAGTTCAAGTACAAGATTTATGGGCTTCAGTTATCGGATCCGAAATGGGGTAAAATTGCGGATAAAATTCATGAAGCTGAGGAAGAGGCTGATTGGAAAGAGCCAAAACCTGTAACTGGGAAGTGTAAATTGGTTATGGAGAAGCTTGAGTCTTTGGAGGAGGGAGATGATCCTTCAGGATTGCTTGCTGAATGGGTGGAGTTATTGGAGCCTAACCGTGTGGATTGGATTGCTTTACTTAATCAATTGCGAGAACGAAACACCAACGCATACTTAAAGGTTAGACTTTTAGTTTTGTATTCTTGAAATGACCTGAAATTTTTATGCATGATTGTTTTGGCAAATGGGTTACTCCTTTAGTGTTGGTTCTTTACTGATATCAAAGTAATCACATTTTTTCCCCCATGGGTTGAGTTGAAGTCCTGTGGTTTGAATTCTTTGTTGCTTATTAGATTGCCTCTTATCGTATTGTTATATTCATGGTCATGGCATGTAAGTCCTGTGGTTTGATTTCTTTTACTTCTTTTAATAGGATTCTTGTTGTCGTTTAATTTTATAGTCTAGGTTGTGTTATATATCTAGATGGTGGTACTTGTATACATATATCTAACATACCTTCGGAAGATGAGCAATCAAGGAGGCGCGGTCATGTTGTGTTTTAATCAATTGGTGCTGGTTTTGGTGTTTTAACAGGTGGCAGAACTTGTCCTGGATGAGAAATCGTTCAAGGCAAGTATCTCGGACTACTCAAAACTCATCCACATCCATGCTAAAGAGAACCACAATGAAGATGTTGAGAGAATTCTAGAGAAAATGTCTCGAAATGGGATCTTTCCTGACATTTTAACCGCCACCGCGTTGGTACATATGTACAGTAAATCAGGAAACCTTGAGCGTGCAACTGAAGCATTTGAAAACTTGAAGAGCTATGGGTTACGGCCAGACGAGAAGATCTACACATCCATGATCATGGGCTATGTAAAAGCTGGCAAGCCTAAACTAGGTGATAGGTTGATGAAAGACATGTTAGCAAAGGAAATGAAACCTTCAGAAGAAGTTTACATGGCTCTGCTTCGAGCTTATGCACAAATGGGAGACGCCAATGGAGCTGCAGGGATTTCTTATTCAATGAACTTAGAGTCACTCGATCCATACACTTTCGAAGAATGTAGTTTACTTGTGGAAGCATACGCGAAAGCAGGACAGACAGATAAAGCGAAAAGCAACTTTGATGAAATGAGAAAGCTTGGGCACAAACCCGATGATAAGTGCATTGCAAATGTGGTCCGAGCATACAAGGGAGAAAATTCATTGGATAAGGCACTGAGACTTTTGTTGCAGCTTGAGAAAGATGGGATTGAAATTGGGGTGATGACATACACTGTTCTTGTTGATTGGATGGCTAATCTCGGGCTTATCGAGGAAGCTGAGCAGCTTCTGGTTAAAATCTCTCAGCTAGGAGAAGCTCCACCATTTGAGCTCCAGGTGAGCTTGTGCTATATGTACGCTACTGTGAGGAATGAGAAGAAGACTCTTCAAGCTCTTGGGGTTTTGGAAGCTAAGAAAGATCTGATGGGACCTAAGGAGTTTGAAAAGATTATAGCTGCGTTGAAAAAAGGTGGGTTTGAGAAAGATGCAAGAAGAATGTATAAGCATATGGAAGCTCGAAAGTTTTTGCCTTCTGAGACATTGAAGGTGGATATGCTTGGAACACCTCGAGCTTTTGTGTCTGGATATGGTAAAATGAGACGATAAAATGTCTTTAAGTGGAGTAATCTTTTGGAAACTTATTCATCATTCTGAGTTCAATGTTCTGAGTCAACACACATTCCGAGTTCGTGTTTCCTCCATTACTTAAACTGTAGCTGTCTTCTGTAATAATATCGTTCCTTAGAATTTTGGTAATCTTTACTGCTGCTTTTTAGCTGTGAGATTTTCCTATTTCCATTTCCAACAAGTGCTTCTTTAAGGAGAGCTCCTTCCTGAAATCAACTTTCTTTTTGGTTTCTCAATTTTCAGGTTTCCATAGTCATATTATATATATCAGTTATATCTCTCCCTAATCATGAAGTTGCATATAAGTTCTCTTTTGAATAATTTCTCTCGGATCACTACAATTCTTGTCAGTTGACAAAATCGCCTAAACCGGCTACAATGTAAGCCGGTACAAATTGCCTAAACCACAGTCGGCTTCATAATTGTTACCTCAGATTTTATTAGGCATTAATCATTTGTTATGCCTAAACTCGCATCGTACACGTGTTTCTTTGTGATCTCAATTTCTTTTTGACGTCTAACTCAACTTTGTAAAAAGCGAAAATACAATTTCATAGGATATAACTTCAAGATATTCAAGGAGATAATGTACATGCGTGAATTGTGATGTGTCTGCCACGCATCGTACACGTGTCAGCTAGGATCAAAAGGACGAATTTAGTTGTTTACTTAATAAGTTTAGCAAAATATCTTGACTGTTAGTAGTTGAAGTTAAAAAGAGATTAATATGTGTTATGTAGCTAAATCTGAATTTGAATCGATTTGTACATCTTAAATATTTTCCAAGGTTATCTCCTCGTTACGTTCGATATTGATCCCAAAAGACAAAACTTCGACATCATCTTTTGTTATGTTTTATTTTTTATCTTTGTATAATTGTTTACTTTTAAGAGATTTTAGATTTTAGTTTATCTTTTTTTTTTATTTTAATCAGGGACTAATTAACCTTCACCTCAACGAAAGAAAATGGGATCCAAATCTAAAGATTAATTACTTTACTACTCGTTAATAAATAACAATCATACGAGACAAGATAAGGTTGGAAAATATCATGTTAAAATAATAATATCTCCGTATATATATTTATTTAATTTAACCAATACCACTACTTAAATCAGTGGGTTTGTACCGGAGTTTTCCAAATCCAAAACAAAAGGTTGATGGATTTCTTCTTATAATTATACGAACTTGGACCGACTAACGAAGTAAATATATAAATATCTTTGGGGATAAGAAATATCTTAGATGAGTTTGCATACTTGCATGGAGCACTATATATATAAGAATGTTAAGACATGATCCCACCAACATTAATATTTATATCAGAAATTAAAAAGACAATTGGAAAAGATTAAGAGCAAATGGGTTCTTTAATGTCAGGATGGGACTCTCCAGTTGGGGATCCTAATTCAGGTAATTAATATCATCATACATATATATTTTGGGATTAATGAGCATGCATATATGGGATTATATCGTATGTTTGATTGAATAATAGTAACTTAATGATGGTTTTTCTTCCGAAATTAACATAAATTCAGTGAGAAGGTGCAAGTCACTAACAAGAGAAGAAATCGACACTTTTTGGAAAACAAAGAAGAAGAATGAAGAAGAACATGTTCAAGCCGTTTCCAAGCTGGTAACTCAGGTTAAGACCAAACTTTTCATTTATTTATATCTTAATTCCCAACAAAAAATAGAAAAATTTCTTTATCAGTGATCTTTAGGAAAATCAGATTTTGATTTGAAAAATTACCAAAAAAAAAAAATGATCTAAAAAGCCTTTGAAATTGTTCGCAGGAAGTTGCAGAAAGCCAATCACAAGAGGAGAAGAGAGTAGAAGATCTTTTTGAGAACCAAAGCAAGAAAAGTGGATGGTAATATTAATTTTTGATATCTTACTGTCTCATATCAAACTCGTAATCTTATAAAGATTTATACAAATTGATGTGTTGGTCAGGTGGAGAAGAAGCAACTTGGCGTTCTTAAATGAGCCGAGGGAGGAAGAGGGTCGACCGAACAATTACGTGTCGCAGTTCAAAGTGGCTCACATCGCCAAAATCGCGGGATAGTAATGACGCTATAATCACCTGTTAATCACATATATATCATGTGTGTGTAATGTGATTATGTGATTAGTCGTCTTCTGTGGTGATCTAATCACCGGCTAATCACATATGTCATATACATATATAGAAATGGTGGTTTTATTTAATGTGTTGGCCATGTTATAGTATGTGAACGTGAGTAAAACATGTAACAAATTGTGTAAGGTTTTAATCTGAGATGTGTTTTTTTATTTTACATGTTCTATACTTCTATGTAAAGACTTTGCGGTTGTGTCGGGGTGTAATCTGAGATGTGGATTTGTAAATGTTCTTTTAATATATTTTGGTACGAGAACTACAAAAAAAGTTGGTGAAAGATTTCTCCATGTACGTATAGCTCAACCTATGTACGTATTTTCTAGTTATTTGCTATGTTATAATCTGAAACAACAACATTCGATATGGCCGTTGAATACAGAAGTTGGGATAAATTCGAAAATTTCCAAAACAAACTTAAAATCCCAATACATATCTTTTCTCTCCCAGAAAGCGAATGCAATAGCTGACGCACTTTGACTTTGTAGTCGAAAGTGATTGCGCTAAGCCAAGGGTACTTCGGTAACTTCCACTTACCCTGCGGTCGTTGGCTCCACAGATATTATAAAGACACGACAAATCTGAGTAGGTCAATTCTATTCTCTGAAACCCAACTCGAAAAGAAAAAAGCAGAGGATGACGAGCAAGATTCTGGTGATTGGAGCGACAGGTCGCATTGGAAAGTTCATCGTCGAAGGAAGTGCCAAGTCCGGCCACGCCACTTTCGCTCTGGTTAGAGAAGCTTCTCTCTCCGATCCAGTCAAGGCCAAACTCGTCGAGAGCTTCAAAGATCTTGGCGTCACCATACTCTACGTACGTAACTTCTCTCTTTATCTTGCGAGTGTCTATAGTGCAAATCTTGTTTTCTTAACGAATAACGCTGATCCCAATATGGTAAGGTTTAGGATTCAAATCGTCTTCTAAGTGTTTATGTATGCTTATTCAACAGTAAGTTGACTTGACTTTTGAGTAGAGATGATTTAGGATTAAACAATTTCTAAAATGTTGTGAAAATATTATTTAAAAGATTATAATTTCGAGTATAAAAAAAATAACGAATTATTTTTATATCATTATTCAAAATAATCAGTGGCTATCTTTCCAGTTAATTAGTAACATAATATTTTTATGTGGGTTTCCCAAAATCATCACGTGAATAATGCAAAATTTTGAAATAATTTTAACTAATTTTTGAGAAACTTTTCTTCCAGAACATAAAATTTAGGAAAATATCTGAATTTAATAAAAATAGATACTCCATTATCAAAAAAAAAACAAATCTAGGTCCAATAAATCCTTTTCAACTTTGTCCTTAAGTAGTTTGCAATCCCCACTGTCAAAATGATACTTTATACTTTGTCTGCTTTAGCCTTTAAGATGCCAAGCCGTAACGTAAAACATGTCAAAGAGATCATTTCTATGCATTTCGTTCTGAATCTTTGTCAATTGGAATGTTTGATATTGACGACAGGGAAGTCTAACTGATAAAGAGAGCTTAGTGAAGGCGATTAAACATGTCGATGTCGTAATATCAGCTGTAGGTCGGCCACAAATTCTAGATCAAATCAATATCATCGATGCCATCAAAGAATCTGGAAATATTAAGGTCCGTAGGTTATTTGTGTATATATAAAATTATACACACATCCTTTCTATTAGGCTCAAGAAGATCTTGAATAGATTTGGAACTAATATTTTGTCATCCAGAGATTCTTGCCGTCGGAATTTGGCAATGACGTGGACCGTACGGTGGCCATCGAGCCAACACTATCAGAATTCATCACTAAAGCTCAGATAAGGCGTGCCATAGAAGGCGCAAAGATACCTTATACGTATGTGGTCTCAGGTTGTTTTGCTGGTTTTTTCGTTCCTTGTTTAGGTCAATGCCACTTGCGACTCAGATCCCCTCCTAGAGACAAAGTTTCAATCTACGACAATGGCAATGTCAAAGGTTGTGATGTCGGTTTAAGCGTTATACCATCATCAATTATTTGTGCAAATTGTAATTGTGGTATTAATCTGTAATTCTTTTCTTTTCGTTGTAGCCATTGTCAACACTGAAGAAGACATTGTTGCATATACATTGAAAGCTGTTGATGACCCGAGAACTCTTAACAAGATTCTCTACATTCACCCGCCCAAGAACATTGTATCGCAGAACGATATGGTCGGTTTGTGGGAGAGAAAGATCGGTAAGACCCTCGAGAAGACTTATGTTTCAGAGGAAGAACTCCTTAAAAACATCCAAGGTGATGATCATTGATCACTTAAACCTTAAACACAGTTTTTGATATCCAAAGTATTAAATGAGTCACTTGCATTTGCAGAGTCTCAGCCTCCAATGGATTTTGTGGTGGGTTTGATCCATACGGTACTTGTGAAGGGCGATCTTACGCACTTCACTATAGACCCTTCTTTTGGAGTTGAGGCTTCCGAGCTTTACCCTGAGGTCAAGTACACAAGCGTCGATGAGTTTCTTAACCAGTTTGTCTGAGATAAAACTCGCCCTGTATGTTGCGTGTAGCTACTGTTAGTCTGAGATTTGATATTAGACGAAAATCTTATTTTAAACGAGGCTTCTTATTTGATTGATACGATACGTTACATAAAAGGTCCAAGTACATTATTTGACTGACATAAGAGAGAACTTGAACCACCTTATCACAAATAGTCTCATAGTGGTTCGTAGTTTCAAGGGTGAACCTTGGGAGCCCATCCTGAGATCACATACTTTTCCTCAGGCTTAGTTTTCTTAAAGGAGTCAAGAGAGAACAAATCCTTCATGTAGTTATGGACATGGGGCAAGCTCGAGGGAACAGACCAGCTTTTGAAATGGCCAAGAGCGACTTCAAGATGGTAAAGCTTTGGTGCTAAGCTAAGATCCACAGCGGAGACTCTTTCCCCGGCGATAAAAGGACCATCGTGACTCTTGAGATGGTTCTCCAAAGCTTCTAGCTCATGAAGCAAGGCCTGTTCAGATCCGTCATTGGAGTCTTTGCTCTTCAAGAAAGTCCCGAAAGTACCGAAAATGTTGGATCCAACAGAGGCAAATTCAGGAGGAGTCTTGAGAGGTGGATCAGGATACTTCTCGTCGAGGATACCAACGATGACGTCTGAATCAGTCACCCACTTGTTGTCGATCTTAAGCACAGGTACTTTCCCTTGAGGACTAATGTCCAAGAACCTGCATCGATCATATGGCCAAGTAAATTCCGGTTAACAGTTCTCGTAATAAAACTAACCAAACCCAATCCAATATCCGGTTAACAAAGCTCATATTCATAAAAAATCAACACAGCCCATGAGAGTACCAACAGTATAGAAGTAAAAACAGAGATTTAATGCCATGTAGTTCAAACAACTAACGAACTAGTGAAACAAGTTAGAGCGATCTATGGTTTTGGCGTAAGAGAAACTGACCACTGGGGTTTGTCGGAGAGGTTAATCAGATGGATTTTGTAGGTAAGATTCTTCTCCTCGAGGGTGAGAAGAGCCCGTTGGCTGAACGGACCTAAAACGACAAACAAACACTTCGATTAAAATATTTACAAACGATCGATGGTCAAAAACTCAGAATATACAAAATCAAAAGCTTAATGCGAACTATAAACATAGAGACAGAGGAGAGGGTTACAGTCGCCGAGGTGATCAGGAGCACCAACAGCAGCTTTCACGCATATTTCGAGAGCCATCTTTGATATGTTTCCTTTCTTCTTTTCTTGCAGCTACGGATGAAAGATTTGAGTTAATCAGTGAATGAAGGCTAAAAGCTTTTAAACTGAACCTTAACTCACCTCCACACACTAGTGGGCCATTTTTACCCCATGTTATCTTTTTTTTTTTCACGTGTTGTGCGTTGCAAGAGACGTTTCGAATGACGGCACATTGATAGGCCCATATCTTTTTGGGTCGGCAGGTTTTGGACCATTCACTTTTGTAAAAAGAAAAATTACTGTATAGAGCAACAAAATTCGTACTGAATATTATAGAAAAAAAGTAATTGAAGTAGATGACAAAAGACAAATGGAAATTAGGTACACAGTTGTTATGTGATAATTCCTTTTTTTTTTTTTGCGTGTAATTTATCAAATTAGCAGTGATTCTATTTCGTATTATGTTGTTTTTGAGTTGTTGCAGAAAATGATAAAAAATGATTTTATATTCCAGCGGTGATATTTATCTCGTAACATATTATTTGATATATGAATGAATCTAAGTTAAGATTTAGTTTTGTTAGGACGCTATGGTAAATTAAAAACACAATGTATTAAATCAAATAATAAATAAAAGTTTCACTTAACAAAATAATATTTCACGGAGAAATATCGTTTTGTTTTCATAACAATTGGAGGACAAAATCGTGCAAAAAAAAAGAACTCACTATTTAGGTGCAAGATATCTCTTTTCATAATTACATTTTTATAAATTAATATTGTTAGGACCGTGATATTTTATTAATTTATCAATATATTAATTAAACCGAAAAATTAATTTGGGATCAAGAAAATGTATTAATTTATCGAAATATTAATTTATCGAGTATTAATTTATAGAAGTTATACCGTATTTCATCTTTCTTACTACCATTTAAGGTATTAATTCTTATATAAATCAGTTGAATGGAATACAGTTTTTTTTTTGTCTCATTTACTAAAATAATACGAAATTAAACAACAACAAAAGTTGAGGCCCATGAAAGCCCAATACAAGATAGAAAACCCATCGAAGAAGTAAGAGTTTTACAGCATCCAACGCAGAGCCACGTAAAATGGAACTACAGTTAGGTACTTAGGTTCTGTTTTTCTAAAATGTAAAATCGAATTTAGATTTGGTTCGGTTTTTAATTTTGGTTGGCTTCGCTTATTTGCTTTTCCCTTCAGTCTTCACCTTCGACCATCATCGTCTTCTTCCTTCACTGTAGAGAGTCCTCGCTTATCTGTGAACTCGAAGAAGCTGAAGATCAATGGGAACCCTAGGTAGAGCATTTTACTCGGTTGGTTTCTGGATCCGTGAGACCGGTCAGGCTCTCGATCGCCTCGGTTGTCGCCTTCAAGGCAAAAATTACTTCCGAGAACAACGTAAGCTTCAGCGTTTTCACTCCAGTTTCGAATCCGTATGAGTGAGGATTTTCGATTGAGTTTCTTAGCTCGTCTATTAGGTTAGGGATCTGGAATTGACGTCTATTGTACTTGTGGTATAGCGATTCTGGATTTGAGTAGCAGAAGGGATTAATTGATGAACTCTTATAGGAATGTGTTTTGCTGGTCCTGATATTTGTTTATATGTTATTGTGGCTTTCTCTATAGTGTCAAGGCATCGGACACTGATGAACGTATTTGATAAGGCTCCGATTGTGGATAAGGAAGCTTTTGTGGCACCAAGCGCTTCAGTTATTGGTGACGTTCAGATTGGAAGAGGATCGTCCATTTGGTATGGTTGCGTACTACGAGGTGAGCAAGCTACTAAGCTTCAGTGTTTGGTTTTTGGCTGATTTGAGATTTTTTATGTAGTGACTGAAGTTTGGTTTGAGATATCATTTACTTCTGTAAACGAATATCTGTTCTTTACTCTTCTTTTAAGGTTTAGTGATGAATAAGTCTGCTCAATGTGGAGCTTAGCATTATGAAGAAGCCTTAACTCAAGTATTATTACATTATATCTTGATGATTCTTATTGTAGTTCTAATGGGTCTATGATATCCCCTTATATCGAATTTGAGCTGAATCCATAGTGCAAGTATCTGTAGGCTAGTTTGGATTTTTATTTGTTGTTTTTGTGATGCGCATCCAGAATGCTGGTATGTGATAAAACATTGGTACTGTACTACTGTATGGTTGAGTCTGTTCGTACTTTATCAGGAAATACTGGACTAACATACTCTCTTTTTTTTCTGCGCAGGGGATGTGAACACCGTTAGTGTTGGGTCAGGAACTAATATTCAGGACAACTCACTTGTGCATGTGGCAAAATCAAACTTAAGCGGGAAGGTGCATCCAACTATCATTGGAGACAATGTAACCATTGGTTAGTGGGAATCTCTTACTGTTTATTTTGTAATTGTCTAATATCGATGGATCTCCAAGAAGCATTTGGGCTATAGTGTTAAACTAGGAGTGTAACAGGTCATAGTGCTGTTTTACATGGATGTACTGTTGAGAATGAGACTTTTATTGGGATGGGGGCGACACTTCTTGATGGGGTCCTGGTTGAAAAGCATGGGATGGTTGCTGCTGGTGCGCTTGTACGACAAAACACCAGAATTCCTTCTGGAGAGGTATGATTTTGTGTAAACGTTTCTGATTACCTGAAACCCCATAACCATTGCTGCTGCTATACTTCTATTGCTTCTTAGACACCATAGGCTATATTATTGATATAATTATTGTTCTTTGCTTTCAACGGTAATCAACTCTAATGCTGAGAGTATTGGAGATTGGGTGAAAAATTGAAATACAGTTTCTAGTCTGCGAATTCTTCTTCTCTATCTAGATGCAACGTATTTCTTATCCACGTTTCAGATGGCCTAACAAAAGTAAAATTGACGAAAGTGTAAATGTTCTATTCTAGTTACAGTATACCAGCATTTGAATGCCAAAGGGTGTATGTATCTCATTATGACCGATGTATTTCCTTCAACAGCAATATTTGCTGCTAGATTTAAAATGTTCTAAACACTAGTCTTTAATGACTCAGGTATGGGGAGGAAACCCAGCAAGGTTCCTCAGGAAGCTCACTGATGAGGAAATTGCTTTTATCTCCCAGTCAGCAACAAACTACTCAAACCTCGCACAGGCTCACGCTGCAGAGAATGCAAAGCCATTAAATGCGATTGAGTTCGAGAAGGTTCTAGGCAAGAAACATGCTGGAAAGGACGAGGAGTATGACTCGATGCTCGGTATTGTGAGAGAAACGCCATCAGAGCTTAACCTTCCGAACAACATACAGCCTGATAAAGAAACCAAGCTTCCTTCTAATGTGAACTGATTTTCCCGAGGTATGTTTACTGATCGAAACCCTATAGTATGAGATGTTCAAGGGGATTATGTTTCAGTCTCTGGTTTGAATAATGGCAGGTAGAGTACATTAGGATAGACGAATCTACAGCTTTTGGAGAAGCTTTGTTCGACATTTTGTCATGGATTCTTAGGGAACGGTATTGTCAGATCAAACTTTGGATGCTATTACTTTGGTCTTTTGAACGTAAGAATCAAGTTTATGGAATATGAGTGAATAATAGTCTGATGCATGTGCGCGCCTATGTTGCAAGGCAAACACGAAGAATAAAGATCCAAACTTGATATATATATTTATATAATAATTGCAAATTATTAGTGGGGTTGATGGTATTGGTACCGTGAATTACGCTTGCTTGGTCGTCTTTTTATTTTTGATAAAATTAAATCTGGCATGTATCTATTATTCTGATTCGTCTCTTTCTTTTTGTCAAAGGTCGTTTATTTTCTTGAAATTTCTCATTTCCGTTTGTCTTTATTTTCTCGCTTTTCGTTGCTGTTTCTGTAGGAATGAACCATTCGTTACAATAATACAATAGTTGGATTCTTCCTAGTTCCTTGTAGATCTTAATATTTTAAAACATAGTGTTCGACATTGTAACACTATCACTTTGCCTTCTTAGAGCATCGCTTACCCTACTCTATTTCCAACTCTAAATTAGAGATTTCCAAATTTTATTGTAAATTGAAAATAGAGATCTAAATTGTAGTGTAAGTTGAAAATAGAATTCTATATTTTTCTATATCTTTTATTTTAAAGTTAGAAATAGAATATAATTGGAGAGATTTTTACTCTACTGCTATATTGAAATGTTCGGCTGATATATTGCGTATTTGTAATGGTTTCCTTTCCATGATTGTTAGTGTACACACAAATTAAAAGGTATAATAAGTCTAGCATTTCAAGAGCAACGAGGCTCCTTAGAAATAATGGTATATGATAACAGTACAGGATAAAGTACTTTTGATTTTATAAAGGTGTAACATAAAGCAAAGCGGCGCTAAATGCAATGTGTAGTACTATCGTATCAAAATCCAAGATTGATATTGGACCTCCACTTTTTCTTGTTTAAATTTCACTTTTTGAGGAAAAATAAATAAAACTGTTCACTAATTGTCATACTGAATGACGAGTCAATAAAATTAAATCATTAGCAAGAAAAAAGCTTAGGGCATTATCAGGTTGTATCTCTCTGCAAAGTATTCATTATGTCTGTATACACATGGTTTTCCAAACTCAAAGTTTAGCTACATTTTAAACTTAATTCGAGTTGTATCCCTACGGCAAAGTTTAAATCGATGTAAAACCTCATTTTGTTGACTCCAACGGATTCACTTAACGGACGTTATTGTGCTGCTGACGTGGCGCAACTGTGCAGTTGACTAGGCGCAATTGTGCAGCTGACGTGACAAATAAAACTAAAAACATTTGTTGTTAGCTAGATTTGAACCCGGGTGGAAGACAACATGGTAAAACACACTAACCACTAGGACACGATGATATTTTGAGTTATTTGTGACAAAACTTTAATATATCTTAGTCAATCTATCTTTTTTTTATACAAAAATAGAATTCACCATGCGAGACCTCAAACGTTAGTTCCAGTTGCTGACGAATATTTTTGACTATTTGAATTTCAAAAATCTGTCGGGAATTTTAAAATTCTGTCACGAAATTTCAGAAATTCGTCGGAAATTTTGAAAATCCGTCGGAAATTTCAGAATCCGTAAGAAATTCCGGAAATCCTTCGGGAATTTTGGGAATCCGTCGGAAATTTCAGAATCCGTCGGGCATTTCAGAAATCCATCGGAAATTTCAGAATCCGACTAAAATTTCGGAAATCCGTCGCAAATTCCCGACGGATTCTGAAATTTCCGATGGATTCCCGAAATTCCCGACGGATTCTGAAATTTCCGACGGATTCTGAAATTTCCGACGGATTCCCGAAGGATTTCCGGAATTTCTGACGGATTCTGAAATTTCCGACGGATTTCTGACGGATTCCCGACGGATTTTTGAAATTCAAATAGTCAAAAATATTCGTCAGAAACTAGAACTAACGTTTTTGAGGTCTCGCATGGTGAATTCTATTTTTGTATAAAAAAGACAGATTGACTAAGATATATTAAAGTGTTGTCACGAATAACTCAAAATATCATCGTGTCCTAGTGGTTAGTGTGTTTTACCATGTTGTCTCCCACCCAGGTTCGAGTTTAGCTAACTACAAATATTTTAAGCTTTGTCGACAAGATGGGTTTTACATCGATTTAAACTTTGTTTTAGGGATACAACTCGAATTAAGTTAAAAATGTAGTTAAACCTTAAGTTTGGAAAACCGTGTTTATACAGACATAGTGAATACTTTGCAGGGGATACATCCCGACAGCCCGGGCATTATCTCATCAGTTACAAACTTTTAGTAGTATACAATAATAATAACTGGAAGGGTACTTTCGTAAATATACAAGAATCCATCTTCTTCTTATTCCTGGCCTCGTCTCCACCCGCCGTATATAAATCTGAGACGGAACCGAGGAGAAAAAATCGGGCAAGGCCTTACCAGAGATAACACAACAGAGATAAACACACTGAGAAACAGAGAAAGAGATAGAGAGATATCTCAGAGAATGGTAGCTGAGGCCTTGCCCAAGAGCCCCGAAGCTGCTCCACTCGTACTTGGACTCCAACCCGCTGCTCTTATCGATAACGTCGCTCCCGTCGATTGGTCTTTACTCGATCAAATTCCCGGTGATCGTGGTGGCTCCATTCCCGTAAGCTCTTTGTTCCGTTTTCTCTGTGCAACTTTTACTTCAATTCCCGGTGATCGCGTTTTTTATGTGGGTTTAGGCAAAGGTTTGAATCTTCCTTTGATTATACTGTGGAATCTGAATCTGGATTTCAATTTGTGTTTGCTTTATGTAGCTATGGAGTTTGGAATCAGTGCCAATCTTTACTGAGTGGATCCTTTTTTTTTTTTTATTCTAGGTGCAAAAGGATGAGTTAGACCACATACTAAAAGAGCTTAATACACATATCAGCATTGCTCCATTAAAGAAAATGGCTGGTGGAAGTGTAACCAATACAGTTAGAGGCTTGAGCGTTGGGTTCGGTGTAGCCACGGGTATTATCGGGGCTTATGGAGACGATGAACAAGGCCAACTGTTTGTGAGCAATATGGGTATTAGTGGTGTCAATATCTCAAGGCTGAGGAAGAAGAAAGGCTCCACTGCTCAGGTCTTTTGCCAAACTTTCAAATTGTGCTTATTTTTTTGGGAAAGAGTTGGTTTTGATCTTTTTTTTAGTGGTGTTGTTTCTTTTAGTGCGTTTGCTTGGTTGATGACTCTGGTAATCGAACCATGCGACCATGTCTCTCAAGTGCTGTGAAGATTCAGGTTTGTGTATTCTCCTTTTTAGGGATTTATAGATATAGTGAATTGATTTGTTAATAAGGAAGGATGGTAAAAGCTAATTCTGTTTCAGGCCGATGAATTAAGCAAAGAAGATTTCACAGGGTCTAAGGTTTAAGCCTAGCTCCTCTAATCTCTCTTTTCCATTAGGAAGCATTGTAAATTAATGGAGATTTTTCATAAAAAAATTTTGATGGTCTTTCTCTGTTACAGTGGTTGGTTCTAAGATATGCAGTTCTTAATTTAGAAGTAATTCAAGCAGCCATTCGATTTGCCAAGCAAGAAGGTCTTTCTGTTTCGTTGGATTTAGCTAGTTTTGAGGTATATATTTGGAGCAACCATTAAAAAACCCTCTTGTTTGCAAGTCTCCTTTTGATATATGATCTGTGGCTTTATATATGATTAAGCATTTGAGCTTTTCATTTGAATTAAAAATATATGAATTCTTGTGATTAGATGGTCCGGAATTCTAGATCAGAGCTTCGACAACTTCTGGAGTCTGGTAACATAGATCTTTGCTTTGCTAACGAGGACGAAGCAGCAGAGCTGCTTAGGTAATTGATGTTTCTTTATCCCCTGCAAAGATATGCTCAGGGTTTTTTTAACCCTTTCGCTTGAGTCCATGAAATACTCTTAAACTCTAGATTGTGATTTTTAGGGGTGAGCAAGACGCAGGCCCAGAGGCTGCTCTTGAGTTCCTAAGCAGACATTGCAGATGGGCTGTGGTAACTTTAGCGTCTAAAGGGTGCATTGCAAAACATGATAAAGAGGTTTGCTTTTCTAAAATAACTCGGTAACTTATCAAGTAGCTTTACGTTTCACTTAGCCTTAACTCTTTTTGCTCGCTTATGAGGAAAATTTTGCCATACAAAGCTGTAGTTTAAAATGTGATTTAAAAGCTCCCCTTTCTGGTTAGGTTGTTGCTGGGACTGAAGGCAATGTATATGAATCAGCTATAAAAAAGCTAGAACCTTTGGTGTTTAATCACCGTTACCTTTTATCAATATCCAGATCTCACTTTTCTTGTTAGGTTTTGGCTGAATTGAAGGATCCTAAAGTTCACAACGAATAAGTATTTTCATCTCTTAACTTGATCAGGTGGTACAAATACCAGCCATAGGAGAGACAATAGCAACTGATGCCACAGGAGCGGGTGACCTATTCGCAAGTGGGTTTCTGTACGGATTAATAAAGGGGTTATCTTTGGCAGAATGTTGCAAAGTGGGATCATGCAGTGGCGGATCGGTTATCCGTGCTCTCGGAGGAGAAGTAACCCCAGAAAACTGGCAGTGGATGAACAAACAGTTGCAGTTGAAGGACTTACCAGTTCCTGACATTTGCAACTGATGATCACCAGCAGATTGTTTGGCATTCAAGTAATTGCTTTTAAAGGCCGTTTCTTATTCTTAGCTTTATGTTATTCACAAAGAATCTTACAGCATTGTATCTGTTACTGAGGTCTCAATTTAATTCAATACACATGTTTCCAAATTATTGTGTGAATAACTTCAAATGCTTTGTTAGGGTTTAGAGTGTTAGTTTCTCTGTAGCTCAGAAAGGTTCGATTTTAAGTTAATGGACCAAGAGGATTATTGTTATTCCCTAACGGGGTCGATGCAGGATAAAGATGCGTAAATTTCGTGTTAGTAAAGAAACCTCATTCCCAGCCACGCCTCGACTCGTAACACAAGCACATACACACTACAAGATGAGACACAAGCCAATGGTGATTAAAAGCCAAGCAAATGAAGCATGGTAGCATTCTAGGCATGCATTCGGTTCTCAGCCTGCGTGAAGACAATGGAGTAAGGAGCTTCCACGATTCCATCACTCACCTCTTCTCCTCTTTCTGCAGGCAAACAATGCATGAAATAGGGTTTTTCACCAGCCAACTTAATTGAAAAGCTTATGCAGATCTCAAGTGTGGATTTTTAAACTGGTACATCCTTGTGTCCCATGCTAGCCCATACGCCTGAGTACAACACAACATCAGCTCCTATGATTGCTTCTTTAGAATAACTTATGATTTCAATCTTACCTACTCCAGCCTTTTTTTTTTACTCAAAAGGAAGAGGGGTCCAATGATCGAGACGTCGAAACATGTGATGCTATAGTCGACATCGTCTCATAAACCCATTGATTAAGGAAACACATGTTGTGAGGCTGAGTTTCCACTATTGGGCCCTAGAAGCCCTTATATAATATAACTTTAAATTTTTCTTTATCCCAGCTCGGCCCAAGTGCCGAGGGTTATAATGTAAAGTAAATTAAAAAAAACAACCTCTCATGCAACAATCGAGGGTTATGATGGGTTATAATGTAGATTAAATTAACGATGATGATTTTAATCTCATGTCGAATAATTTCTTTTATTTTCTTATGAAAAACGGTTCCTTAGAAAATTCTATAATTAAAAATTTTACCTTTCACCACAAAAGTTTACGATAAGCGATCCCTAGCTATTACCACCACATTCATAATAATTTTTTTTTTTTTGTCAACAACATTCATGATAAATAACTTTATCCGTTGATATACATGGTTTTGATTCACAAAACGTTGATCGTTACGGACAGCTATTGTTACTTTAAAAAAAGAATTTCTGCTTATTATTGCATTTATGAAGTTGTAGCAATTACTAGTGTAAAGATATTGGTGTAGCTCTATCAATCAAGTTGTTGGTCTGCTGAAGTAGATAAACAGCTCTTATTATTATAAATTTTATCACAGGAAACTCTAGACATATAGACTATATATGATATAGTTTTAATTCCCAAACACGAAAGGGGAACTTTTATTAGTGAAGCCCAACCTAAAGGTAAAGGTTATGATTTTGCCATAGGGACTAGGATTTGCGACAAGATAACACAGTGACACTTGAAGAAGATTCAGACAACTCTTAAAGAGTATGATTGTTTGTTTACTTCAGCAATTGAAGTAGCAGAAACATGCGAAACCCGGAAACTGAGCATGACAAGCCCCGTGTGAAGCACTTTCCCATCTCCTACACTGACTGTCACAGCCACGAGTGTTGCCACAAAACCCTGTCCATGTCTTGCTTCGCCTCTCGCAAACTCTTCCTTCCACCGCCATCATCTCTGCAAATTCTCCAAAAACACAAGATGTTATCATGATCCATCTATGAGATCCATACACGTTATAGAGATTATAACTTAGAAACTTGTGGACTGATGATCATACCAGTGGAAGCAATGAGGAAAATGGAGATGCAAAGGAAGAGCATAAGTGTGTAAGAAGAAGCCATAGCCTTTTGTTATATGGTGATATTCACTAGGCATTAGCTGCGAGATCTTTATATAGAAATGTACTATAAAAACCGTTTAACCTTTGATTTTAAAACGATTATCGTTCTCTAGAACTGTCTTTGTATATTGTATAGTGTGAACATTTAGAAACTACCAAGCCCACTATCTATCCAAATCTTATCCATAGGCAATTCCAGTTTTGACTTTTGACTTTGTGATGAGATAGACTTTTGACGTCTGATTTGTTCGGACATGTTATCATCAAAATATATATATATATAGTTCAGATTTTATATCTGCACTAAAAACGCTAGTGCAAAAGTTTAAAACAATTCTGATAAAAGTGTTTGATTAAAAACAATACAAGTTTGTATATCTTTTCTTAAAAAAGCTAATTATGTAGCTATAAACCAAAATGAAGTAACAAACCATAAACCAAAAATTATGAAAGTCTATATATAAAAACTGTTCGAACGAAACTGCACGGTGGTCAAAACAAGATATGAATCTGGTTAAGCATTACAAATTATGTCGAAAATGCATGTAACCGTATCTAATTAATTACTTTAATTTCTTATGTCAACATCTAATTATTTTCTTGATCAGAATACAAAAATATGTTATGATTATGACAAAGATTGTTTGATAGCGACCACAGAATCGGACAGTGTTTGGATCTGCACATACATAAACCAGTCTTGTCTGTAATTTCTTTTAAGCTACTCTATTTTCTGAAATAAATGGATCCACCCTTGACCTTTGAAAATGTTACTTCCCCATCTTTATTATGTGTGTAAACTGTGAAATTGCTTTTGAGCACGTGACTCATCACATCTCATCTCACGTGATTCTCGGATCTCGACCATTTTCTTGAATTTTCGATTTCCATGACCCTCGTGAAGTCATGATCGTGATACTTTTTCTGAATAATTATGTGTGGATAAGTTTGTTCTTGGCACGTGACTTTCACGTGTCTGCTTTGAGGGCTTACAAGTGGATTCATAGGCTTCTATAGTTCATAGATGCTCACTAAGATGCTCACCAACCTCTCATCTACATATAATTGTTCTTCTTCACGTATATATCTACTGCACATACTGTATATTGTTAGAAAGCGCGTTGTTGCTTTATAGAAACTTCAAATTATATGATCTATTATTACTTGATGCAAAAGAACATCTTACTTTGTAAAAATTCAAAATATAAATTTTTAAAAAGTGTAGATATTTTAGAAAAACTTGTCAGATGTTCACTATATATTGGGTCATATCTCATATATATAGAAAACTTGCTACATCGATAGGAGATCTTTCTATATTCTGCAACATAAAAGTATATAGTATATACTATCTACATAATGACTCTCTTTTAACAAATTGAGCATGTAGGATATAAAATGGAAAATTTTGAATTTTTGCTAAAACCAAAAGATATACCAACGCAAGCATGCCAATAATATAGATTTCTGTAAAATCCTGCAATCTAAAAAATATATATATTTTACTAATTTGAAAATAGTTTATATATAACAATCATGATGTATTACTATTGACACCATATAATATAAGCAAAATTAGAATATTATGAGCGTTTGCACTGTACCGATCCCTTTTGGGGGTTGTTCTGATTATAATATAATTAAGTTGGAAAAAAAAACAACCACTATTTTATGCAATAAAATAATTACCCAAGACTACACTTTAAATTAATTTATAAAAGAAAATAAACAAATGAATTGGGACATTATTGGTCGAGTGTCCACAATATTAAAAATTTGAGACGGCCAAGCAAAATATTATAAAATGACCATTATGCAATGATATTAATTTATTACGAAGTCTCTATATATAAAAGGACCACACTAGTCACTCTAGTGATCGTATCTGTCTCAGTATCAGTGTGTCTCTTTCTCCAACCAGAATATTTTGTTTCCCCCATCTTTCCGATCAATATCCCCGGAAATTTTATCATATATCTTCACTTTCCCGTTTCATTTTCTCGTAATATTTTCTATAGATTTCTTTCTAACACACACACACACACATATATATCACCATAACAAAGCTCATAATTTCTATATACTAAAAAAATGGAGGGGGAGAAAACAGAGGCAAGTAAAAGATTCAAGGATCCGTTCCGGAATATTCTATTCGTCGTCGAAGTCGCCGCCGTCGTAGCTCTCCTTGGTTACTGGTGTTTCCCGGCAATTGTGAATCTACTGCATGTGGCTACGGTTTGGTTCGATTGGTTTACTTCGGTTCTAAGAAACCTTTTCTTCGTATTCCTTGTCGTAAACGTTATCATCTTCTTGATTTACGTTTCCATTAGCAAAACCACCGGAAAAAACAAACCGGATCTATACGACCAATATTTAGCCGCCGTCCCCACCGTCATACGTGCATCGCCGTTTGAAAACTACGATATGATGAAGGCTGGAGATGTTGATCAATACAACAACTCGAATTACAGAGAGATTGTGCCGGCGTTTCAAGCGGTTGAGGAGAGTAGTTGTACTTATGATCGAGAAGTGGTGGAGGTGAGTTCGAAGAGTTACAGGAGGACGAGATCGGAGAAGAAGAAGACGGAGAAGAAGGTGGAGTATCGGAGGACGGAATCGGAGAGAGTGACGAAAACGGCGTCGTGGAGGTCGCAGACGATGGATGGTTTAAGCAGCGAGGAGTTTCGTATGACGGTGGAGACTTTTATCACGGAGAAGAAGAAGACGCTTCTTCAAGAAATGGATCAGTGGCATAACGGTGTCGTCCCTCGGTGGCAGAACGGCGTCGTTGATCACTGGCAAAACGGTGTCCCTGAGCCTCAAAACGGTGTCGTGCAGTGGCAAGGATCGCGTGACAATGGAAATGGACGTCATTGTTATGGTCATCCTAGTCGTAGTCATAGGCTCGTGGGTGGCTCTGGCTCTAATGGCTCTGGTTCGTACTTAGCTATTTCGAATTAGAGAAGGCGCAAATTTGTATAACTTCTTCTGAATTTGATTTAGATTATTAGAAAAATCTGATGTGCGAGGAAAAAATTATAATTTTATTGTAGCTTTTTAAACATATGCTTTTAATTTTAACTTCGGTGGCTCTTTTACGATCCATGTGGTATATTATTTTTTTTCTCCGTTTTCTAGTCAAACTGTGGCATTTTTTTGTGTCTCATGAAAGGATGCAACTTATTACTAATTTGTTAAGTCCAAAATGGTAAATGTATTTGTAGTTTAAAGCTAGCATAACATTTTAGTTTGGGTAGCATAAACTAGTCATACCAACTTAGTAGTAAATGTTTTTTTGACATATTCATTTGTATTAAAAGTATCAACTTAATTTTTGGGTTTGATTTTAGGCAAGTTAAAAGTTCTAAAAATTGGAGTTCATTTTTGGTTTAAGTCAACTGATGAATTTTCAGGAATTTTAATCTTAATATTATTGAAAGAGTAGTATATTTTGAACATTATCCAAAATCAACCATTTATTTACTTCAATTTTCATTGAAATTATGTGTAGAAAGTGTTTAATTGCGTTGACAGAAAATAAATGTTTAATTGAAATTAGAAAGGGTAAATTTAGAATTAAAATAATCGAAATCAAAATCAATTTCAGTTCGTTATAAGGTAATATTAGAATTTTCTATCTCTTCTCGTTTTGTCAACAGATTTTCTTTAGTTCATTTAGAGATATTTCTAAGATTTTATTAAAAAGTCTCTTCTCATCTTTGTTTGATCATATTTTTTAAACATCTGAATCAATACATAGTTCACATAATAAATAAAAATTTAATTTTTTGCATATATTGTGATTCAAACTTTTAGAAACGAAAAAACATATCATAAAATGAACTAAAATGATTCTAAATTTGAATGAGTAGGAGCCTTGATTTAGTAGGCTTCCAAATTTTAATAATTTTTGTTCTGTTTAATTTGATATTTTGGTTGAATCCTATTGTTTGTTGAATATAATAAACAGTCATAAAATTGTTTATTATATATACCATTTTGTTAAGATTTTTTTTTTGTTTAACCCTCATAAACATATATATATATATATATACCAAGATGTATATATTTAGAAAGTAGCCAAATTTAGTCAACTATTACTAAAGTGGAATTTTGAAAGAATATTTTTATTTTTCTGAAAAAAGTAAGGAAAAAAAACAATCGAAAATGATAAATAAACATTTGTAAATGTTAAAAAATTGCGTTGGGTCATAAAAATATACGAGTTGGTGAAATTTAAAATCGGGATATATAATCAATATTTGTATTATGATACATACATTAACCATGTTACTAGAATATTAATTATTAATTTTTTTAAAATACTATTTTTTAATCATAGTTACTTACAATTTGATATTCCTTGCCCTTTATCTTAATTTGTAGAAGAAATACATCCTTTTTTGTTACTTTGTCACACATCCGTATATATGATTCGAATTGTGCAGCCATTTGTCATACCGGATTAAGTACTCGCTGGCTAGGGGGTATTTTTGAATCACAATATATGAAAAAATATAAACTAGTAATCTTAATTTAGTTGTTGATCTTCTTGCCAATGGAAGTTATTTCTGATCTATTTTAAAATATTTTCCCTTAAAAGTGTGTCCAAAGTATGAAGTTATCAGGACCTGCTGTTGTTATCCACTACTTTGTTTGTTCTATAAATAATTGGCACCAAGTCACCAACATTTTCACTTTTGCTGTTTGTATATTGTATTTTTCATTAGCATATATGAGTCCACGTCCTCACAGTGAGATAAGTAATACAATATAATTGAACCCGACATATTTGTCATTGACAACCCAAAAACGTACAGACTTGTATTAGAGTTGCATGGCACAAGGCACACAAAGAGAATCTTAAGAGGATATTAAAGTTCTAATTAATTAAATTGATATAGTATTGGAAAGAATAGAAGATTGATATAGTAATGACACGAAGAAGCTATACATATCCATAATCACAAAGCTGACATTAGAACAAAACACTTGATCCTAGGATCCACTCATCCACAACCTGTTTGATCATCTTTAATCAAACTTTTGTTCTGTCCATGACACATAAATTGGACGTGCTGTGGAATTTAATTATAAACTAATCATTTGTTGGCGAACCATTATCCACTTGCTGTGTTCTAAAACAAATATTAGTATTCTCGTACGATAAATATTATCACATAAATTAAATAAATAATGCATACTTAAACTTTTCACTTTGAGCCATTCCTTAGCATCAAAGGCATCGGGAGTAAAACCGAAAGTTAATTGGTATTACAAGTATTAATTATTTTTAGATAAGCCCATTTATGTCAAATAAATAACAGTACTAGACTACTAGTAGTGTAGTAGTGGTTATCATTTTATTAATAGAGTCTGATAATTTATCTAATCAAATTTTACTAAATGTTATTTTAACCACCCAAAAAAGTTATATAGTTATTAATTTATAATAGTCAGAGATTACTTGACATTCCGTATGAATTTTTTTTGTTGATAAAAAGAAACTCATCTGTCAATAAATAACCATCATCGAATTTTTATGATTATTTTTCCTTAGCTGAAAATTTATGGATCAACCTTAGAGCTATTATGTTGTTAAATAACTTCTTTTTTTTGTCGTTTTTGACTTTAAATTTTTAAATTAATTGTTGTTTTATATTTTTTAATGTAAATGTTTGATAAAACTTTCATTTTTTCTATTATTTTAATGTATTGATTAATAAAAAAAATTGTATGACATATTAATAAGAAGTAAAATAAAAATTTTAGTTATTTTCTTAAATAGATGTGAAAAAAACTTAGACAACACTTATAATAAAATGGAGGGAATAGTATACTATTTATCGGAGGAAATTTAATCATGTGTTCATAAAACACAAGACAAAGAGGAACCTTCTCCCCTCTTTCTTGATATAGTAATGACAATATGACATTATGTAAAATAGTATATATTACATTAAATAATACACATTTGGATATGAAACATCGTATCTAGGAACACTTATTGAGATATAAATTTACAATCTACGTGACACGCGAATTGGATATCCACTCTTTAATCTTGCAAACAATGTCCACTTCTCAATGCTTGGATCTCCATCTACCACCTCCCATCTTCAGTTTTTTTTTTCGCAATTATTAAAATTACTGTTCCATAATCATTCAAATTTTGCTATACTAAATTAAAAAAAAAACGGTACGTACCTGTAAGTGGTTATAAAACGGTGGAGAAATACTAACATCATGGCCTTCGCCAAAACAAGTCCGAGACATGTTCTTCCTCCCATCCCAAATGCTAAGAAATTGTTTGCTTTTGCGTCCTCCTTTATTCAAATTAGTTTTTATTAAGTAAAAGCTAAACATTTAAATACAGGAACTCTATATTTTAAATATAAATACGTTAAACTGTGTTGTACTTAACTTACCTCAAACCTTAAAGGGTTGAACTTGTGAGGTTCATTATATACATTAGGATCAAGATGAAGTGATCTTGCGTCAATATTTATATTCCACCCTTTTTTAATCTTATATCCTTTCAAATCAGAGAACAAAAAGTATCTAAGTCAGAGATCAAACAAAATAAGAGAGTATACGAGCTAATCTTCTTAAAGATAAATAATTAAAGCAAACCTTCCATTTCACAGTCTTGAAGTACTAATCTTGGGAACCAAGGCACAACAGACGCCATTCTCAGAGATTCTTTCACCAACTATTTCCAAAAATTATAGATACATATAAACATAATTTAAACAAATTAGTCCATTGAAAACACGTTTATATATTACCTTCGAGGCATATGTCATTTCACTGAGATCTTCTAGTTCAAGAAATGGTTTATCTGATGTCTTCTTCGCAATCAGAGATTGTTCTTCCTTTTGACCGACCAAGACAATGACAAGTTTTAAAAGTTTAAGTTTGTCTATATTAAAATTGAAAAAAGCAGAAATCAAAGTGATAAATAATTATTATAATATCCCAAAAGAGAAACTAGTTATTAGCGAACTTACAACAAGAATATCCAAAACCTTCAGATTTTCACCGAGGTACTTGACCGTCCATGTTAGAGCACTAGCCGTCGTGTCTTGCCCTGCAATTTTTCATTTAATATGTATTTATACTTTTCTGTTTAATATTTCTGAATAAAAAGATGCAATTTAATCAGATTTACAATGTATACTTTTTTTCTGTCCTAATTGTTCTAAAAATGATGGGTATTAAATGGGACCTGCAATGATCATGGTCAGAATATTGTCCTTAATCTCAGCATCAGTCAACTTAGGAGACGATGAAGAGGGGTCATTATCTACTGCGAGAAGCTGCTGTAAAAAATCTTCATGATGATTATTTTGACTATTTGTTTCATTTCTCCTTTTTCTAATTATGTTTTCTAACATCTCCATAACTCTTCCTCTTGCCTGCAACATTATAACACCTCTCTTCTTATGAATCAAACGAAGTTTCCATACAATTGTAGTTCAAAAATAGTATATAATAGTATGATATATCAAAGAGGGTAATTGAAAAGACGTACCATGATGCCCTTGTGGAATCTAGTCCAAGGTAAATTGAGAGGAAAAGCGAGCATGGCTTCACAAACAAAGCCCACATCTCTTTGCATGGAACCCAATTCTTCTTCGTCTTCTAGACTTATTAACATCTTACACATTGCTTTGAATGTTATCTGCAACTCCACCACATGAAATATATTTAAAATTAAGATTTGCATTATAGGAAAAAAGAAATAAATAAAAATTGTGATTTGACTAAAGTTAATTATCGTAGTCCTTTTTCATATTCCTAATCATTTTAAATTTTATATTTTAGCACATGAGAAGAAAAGTGGGCCATGGTCTATTTACACTGTAGGTGTGGGCCGAATATACAAAAAAGGTTTTAAAGAGGCCCAATACAACGTAGCGTGTGAGACAAACCTGGAGCAAATCTGTGAGCAAGATCACCGTACCACGGTGTTCCCATCCACTAAGAGCGTCCACGACGAGTTCATCAAAGTGTCTAACCATCAGAGCCGTCGATCTTTTGGAGAACAAGTTGATCAAGCGGCTACGGAGAATCTTGTGATGGTGTTGAGAAGCACAGAGAAGGCTCCGTTCACCTACAAGCTCACCTATGGACTTTATGTACCGTTTCGTGAACATCCCAGTCTCGTTGTTCAGGACAGCCCGAGCTGACTCGGTCGTCGAGAGGAACACGTGTGTCTCTCCGAACAAACTTGTCCTAAAGCAACTTCCGTACCTGTAATATATAAAAGGATATATTTCAAAAAAAAAGAAGTATATATATATGATGTAAATCGGAAACCTTCTAGATGAGCCAGAAGCTTCTTCTGTTTACCTGATACGGCGACTACGGACGAATTCGTAGAATCCTTTGCCGCTGTTAATGGAAAGCATGAACTGAAGTGTTTCTCCGATCACCGGAAAACCATGGCTTCCCGGAGGAACATCCGCCGTTGATTTCTTTCGATCCTGGATCATAATTTTGAGTATTTTTCCAAGTGTAAGTATCGCAGCGCAGAGGAGAAGACAGAGGCTAAGATGTTCCATTTTATTTTGTTTCAATAGAAAGGTACACAATTATAATTTTTAGTATGCAATCTTGGTTCGAGCCTGTTAATCTATTAATATAGGGAGATATTTTGTAACGAGTGAGTGGGGTGGGGTGTTGATCGTTTTTGTTCCTCATGATGTTTCTTTAGACTAAAATCTATTAAATATGTGTGTATATGTATTTTTCTTACAGGTAAATCAATTGAGAGGCTGGCTATACTAAGTTAAGGTATATTTATGATAAATCATGAGAAAAACTTATGTAAACTTTGGTGCAAACAAATTCTTGATATATGAAAATTTATCGTTATATTAAATTACTGTAGTTGGTTGAATGATATAAATGAAACAAATCATCTAGAGACTAGTGTTTGAGAGGCAACAGTATTTGACGTATTGTGCAATTTAAAATAAATCATGAGCGTGTGGAAAACATCTCAACGGCTAAAAATAAATGTTTTGGTCATGGAACTGTCTCGCTGGTTGTAAAATTGTCTTTGGTCATGGGAGGTGACGCCATGCGCTGTGAAAGTATAAACAAAAATAGAAAAAACATACTACTTCCGTTTTAACAAGATTGATTTTTTAGGTTTTTATTTTGTTTCATAAAGATTGATTTTATACACTCTAATCAATATATTTTTTTTAAAACATAATATGGGACACGTGGACGGTGAAGAGAGGCTGTTGCGGTATTGCACTGCATTCTCACGAGTGGCCATGATTAACTTGTTTTCCACTTGTTGCGGCACAACTCCTAAGTGGCAACTTAAAGTGATGATCACTTTTAACATTCTCACGTCACATTCCGCCTTAGTGTTCATTTTATAAAAGGAAAAGTTAAAAAAGAAAAGAAAAACCCCCCAATATATATGTGATTTACCCAAAAGTTAAGTCTATTTGCATAATTGGCGACTGATGCGTCTAAATGCATCCCATGTCTCTCTTTTCAAGGTCCCGCTGATTCTGTTTGTTTTAATAAACTATAGGTCTACCGTAGAATCACACTTTATTAATGTTTTATTCTCGAAGCAAATGATACTTGATTAGAAAACTTACAAATCATGTCATGGTAGGTCCAAGGACATGTATATAGGCATATATTATTACACGATCAACCCGTTCTAACGAGGGAAACAATAACAATAGCGTATCGAGGCGAGCTCACATAGAAATACTCTCCCACGATCTTTGCATACCTTTCAAAAAGCTCGTCCATCACATTTTCACCGAATGTAGGCTTTAGCATCGGCTCGACCACAGCTCTTATGGTATTAGCCACTCTTCGTCCACTAGCTAGGGCTTCGGGTTTGGACCGTACTACTAGGTCATAACTCTCCTCATTGATACTCCCACCTTCCCAATCAATCGGACTTATCTCGAGCCTATCGATCGAAAAGGACCCTTCTTTCTCTATCACCATTATCAATTCTTCGGAGCTTGCAGCATAGTAAGGAGCGTTGAAAGCATCGATCTTCTCTTCTTCGATGATACCCTTAATTAGATGAAGAAAATAAAGAAGGCACCTTTTGGTTATGACTTATTAAGTATTAAACGTGATTGAGATACATCATCAACTGGTCCGATATTATTATGGTTGGGATATTATCTATTATGGTTGGAGGAAACCCAAGATTAGCATTAGTTTGATATTTGATCTTATTTCTAGAAAATCGCAGAAAATAATCTTGAATGGTTTTAGAGAAAAATCTAGGCTACAATTATTGAGTATGGTTCGTTTAATCACAGGATGACACATGTCATCATTCATTTTTACTATTTATCTATTTTACCTTTTGAATATTCTCGTTTCTAAAAAAAACATATATAAAAACAATAGGGTTCTTTTATATTTGCTATATTATATTTCAAATGTTTAGTAATTCTATTTTAGGTATTTGGGTATTGCGACTTCTTAGCTAGTGTTCGGCACTACAAATATATGATATCAAAGCTACTTGTAGCTAATATGTATCAATTTTCTCTATATAATTTGCCAAACGTATATTACTTGAGAAACCTCAACAAATTTGGAAAAGAAGACATGGGCCTCAATACTCTAACCTAATTGGTCAGGTAACGTGCCACCGTCAGATCCTTATAGAGTAATATGGGCCATTTATAACCCTAAGAGACTATTTGCATGTTGGTTCTCAATAAAGGTAAACATATACACCACCATACCTCTTTGGCCATTGACATAAGAGCTTGAGCTAGGAGTTCCCATTGATAGCAACTCTCTTCGGTTGTAGGATCCTGCGAGCTTCTACCGAGGAATGATAAAACCATTCGGCCTCCAGGGACCAACTCCTCGGATCGTGATCTCAGAAAGACCGAGAAATCAGTTTGAAATTGAAGAGCATAAGCTTTATGTGCACTCTTAGGACTTGTCTTTGATATGTATATTTTCCCCACGTTGTCTAAATCAGCTGTATTAACCCCGTCTTCCTTCTCCGCCTCACCACATGGAACCTTAAACATATGGATGATAATTCAATTTCTTAGCATTCCTTATTACCGTACAATGAGTGATATTTTGATAAAATGATAAAATTATGTGGACCACATTTCGTAATTTCTTGTGTGTGTGATGTCTGAACCACTAGGTTTTTTTTTTGTTTTGTTGGTTTCTCATATGAGAAAGATTCCCACGCACTGAAATTTGCTTAATAAAAGGTATATTACTTGCGTAATATTTTCTCGGTACTGTTTCGTCAATTAATACTTTTGTATGAAAGGATATCGCGATCATCATAATATTTTTCATGATAGAATTTACGATAGAATTTCATTTTCTTAAAACTTTTGTATGTTTTAATTTTGAATTAAAATATTGTTATAACTGAGCTACTCCGGCCATAACTCATAATATAATATTAGGATTGACAATTCATTTTTCAGAATGCTAGTTGGCATTTTTTTTTCCAAAAAAGAGACTGATTTTTCTTTTTAATATATGTTCGTAAATATTATATACTAATAAGTGAAAATCCGCGTAGAGAAACAGTACACACCTGAGACAACCAGTGTAAACTAGAAGACGAATGAACAAAGTGAAGGCTACGGCGAGGAAACAAACGTCCGTAGAAGGAGCCAGCGACCGCCGACACAAAACACGATTCTCCTTCTCCACGACCAAGCCCTAAACCCTTCTTTTTATTATTGAGCCGGTCGTAAAACTCCGGCAAAGAAGCAAAGATGTAGTTGAAGTCATTGCTAGGGAGATCGTTGAGAGAGACTCTGAGCTCAGGGACCGGACGGTCGAGGTCAGGACACAAGTTTTGGATTGTGTCGACAATGTTGGAGATGGACAAGAGACTGTTCGGACCGGAGGAGCAGCCTAAGTCGGCGATTCCAATGCTCGATATTTCTAAATTGCTTATCATTAGCTTCTTCAAGGCCTCCTCCATTACTCTTCTGCCTAGAGATATTATGTTGCTCTGCGTAGTCACAAAATCATTTTACCTTAGTCATTATTATTTTGTTCCAGCTAGAACCAAACAATATATATATATATATGTGTGTGTGTGTACACATGACAATAATGCATATTTATCTTTTTGATACAAAAATTCAACCTGAACGGTGGAGTTCTTGGCATAACTATTATCACCGTTTCCTTTGTTCATGTGAAGAACTCGCATTACTTCCATCTCTCTCTTTGTTGTGTCTCTTTCTTTTTGATGAAGCAGAAGGTTAATGAAAATAGTAAGTGATGTTGGGTCGTTATATATATAGAAAGAGGTACCGGTGTTGTAAGATATTAGTGTTTTGACAGCCACATGCATCTTATCGACGTACGTTGAGTACTCCTCTCTCCACACACGTATACATACGACGGTCTCTTTTACGAATTTTCTCTATATTAACAACAAAGTTAAACGGTATCCACGCGCAGTTAATTAGTTCAATCCGGTTGTTGGAAAATTGAGTAAATTCTAGTGGATTTGAGTATTAATCCGCGCTAAACTTATAAAGAGACTTGTTTGTAAAAAAAAAAACCTGCCATAGTCTTTGGTTCAACGAAATTCTTACCTAAACATTATGTGAAAGAAAAAACATCTAAATTAAAAAAAGTTTAGTACCATTTTAGTTCAATGGTTAATAGTTAGTGGGTGATTGGTTGGACTATAACTGCAAATAATTTACTATAGAGTTTAGTAAAAAAAATTTGATATAACTTTTTTTCAGTATGTTTTTCCTACGGCCTCTAGAAACCTGAAAATTTTGTTTTAGAAAACAAAACAAAACATAAACAATCAAAATTAAGGGCTGTAAAAGCTGTAGGTTTTAAAATAGGCCCACTTAAATACTTATTAAAGTCTAATTAGTAAAACAAGTGTTGTAAAACTACTTTAAAAGCTGTAAAACTTCTACGGTCAAACCAATTATCTCCTAATATCATGTAAGTGAGGTTTGAAGGTAAATTATTTTCAATCGCGACTGGTTTACACGGATTCCATGAAGTAATTTAGATTTTTATCCTATGTTTTTTTCATTATTATTATAAGTCGATTTTTTTAAAAAATAAAAAATAAAAAATAGTTGTACAAATGTTTAATCCGCAAAAACAAGAACCAATGGCTAACTAAGGCTCATGGAAATGGGTCTCTTTTGTTTGGGTCCACTTAGACTTTATTCTTCCGAGAATAATAATTAGTGGACTTCTCTGTGTGTTGTAATCTTTAGGCTCCCAATAATGTTGGAACCACAATTTTTCCGTATTTCGTATGTTACTATTCAAAACATTAATATACATGTTAGACTATTTTTTATATCGCTGTCGATGGTAAAATCAATGAAAATTGTTGATAAGCTAGTAAAAAACTGAATTAGATAAGATGAGCCGTTCTTCTTCTACTTCTTCTTTTTTTCTTTTTTTTTTAATGTGAATATATACCAAAAAAATATGCATGTTTCCACAAAGCATAATATTAACAATGGTCTATTTGACATTTCTTGGATATGGAAACGTTTTTTATTTAGGTATACAAATTTATAGACTTGGACATTATATCGTGATTACGACAATGTATCGGTTTTAGAATAATTTTGACGGTTGACACTAATACAAGGATAGTTATATATAATTCATGCTCTCACCTTTTTTAGTAACATAAACTTATCAGGAAAAAATTCAAAACAAATTTTAGAGTTTCGACTGACTTCTTGACTGATCCTAACTGATGAAGGATTCGTGTTAATTGACTGTCAACATCTATTTAGGTAGTTAACAGTCACTTATCAACGCTAATAAAGTACTATATTAGTTAATAGTCAACTTATTTTAGAATCGTTATTAATTGTTATATATAATTTTATATATTAAAAGAAAAGTACAAAATGTTCACATTCATCCTCACAATAGTTGATTACCAATTTATCCATAATAAATTTACATATCTAAATTTTTTGCTATTAAAATTTGAAAAATATATTTATCCAAATAAAAATAAAATTACTCTAAAATATATATTTGAAAAATTGGAATATATTAAAAAAATTAAATTAACTTTCTAAAAATTCACAACATTAATTTGTAAAGAATAATTTTAAAAAATAAATTAATCTAAAAAATTATTATTTTTTGAAAATTTTAAATCACTAATGAAAATAGAAAATTATAAAAAAAATCTATTTAGATAGATTAATTAGAATTTTTGCCATTTAATTTCAAGGAAAAAAAACTAAACATAAAATATTTCAAGTAAAATTTAAAGGGCAAATTACCATAAATAAATATTTTTTAGAAAATTAAATATATTAAGAGAGAAAAATTACTAGAAAAAAATTTTAGAAATAAAAATTATTCGAGTAATAGTTAAATTTCTATAAATAAATAATTTAAAAATTTAAATAAATGAGAAAAAATACTATTTAAAATATTTTGAAATTGAAAAAGTTAAATTGCTCGCAAAAAATTAAAAATCGTAAATTTTAAACTACTAGTAAATATTTGAAAATAACAAAAAAAAACTATTTAGGTAGTTTGTGGAGATAAAGTTTGTTTATTTTTTTATTTTAAATTTTATTTTAAAACTTATATGATATAAAGGTTATATGTATCATATAACTCTTAAAATGTTTTTTAAAATGTCTATTTTCTATACAAAAAATGTTACGATATATATGAAAGATTTTTAAAAAATTTCAAATTAATCCAAATCTAAATTAAATTAATATTCAAATCTATATAAACTTTATTAAACAATACAAAATTTCAGAAAACAAAAATGTTATATTTCGCTATATCCATAAAAAATCCATCTATTTAAATATTTTGTCATTTTGCTTTTAGAAAATATTAAAAACGAATAAAAGAATTACAAAAACATATTTTTTAAAACATTTGAATATAATAAGGCAAAAGAATTAATTTTTAAATTTTTTTATATTTTTAAAAATATTTGAGAAAATGTAATACTTTAAAAAAAATTATAACTGTTTTTAAAATTGTAAAAAATTGAAAAAGGTTGAATTACTCTTTTAAATGCTTTGAAAGATCGAGTAAATTTTAAATTACTATAAAACATAATTTTTGAAAATTTAGAATATATTAAAAGTAAAGGAATTAATATAAAAAATAAATATAGAAAAAGTAAATATTATTTTTTCTCGGAAAAGTTAAATTACTTTAACACATAATAATATTTTTCTAGAATATCTATTTACTATACAAAAAATGATACAATATATATGATAGATTTTTTAATATTTTGAATTAATCATAATCCAAAATTACGTTATTATTCAACTTAATATAAATTTTATCAAACAATACAAGTTGTAAAGACTTATTTTTCTTATTAAATTATTAAATTATTTTTCTTAAACTACATTTTAATGTTAACAGAAACGATTCATCTAAAAATACACATTGTTGGTGTATCGAAACTGAATTCTTTTGTTCACTATTGGACTATACGAGTCAAAATTCTCCAAAAATTTAAAATATCATATATGTTTGAAAAGTTTATACACTTCATCGTTGTAGATGAAAATGCATATTATTGATATGTTTTCATTTTTTTTTTATTTTTTTTCAAGATAAAATGATTGAAACTCTAATAAATGAGTCATTTATTGGCCGTTACTCTGAAAGAGTTATTGAAAACACTTGGGCGAAATTTACTGTGAACCCACTATATTCTTAATAAATTTATTTAATTAAAAATTTGCCATTTAGATTTAAAAAAAAACAGAAAAATATTCGTATAAAAGTTAAATTATTCTAAAAAATCAAGAATTTTGTTAATATCCTGAATTTTTTTTTCTTGGTTTAGATAAAGTTTATTATATCATAGATATATATTTTTCAAAAAATAGTTTGACTTTATAATAAGATAATTATACTGTATAAGGATTTATGAAATTTAAAAAAAACTGAAATTTAATATTTCTAACAAAAAAAATACAAAAAATATAATATTGTGATATAATATTTTTAAAAAATCGCCGGATGTCTTACCATGACTTATATATGTATAATATATATATTTGATATAATGAACTATTGTGTGGAGATAATTGTAATGTATAATTATCGTTTTCTTTCATTTATAATAGATTTAAAAATGTCAAGATAATAACATATTAAAAATATTCAATAACGATTATATCGTATATAAATGATCTTAAACATCATTTGTTATACTAAAACTAAACATAACATTATTGTTTTGATTTCTTAATATTTTATTAATTACGAATAAACAGTTAGCAATAAACACAAATTTAAAAATGTGAGATATCAAATTTACTACTATAATTAACAAAAATTTCATCATTTCAATTATTTTTTTCTCTGCAGGAAAGTATAAACACATAATTTTCAGTAATTAATATGATTAAGAAAGAAAAAAAAAGTCAAAATCAATTTACTTCGACCAATCATAAACAGACAACTACTTGATCGATTCTAACAGGAGTCTAAGGATTTGTCGTAGTCGACTGCATGCTGATATTTATATTGTTAGGTACTCTAATTGGTGTTGTGTTCTCGAGTTTTTAAGGTAGGCAAGAATTTCATATTAGGTCACTTGTACGTTTGTATTATCTAAGCAACACTATGGTCTCATATATATACATACCGTTATATGAAATTTTAATATCTTCATTTATTTAAATATACCGCTATATGAAATTTTAACTACAGTAAAACCTCTATAAATTAATAATGTTGGGACTTCCAAAATTTATTATCTTATAAAGGTTTTAATTTATCGATAAATTAATAAATTATTAATTAAAAGAGATAAAAATTTCACTTCATAATCTGTTAATTTTTATTTTATTTGAACATTCTTATGTATTATTGTCAATATTATATATATATATATATATATTCTGTTAATATTCTATTTTTTTGTATTTACTTATTTTTTTTGCCTTCTACGACACTTTTTTGCTTTAATAACTTTTTTTGGTAATTCATTAAGCATTCTTCACGTCATCTTATATTTTTTTACGCCAAACTTAGCAATGACTCCTCATCTAAAAGATGTTGCCAAATCAACCATGACAGATTAAATACGCAAAAAAATTATGTGAATACAATACCAGAATTTGTTGATGCAATAAAGAAGATTAGAGATGAGCTCCACCAAGACTCTAATTTTAAGAATAAACAAACAACAACATATTTATATTTTACAAAATTCTCTTAGTTATATATACATAAGATTTATAATTATTAATTTATCCTATTATTGGGACCATATATTTACATAGGAATTTCAAAAAAAATATTATCTTATTATCTTATCGAATTTTGTTAAATTTTACACTGGACCGACTCGGGACCAGAATAATTTATTAATTTATAGTGATTATTAATTTATAGAGTAGTAATTTATAGAGGTTTTACTGTATTACAGATTAAGTCATGATTTCCATTAGATTAACAACAATAAAATTGAACTTTTGAATATAAAACATATTACAATCATCAGAGTATTGAATATGATTAAAATTTGAAAATAAACTGTCTTTCAATCATTATAATGTGTTTAACACATATGTTATCTCTTTATTAATTATATATTTAAAATTATCTTGTAATTAAGTCATAAATAATCTGTATGAAAACTTCGCTAAAACATCTAAATAAAATTTATAAACAATTTTAGGGTTTAGTAATGTCTACACATACGAGTTCCCATCTGATATATATTTTATAATTAGTTATCGATCAGGTTTAATTTGCCAACACGTACGAGTTCTCGACCGACTCTTAAAAGATTCCGTGTGATCAACACAAGATCAAGGCATATAAAATGTCAACTCAATAGTTTTGGCTAAGTACGAGATCATGGCACATAAACTCTCAACCTAATTTTTTCTTCTTTTTTCGTTGTCAACCAATCTATAAAAATTATAGACCGAAGAAAGATACGAATTTATATATAAAAAATAGACTTGGCACATGTTATCTTTGCTTGGACCACGGCATTTGATTCGTGGAACATATTATTTCAAATTTTATTCGAATTATACTAGAAGAAAATGTGACACATATTTTGTCACATGTTTTTTTTTCTGTTCCACAATAAAGACAAGGTCTATGATATTTTTTTTGGTATAATGGTATCTAACAACAAATTTATAAAGTATCGAAACAAAAAGGAATATTCAATCTAGTAATTATTTTGTATTTTATTTCTTGCAAGCATACTATCAAGCCACTCCTTATCCGGCTCTATGTAGGCAATGGTTTTTCATTTCGTTTTCATTAGTATATATACCCAATTAAAATGTTTGAAAAACAAAAATCAAGGAATTGTTGAGAACCACATGGCCTTTACTGCCAAGTAATTTTCGGACGCGAATAGATTGCCAAATGAAGTAGTAAAATCACGTGAACATTCTGCTTCACGTTCTGACGATGAGCCTCTCTTCTCTTTATATATTGGATTATTATCTATATAAGTCTTAATTTTGATGAATTATGTAGTCTTTTATTTTCACGTCTTATATATCTTTATACCATATATCTAATATCTGTTAAATTCTCTCAAAGCAATATTTATACCTACAGTTATTTTTCTTATTTAAGAAAACCATTTACAATGTATATTATATTAACTCAATTAATGGCTCCTCAATCTAGAACTAGAATGGGACTTTAATTAATATAATACGATCATTTTATACGGTAATTTAATTATCCATAATGTAAAGTCATATATAATAATAATAAAAAGTCATATAATATACGTCACCTTACCTTTTTTTATTTCGTAGTTAACTAGTCACACATAAAATATTCGAGAAAGCTAGACATCCAGATTTTATTAAATACTAGATTAGGTCTCGTATATACGCGGGATTATAATCTACGATTTTAGAATTTATAAGAATAAAATTATAAAAAAAATTTAAAAATAGAATTAAATTACCCGTAAATATACATATATAATAAAATATTAAAAACACCTATCCAAAATCATTCACCCATAAGAAATCCTAACAAATTTATAATTATTTATTTATTTAGATAATATATAGTTTGTTTTATATTTATTTGAATAAGATTTATTTATTTTGAGTCATATTTGATCTTTATTTTCAAACCGACCTAAAAATAAATTACTGTTGTTATATTTGCTCATTTTCTTTTGGATGATAGACATTATCTGAAAAGTATAAGAAAAAATAATATAAATTAGAGAAAAATTTAATAATCATAAAAATAGAAATAATTTTTTTTAGGAAAACCTCATAATAATAAATTAATTAAATTTTCTGAAAAGTAGAAAAAAATAAAACCAATATTAGAAAAAAATAATCATCATAAAAAATATATAAGTAAAACGATTTCACAACAACCTCATAATATTAAATTAACATAACTTTTTAAAATAAAATAAAAGGAATAAAAGATTTACCAATAAAATGAAATTGGAGATATGATGGTGTTTTTGAAGAAAACATTTTTGTTTGTTGAGAAAATATGAGACTACTTATTTGTTTATATAGAGTTCAATATTTATAATTTTTTTCTTTTAGAATTAGAAAATTAGTTCAATATTTACAATTTTTTAAAAAACAAATTATAGTTTTTCTTAATTATGGAAGTTTATTTTTAAAAAAAAAAAATAATTTGTATATTTTCTATAGAATTCAATATTTACAATTTTTTTCCTTTAAAATTAAATTTTCTTAATTATGAAAGTTTACATTTTTTAAAAAATAACAATTTGTATATTTTCTATATAATTTTTTTATTTACCGAATAATGGTAGCTAATTATATTTTTGTATAGTTTCCTTAATAATAATTTTTGACATTTTCTCAATTTTGCCACGTGTCGAAATTTTGAATCGATTAACATGACACGTGTCACCATCCTATGAATTACTAACTTTTGAAAACTCTCTGTTATATAATAAGATGATATCTATCTAAGAAATATCCAATCACATGATTCACTTACTACCTAGTACATATGATAATGTCTGGATTGATTCATGCTATTTATGAATATTTGAATGTGACATAAATTTAACTTTTATTATGTAAAGAAAGGACTTAAGTCCAGCTAGTGTTTGTCTACCTGTTTTATAAGTTCAGAGGAGAAAAAACTATCAAAGAAAAGGCAAAACATGTTTCTGATATGATAATTTGGCACACACGTAGCACACTATAATGCTCTAATTTATTCATGATTGTACCGCGATTGTCTACAAATCATAAATATTTCAATTTATAATATATTAAACAATTATTGGACTACGTAGTTAAACATAGGTTAGGTATAGTTGATACTAAAGATCAAATTCAAAAGTTCATACTGAAATTAGAAATATTAAGTATCTTACATTATATATATTATATACTGAATTTCGGTGTTTTACATATCATATTTTGTATGCTATGTACTTTAACTTTAGTAAAATAATCATTTTTCACTAATCACTATTTTAAATACCAAAATTCCATCTTTTTCTTCATTATTTATTCTTTATCAATTATGTCCCACTAAAACTTTAATAGAAGAGTACATGGAAGAAAAGACGAAGCAACTTAGACATAAATATGCTTTGGTATTTAATATGATACTACAACTTTTTAAAATACTATGTAATAACGTATTTACTTTTAATTGGATGTTAATAAGATATAGTCCGCATGTCAATTTCACAATTTGTTAAATAGTTAATGTATCGTAGCTATTCATATAACATAGTGACTACAATAGATGTAGTCACTATGTAATATATGTTGTATATGGTCATCACAATAATGACTACAATTTCACAATTAGTCCATACGTCAATTTCTCAATTTATGAAATAGTTGATGTATTGCTGCTATTCATATATTGCATAGTGACTACATATATATATAATATACTAACAGAAGACTACATAGTGACTACAACAGATTTACATATACGGCGAGTGAATCCAACCAATGTGAAAACTATGTAGCCAACTAATCATATAATTTCAATTTTCTTAAACTTCGTTGAATTCTAAACTTAATAGTGCAAAACATCTTAATCATGAACCAAACTATTTGAATGAAAACAAAACATCTCTTGATTAGCAAATTTTGTGGATACACAGGCGTCTCTCATCCAAAAATCCCTTTTAGATATTTTTATTGTGGTTGAAGAAACAAAATAGTCTCTTTCATATTCGTTAACTTTGATTTAAACTGTTGTATAGATCTAAATTTGATTGAGAGTTTATAAGCACACAAAAAAAAAAAAGAATTGATAGACTCATATCTTATCAATAACATTACTTTGTCAAATCATATTGTACTATATTTCAAGATTCGATACACATTTACCTAAAGTTGGTTGAGCCTAATTCAATGTTTGCAACCCATATAGTAAAAAGATACTTTTGTAGCATTGCAATACATGAATCCTCATTTTTAGAGAAGATAGTATCATAGGACAGGTAATAGGGCGAAGAAACCGAACTTGAGTCTTGTGACGAGTCCTTTGTTTGGTCATATAAACATGTGGATGGTCGACGAGTCCCCTGTCTTCTAACATGCAATACCATAGCTTTCATATATCTAAATCTGACATCACACTAGCTATACATTTTACTATTCCTGTCCCAACTCAGAATTGATTTTTGTTTCTCATTCTTTCTCTTTGCTTCTGTACCTCCAATACAATATCTAATGTCACAAACACCATTTACTCACAATCCAATAGTATCAAGCAGATTCAACAAGAAAGAGATGAAATCGGAATCTCATAGCAAATTTTTCTTATATTATATACATTAGGTATCACAAGAGATATTTGCTTTCAGACCTACTTGTGTCAATGTTCCATGATCTATAATCAGATCCCTGAACAAGAAATTTTTGCTAATTACATCGCAACCTTGAGCTCTTTCACCAGCATAACTTCTTTCTCTGCATCATATTCCCAACCATTAATACATAGACACCGACTTAGAAGAGCAGCGAAACTAGCTACAAAAGGAGACTAACCCGGTACTTAGCTTCCTCTTGCCGCTCTATGTAACCCAAAAGTTCTTCTTGCCTCATTAAAGCCTCATGTAATGCCTGATCAAGACCGATATTTGGTTATTATGAGGTTCATGATTACTTATTATCAGCAACATTAGTATCAGTCTTCGATTTTTCTTTTACCTTTTTCGTGGTGATGAGCTCTGCTTCTAGTGCATCCACGCGATAAACAGCAGCATTCAGCAACTCCTCTTTCTCGTGAGGCATCTCGAATTTCCTCATGTGAAGAGCTTCTACCTGTTTCTCAAGATCGCCGAGTCTGCTTAAAACAGAGGAAATGATAACTTTTTCAGTGATAGTTGAACGAGAAGGCGAAGGAGGACGGGATCCCCTTGCAATACGTTCATCACACAGCTCAGCTCTAGCGCTTGAAGGATGCAACTGTGAGTGTTCTTTAGTCTGTGGCTGAGCCAGAGACTCGAGGAGTGTGAAAAAGTTCATGAAGAACACAGTTAGCCACCTCCAGATATGACTAACGGATCCTATTTTTCCCAAACTTGATGTATATTGCGGACCTGCAACACGTTCCATTATATTACTACATGCTGTTTTAGGTCCATAACTTCAAATTTTGCTTTGCAATTGGGTAAGTGTCCGATTTTCACCAGTCTTACCTTCAGAAGCATTTGTCATCTCTTTGGGCTGCCAAGCAACATCCACAACTTTGTCCACCATTGGTACACACTCTTCATACTCAGATAAAACAGTAGGACTTATGTTACCATTGGCCTTGATCTATTAGAATATTCATGATAGCATATCAGGTCCTGTATAAGAACTAAGAACTTCTACGTATTTGATGTCACTTTGGTACATGAGAACACTTACATTTTCAGTAACAGGAGTCAACTTGGGTACATGGTTGTTCATATTTGTTTTCGGTGAAGCCATCTCTTCCAATTCAGACCCTGACTCTGCTGTTGATATGTCACTAACTTTCATCTGAGCCAAGAGAAGATACTTTTACAATCTGATAAAAAGTTCATCCAAAATAAAAATTATGTTCCAACTACCCAAAAGACGTTACCCCAGAATAAGTTGGCTTATCAGATGAAGATAATTGGGAATCACTGCTTAGGAAAGCACCAGCATGCCTACAGAACGTCCCACCACTGCGACCCATCTGCATGAAGACTGAGAATTCATTAGAGTAACATATATGTATTCTTTATTTTTTGGTTTAACATAAGCATAACAGAAACATAACGAACAGTAAGATGTGAAATATCGAGACACAAGCACTCCACCTTCAGTATCTCAGGGTCTTTCCATGGTCCCTTATCAGATCTCATACAACCTCCCTGATCTGCACAAGTGCAAGTACCGCCGAGAAAATCTGGCAGCTGGCTGAAAAAGTTCAAAAATATGGTCAGACACTCAGATGTTAAATTATATATTGGAAATATGATACGAAAACAAAAAATTGAAGACAAACTGTCTACCTGGCATCAATCATCTCAAGTAATTTGTTCTGGTACTTGTTGCCAAGGACCTATTCAGTTCAATTGATACAATTAAGTTTTCTAAAGTAACAAGCGTAAAAGTGGATACATAGAAACCACGGTTAAGTTACATGTATTTTGGAGACAGTCTTTGGATCAAGAAATGATTTCACCGTGCCCCAAAGTAGCTTAAAACCAGAGCCGGCATTGATGATAAACATACGGTGCAGAGTCTGCACATATGTTATATCACATGTTATTAAATGCTCAAAAAACAGGCTTTGCTTATAAAAGATCGATGGCCGCCGACAATACCTCAGGGTAGTTATCACTATCAATTTTTTGCAGCTGGATTATAAGATCCCGAGCAGTTTTAGTGAAGTTTTTAAGGCCCTGCAAGTATATTCAGACGATTCAGTAAGCCTAAGGAAACCGCACATGAAAAAGGTTCCAGAATTTGGTTTGAAATGTACCAGGCCTTGGACATCCAGAATTGTTGTACTGGAGTCAATGTGTCTCTTAGCAGCAATGCAGCAAGCAGGGAACTTGACAGTAATAGTTTTCTCAAACTCTTTAACATGATATCTCAGGTATCTTTCCAATGTAGTGACTTGCATGAGTCTGCTTGCGTCGACTTTTCCTAATCTTTCAATGTAAACAGGTCTTCCTTCCTTATCAACACCATGATATCCCTGAGGGTAGTACTTGAGAACTTCATCCAATTCTGGAAACTCAAAGTCCTAGAGTGAAGTAATCAGTCAGAAATTGTAACAATCAAACTATAAGAAGCGGGTGTGATGTTGGCACAACACATAAAGACAAATTTTTATACCTCCAAAATTGTATCAGTACCAAAATCCTTTCTCCATTGGATCATGTTAGTCCACATTAACTTTGTTTTTCCAAAATCAAATTTTCTAGCGAACAGGAATCTGCAGAAAGAAGAAGAAATGTCATGAAACAAACAATGGTCTCTCTACTTCATATAAAAAAAGATACTTAACACAAACGAGCCATCCACATAAAAGCCATCATCAAAGATTCAAAAGACATGAACACAAGATTGCTAAAATGTGGAGATAAAAAATGACCTCAACATGATGTGATAATCATCAAGGCTCGGAGGAAGCATATGATCAGAAATGAGTGATTGTCGAAATTCAGAGACATATCTTAATTCTTCGGCGTCATGTATGTCTTCGAAGGTAAGGGAGGGTGTCCGGTCAATGCTTCTCGTCCTGCTACCGCTCCCTTTCTTCTTCAGGGAATGTCTGAATTTGTTTTTGGATGATTTCTTCTTGAAAAGACCACCAATTCTAGTTTTCTTCTCATCCTCTAAAACTTCGAAATCTGACTTCTTTTCTCTTCTTTCACCATTGTTTGAGAAACCCTCAAAACCTGAGAGAAGACGAAAAGACAAAAAAAAAGAGAGTCAAAACTCATAACATAATCTGCGAGTGATAACCTAATTTGGGGAAGTAACAGATAAAATCTCCACTCACAAAAATAAAATCGAAGACTTACAGGGTCTTGTGGATCGATCAAGAGGACCCGACATGAGAAGAATCTAACAGCTTAAAACTCCAAAAATCGAAACTTTAGAATTTGTAGAATCTGAAATCGAAAGTGAAGGAAAGGGTAGATGAAGAAGTAACTGAGGAATTTATTAATTTGTTTCGTTATGCGAATGTGAAATAAATGTTGGCAAAGTAATTTTCACGGTCGCCGGAAAATCTCGGCCACATAAATGTTGACGAGATTCGACTCTGCCTCTTCGATTTTGGTTACGTATAATTATTGCCAACAAGACACGTGGCCATTGATCATAGTGTGAAACCTCTTGGCGGGAACTCGGTTCCAGTTATTACATCACACGTGAATTTGGGTTCTGTTTTTTTTTTTCTTCTTCAAATCAAAAGTTTAAATTTTGAGATACAATACTCTATGAGCATAACCTAGTTTTCCTAATTGAATTATAAAATCAGGTGAAAATAAAGATATAAATTTCTAATTACTTTTAGCTGCAGACTATTGCTACTTATGCTTATGCCATATAAAATATGGTAGCACCATAAACAATAACTATACATCAGGTCCTACAATTTCCGATAATTCGGCGTGTTCATTAATGTGGTAAGGACAAATGACAAAAACTATGATAAATATGATTTTTTAATTTAATTAGAGTAGGATATTTTAGAATATCAATGTAAATAAATATGTACACATCACGATCACGCTACATACATTTTTTTTATTTTGTTCGTTTTTCTTGAGAATTAACTAGAGTACGTGCACAAGTGTAGATAGAGAAAAGTATTCTACAATCTCCATCATACCATAGATATATATATTTTTTTGTGCAAGCCTTTCCTCCACCACTTGATCACAGCTTCTAGTAGCAATGGCTTCTTTTATTATTTACATAAATTATAATATAATTACCTTGTCTCCGAGCTGCCTGAAGATAACACACATAAAAATTTACTAATTCTGTTTGCGTATAAGCCCATTGGATGAGCTTGTTTACAGTACCTGTCATGTGTATTTCCTTAGTTTGCGTTTTGCCTGAAACTGGCCAAGCTTGTCTCTCCACTCAGCTGCAATATCATGGAAAACCAAAAAAGATATTGATCTTTGATTCTTGAATCAAGATTCAAGAACATAAGATACCCAGAAGCTTTAAACAGAAACTTCAGGCATGAATGCGAAAACTATATCACTGCATTATATAATATGCTTCAAGATTATCCATATGGGAAGGGTGAGAGTAAGCTTACCAGCTTCATCATACCGTTCTTCATCAACAGCTTGCATCATGTTCCTCAATAAATCAAACTCTTTTGTATCAAAACAAGGCTGACCATTTGGCCTACCCAATGAAAACAATGTTTTTAAGTTTGTAACTTACAAGCAAAAGGATCTTAGATGACTAATTCCACATTTTAAAGGATTACCGGTCTAGTTCAGTAAATAGTAAACCATCTGAAGCAGGTGTTTGCTTTGATAGCTTTCCCGAATCGAGGACTCTCATTCCATCACTATAAGCTAGATACTTGTTGACTTGGATAGGTACCTATAAGAGTGAGTATTGACACCATTTTCAACAGTGAATACGTTATTTATATTCGATTAAAATGATCTCATGGAGAGACCTTCGTGTGATTGTTCCTCTTCAAAAGAAAGTTTGTAAACATGGTTATGGTAATATAGCTATACCTTGCATCTAACAGCTATGTTAATTGCATCTGAAGGACGAAGATCGAAGCTAACACACTCTGACTTATTACCCACCTGCAATCCCATTCAGAGCAGCCTTAGTAGATGAAATCGAAATGAGATACATTTCTAGGCCAGAATTGCAAACCTTTGAAAGGTATAACTCTGCAAAATATGCCTCGTGAACTCTTGTGGTAACTCTAACAAGCCTAACCTGCAGAAAAAATAGTTGGAACTTCCTCATATAAGAATTTGTAGTGCTAAGGGAGAATAATAGTAACGCTTACCTCGTAACCCATTTTGTCGATCATCTCCTTCACCACTTGATACATAGTGGGTCTTGCCTACAAGCAGTAACCCAAAAATCCATAAGACCCTCTTTCTTCATAACTCTTGACTGATTCAAACAGAAGCACAACACAAAGAATAATAAAAGCCTACTATTTGAACATTTGTCAATGCTGCCATAAGTAAAACACTAGGCATCTCCACTGCAATGAAAAGATGAGAAAGGAGATTCAAAACACTGCGAAAATTGAAAATTTCAACACAAAATAAACTTGTGCAAGCGGAAGAATGAGTTTGATATCTTTTTTTTTTTTTTTGTCAAAAGAATTCAGTTTTGAGATCACATACAGACGATAATAGGAAGAAGAAGACCAGTTCCATCTTCCATTTTAAGCACAATTGCAGAGTGTGGAGCATAATTTAGAAGATTTCCTCCCTGAGGATTGTTGTGGACACATCTAAGTTGTCTACCATCCCTCATCTTCACCATGAAACCATCTGGTCCACTCTTTACCTCAACTATATGCAAAAAAAACACAACCAGTACACATTAACACACAAGAAGAGAGAGTGAACTCATGGTGTAGTTACTGATTAACCGGGATTACCAGCTTCAAGTACACTAGACTTGACATAATCCTCATCATTCTCGTTGAAATTCTCGGCTGTGCTTCCGGTACCATCAGAATGCGAGCTGAAAAGACATTTTACACTCTTACACCTCCGAAGATGGAGCCGAAGACTTACTGTAGCAACCTGGGACTTAACATTTCTGGTCTGATTACCCCAGAATTGATTTTTGAGAATCCAAGGTTTCGAAACAGAGCAGTTGATAAGTGAAGCAGAGACACCCAATTTTCTGGGACGAACACTAGCGCAAACAACCGTTGTCTGAAGCGACCTCATCTTCACTCTGTTCATGCAGAAACCAGAGATTTTCAAAATGAAAACTTTAAGTATCCAACACTACCCAACATCTCTAAAACCCTAACTCGATTTCCAAAATCACAAACGAATTTCCAATATAGTAACTACTTTACTTGCAAGAGAAATCACTGATCAGCACACAAAAATACAACAACTAAAAAGGTCAGGAACAGGAAAAACAACGATCGGTGTATTCTTGATCAAAACAAGTGAAAACTATAATTTATATATCACCCTAGTAGCTGAATCGACCACGCAAATCACTTAAAATATTTTGAATCTCTGCGACAACCTATGATCGAAACACCAGAAAAGAGTGAGACTTTACCTAAAATCTCGTAAAGATTCGATTGGTTAGATCAACAGAGGACTAGAAGAAGAAGAAGAATCCTACACCGACAGATCATCAACAAAGAGAGAGAGAGAGAGGGAGAGAGAGAGAATCTTTGTGACTCTGTTAATCTTATCGACTCATGATTTGCTTCGATTGACGAATTTACCCTTTCACCAATTTCTTGCATTTGATTCAAGATGCTTCGGAAATGGTCGTGGAGAAAGGATAAATATGAGAATTCAAGTGCATAGCCGTGAGTGATGGATGGATGACGTAAAACGTTAACTCGTAGAAAATGGACAAGTCATCAAGTAACAGTCACCGAATAAATTTAGCCTCAATGGACGCCACGTGTACGGCGCATCTGTCGGGGATGGTTATGGATAAGGTTGTTGCATTGGAAAGTCAAACGTGGACATTGGAGTGGGATGTGTGAGACTGTGTTGTAACTTAAACGTAAGCGTCACCAATATGGGCCTATGCCCATTTTAATATTTATCGGCCCAAGTATAGGTTACTGGCTTCACCATGTACTCTTCGCTTTGAGATCAACCTTCATAAGTATGATGTGAATCATAATATTAGTTTTTGACATTAAAGAATTTGATATGTGAGTTCTTTAGACTCGTGCTTAATGTAAGAATGCAAACGACCAAGGAGAGGTATATGTTGAGAATAATTCATTTGTATTCACTATTCACCACTAGATAATTACTCCATATTTTCACCCTTTCTTTGCAAGGGGATAAATACGTGAATTATTAATATATTCAAAAACACACGTGAAACTGGAGAGTAAAATGATCACCACACACACGACTACACGACACATCTCTTCATATACAGACAATGTGAGGACCATTTGTCGCCTCGATACAAAAAAAAAAAAAAATACTTAATGTAGTTCTGTCTCCATTTTGTCGTAGTGCAGGTGCAAAATTTGTCTTTCTCCTTACTAAAATAAGATATGAATTTTGTAAAATTTCGATATACTACGAATACCATTAACTTTACTCTTTAGAATACAACAATATAATAAAGTTTTAATAAGAGTATGTTACGAATCAATAGAGTTTGTCACGGAATGAAACCAAATTTACATACAAGTTCGTTGCAAAGCTTGGTCAAATTTGTTCGTATCAATATATTGCTAGCTAGATTGATGTGTGTGGGGTTTAGTAGAAATAGTACTCCTAGTTTGCTATATTTACTTCAGTGTTAAAAAAATCGAATCATGCTTATTAAAGTGTTCTTAATCTTGAACTTTGTTATGCAAGGATGAAATAAAAAGAAAACATGACCACTTATTGATTTCTCTTTAAATAATAATAAAAAGCTGTAAAGTTTGGGTAAAATTTTCTATCTATATACAGTTAATTCACAAATTTATTATTTTCACATACTATATAATCATTTGATATTTTTGGTACTATTGGATTCTAATATATGCATCTCGAGAACATGAAAATAGCTTGGAGAAAAACATGGATAGATTTATTAAAAATTTAACACCCCTGTGATACTAGTTAACACTATATATACTTGTATAACAAGTCTAGACAAAGTAACTAGAAGCCTCGTCCAACTCCGGAGAAGGATCAAGCCTCACCGGAGAAACAGAAGGATCCTTCACAATCTGTCGAATCTCTGATTTTTCACCCCATAAACTATACTTGAGAAACGCAACCACAATTCCACCCACAAATGTCCTCATCTCACTCTTTTTTCTCTTTGCGTTCTTGCACATACATCCAGCCATAAACCCGACAAAACCGGGCAAATCATCGTCCAACATATCCATATGTCCGTAATCTGCAGCCACGAAATGGGCTTTCGTCGCCTTACACTCTTTATAAAACTCCTCGTGGCTCACCTCCGCTGGTGCGCATGGAGGCATCACCGTGTTCATCTTTGGTCCGAGTCCGGTTCCCATCACTGCGACCGGTATGTCTAGCTCAAACGATTCCGGTATATTCGTTAAGATTTTCGGATCGGTTTGTAAGCATTTGCTGAGTCCTGCGACTGGATCGATTCCTATTAGAGCTGAAAATTTAAAGGATGGGTCTAATGTTGCGGCGTGGCCTAAAGCAACCGCAAACGCGGTTTTCCCACCGCGGCTGTGGCCCACGAGTGCCGTGTATTTGCCATTAGCGTTTACCGAATTTGGTAGGTGAGCTTTGAGGTTTTCCGATGTCCAGTTTATAACATTTCCAGCATCATCCACTTCCACTTGCCCTTTGGGCGGCATTAATTTGCACAGCTGTTATTCCAAGATATGATATTATTTACCACTTCGAGATTTAGAAATATACAATTTACATGTTACATGATGTTATTTTCGTTGTTGCGATAATACGGTACGTTTCCTTTTTTAAATGTAATTATATAATTTATATTTTAGACAATAATTTATACCTGAGGTGCTACAAGAATGTAGCCATGAGAAGCGACGTGGTTAAGAAGGTCAGAGTAGAAGTAGTTTCGAAGATAAAAGCCATGGAAGAATAAAACGACGGGATAAGTTCCAGCGACGGTTGGGGAGGTGACTATCACCGGCTTTGGCGGCGCCGTTAAATCATTTTCCAACGGATCCACCGTTATCACGGTTGTCGGAAGGCTGCCTATCTCAAATGCCGCCGGAGTTGCCGCAGAGAAATCCTCTATCGCCGCCATTTATATTAAACAAGAAAGGTGTGTGTTTAAGCTTTAGCTAGTTGTTGCTATTTATAAGGGGTGAATGTAGATTTTCCTATCCGATCCATTCTAATTTCGTGGTTGTCAATGAATTAAATACTTTTGAAACGATAAATGCATGGGCTGCCTAAATAAAAGAGCACGTGCTGATTCCAATAGAAACAACTACTAGTGGAGCTACTCATAATACAGTGTGCTCACCACCGTGGAGACATGTGTCTGATGAGATTAAAGATTCACCTTTTCATAGTTCTTATGTTTGGAATAGAGGAATTAGCAATTTAGCATGGATAAGTTGTCATTAGGCTTAGAGAGAGTACCACCATCTCAAAGTGGGGGTTTAACTACTCCTGCCTCTCAGATATCTCCAATCTCAGAGATGGGCACAACTTCAATCATTACGGCTTCTTTAATGGGCACAAGTCCGATGATCCAATCTCCTTCAGGTAATTTCGTTCAAACACTTTTGTATAGTTTTAAGGGAAATGTTGGACTTTCAGCTTCTTTTGTTAGACTATATTTTTTTTTTTAAGTCGATTTTAGTTCTTTCTTGGATGATCTTTCCAGTCTACTTGATACAGTCAAAGTGGTAACAGCAGGCCGGCCCAACCGAAAATGATGCCTAAAGCAAAACATTTTTTTTTTTTGGCCCATTACAAATCTAAGGTTAAAAAATTGCAAAATATGTTTAATATAAATTACAGATTTGAGAGGTCTTCAATTGCCAGATTTGACCTCCCAATTGCTGCTGTTCTACCATGTGGCCATGTTTACCATGCGGAATGCTTGGAGACAATGACAAGTGAGACAGAGAAGTATGATCCTTCATCCTACATGTCCCATATGCACAGAGACACAAATTACTAAATTATCGAGGAAAGCTCTAAAGGCCGAGGCAGAACTGAAGGCAAAGAGTTACAAAAGATGTAAAAACCGTGTGGTAGATAGTTATGTCCGCAGTGAATGTAAGGATCTTGTGTTCCAAAAACTAGGAAAACGAGAAGGAAAAGGTTTGAAGATGATGGATCTTAGTTCGAGCACCAAAGGCTCCACGTCAGCGCCAAGTGGAGTAAACCCTTAACCAGGGATTCTACATCGAAGAAGAGCTTTTGGTCCAGACATAGTAATAAAAAATTAAGTCGTTCTTCGTCAAGCATTGAGGTAAAAGATCCATACGATACGAGACTCAATATGTTCACTTTCCCTCTGAACAAATTTCAGTTCCTCAACTGCTAACACTTCCTATACCGCATTTCAGGGCCTTAATCAGACAAGGTGACATCATCTCATCCATAAAAGAGGTCTGGCTTTGTATTAGAGAGAATAACATTTTGTATCCCTCTTCTGTTTTATTCTGTGTTTCATTGTCACGTGAGGATTATGTTTACCAATGAAACAATCAAACAATTGTGTCATTTTGGAAAATGCAGAAGAAAAAACAGGATAAGCTACATTATTCTTTACTAAGAGTCGCTAATTCCCTACAGAAAACATGAGATAGATTCTGCACAGCTATTTTGTTTTGTCGTTGCTCAAAAAGGGTTGTCTATCTTCTCGACTATACTTTGCAATCCTGACTTGTACGAAGGATATAGCAATTTCACTCCTAGTTTATTCTTCATGTGTTCATTACGGACTCGTTTTTCGCCTCTCAGAGAACTCTCCTCCCGAGACTCATACACAAATGGAAATGGTTTTATTTCAATAGTCCCTGGCCAACGTTTTTCAATCAACTCCAAGGCATATTCAAACACCTCTTCTCTTGGAGCCGGATCATCATCGACAATATTGTAGATTTCCCTGCAATAATGGTTGGGTCATCAACCTCAAAAGAAGGATCATATTTGATCTCAGAAACTGGACTGGACATGAAAAAGGGATTATACATATATATACCCTGATGATGGCTTTTCAGTGGCAGCTTGAAGAGCTTGGCATATATCTTCAACGTGAACTCTTGATGTGAATTTCCGGGATGCTCTTCTCTTTTGACCTTCAGATAAACGCTCCCGCTTTAACAAGGTATCAATCGCACTGCAGAAAGAAACATTCAGTTTGAGAAACAGTTTTTTAAAGCCTTAGGATCAATAATAGACACAAGCAGAAGCTGTAAACAACCTTCGACCAGGTCCATAGATACCCCCAAGTCGAAGGACTTGAGTCGAAACACCAAGATCACGCCCCAAGCTTAACCATCCTTCCTCTGCAGCTAACCTCAGTTTAGCTGACTGAGTTTTAGGATTTGGAGTATGACTGCAACAAACGACCTTACAGTCAGCATCTTAAGCTTAGTATGACCAGAAGAGATGAAATTAGAAAGAAATAAACTTACTCTTCATTAACCCACGCACCACCACAATCCCCATACACACCTGCAAGCGTCATCTTTTTGTCAACTAAAACCAAGGAAGCGATTGACCAGTAGAAGAAAACAACTGCAGGTTCCAGTCTACTGTAAAAGCAAAAGCATTGATATGATGAGGAAAGGAAAAAGGGAATACTTGTTGATGAGAGATAACAAAGCCATTGAAGATTTCCACTCGAAAGCTTGTCTCTGAAAAGTTCTTCATTCCGCAACATCTTTACGAAGTGATCAAAAAGATAAGTTTTTGTCTATTACGCATAGATATCAAACATGAAAGTTACATTAAGCTAACGATAAAAGCTGGGGAAGAAAGCAAACCGGATCACCAATGTCTGCTAAAGGTGGAATCGAAACGAGCAGGTGAGTGTAATCTTTCACTGAACCTATCAAGCTCAATCTGATTAAGAAGGAAACAAGAGAGTTCAAGACTCGGATTCAGAGATTACCACCATGAAAGTGCTGATAGAAACCCTTACTCAGGTGAATCCGCAGAAAATAGATGAAGATCGATTCCTCTTTTTTCCCATTCTTTCTTCTTCGTATCACTCCTGCAAGTCCCTGAAACCAACCTAAAAAAATGGGTAATACCTTCTTCTTCAACTTTCGGAAAATATACCAACAAATTATTCAATTTGATATCATCATATGAACCTAGCCAAGATTAAAATCCGCCAGATCGTATTGATTATGAAGCTCATACTCATTTCCCAAAAAAGTTCTTATTGCAGATTGATTTTATTTATATACGCAAAGACTTAGAATCGGAGAAGGAGAGAAATTGATAGCAGACCAGTCTGCTTCTTTGAGCTGCTGTGCAAAAAATCCTCCGACGAATCCCATCCCGAGAATGAACATCCGGTTCGGGGACTCTGAATCTGGTTCACCGGATCGAGAATCTCCGATCGCTGACAATGGCCGGAATAAGTTAGTCCTCCTACGATTCGAAAAATCAAGTGGTCTGTGATTAAAACGGAGAGGAATCTCCGGCGATACACTTGGTAACTGAATAACCGCCATTGAAATCGGAGGACTGATAGCTCTGATGTCTTTCGTACTTAGACACTGATTCATAAAACTACTTGCCGTTTGAGTAGCACAGTCAAGCTTTAGCGCCGTTTTGTTTCTAAAAGTAGAACAGCATGGCGTTTCTATAATCCAGTTATCTGTATACAGAGGAATCTTAAAACATACCACAAATCAAGAATTAATTTTTATCTCGAACAAAATGAAACGATGGTCACACACTCACACTTGCAAGAATTCTTTATACCACCGTGAATCTTATACACACATATCAGTATTTTGGCTTACGAGTGTATTATACACAAAAGCAACCTACACATCTACTATATATTCCACAGAGAATGGGTGTATTATGCCTAAAACTATAAAAATGCAAAAGCACATTCCTGTGCTTCAAGAATTATGTCCCCTGTGCCAAGAACGATAATATCAAACAACAAAGTCGTGTAAGTGATGGGAATTGGAGAATCTGCTTTCTTGCTGGCTGCTTCCGCCAATGTAACGGTAATCATCGATACCAAAACCTTGATAGTTCATCAAAGTGTCGTAATCAGCTGAACTGTTCATCTGTTGTTGTTGTTGTGGGTCATTATCATTGCCTGAAACACGGTCTGGTTTAATTTCGGATGAGAAGGCAATGTTTGTTGTGTCTACAGATGAATAAGTGAGGTTGTTATTGTTGTTCTCTTGCTGGTGCTGCTGCGACGAAGAGTCTTCTTGGTTAGTGCTGTTGGGTTCTTGAGAAGTTTTTGAGATTAGTAACTCAGATTCATCAACAAACTCTTCTTTATACATCTCTTCGATCATCGGTTTCCATAGACGAACTCTTGCGTTTATGAACCAATTAGCAACCTAATTGCAGAGCAGAAAACAAATGTGACTCAAGCAGAACACACAAAGATTGCAAATTTAAGAGACAAACAAAAAAACTGGGTTTTACCTGGTTTTTCGACAGTCCTGTCTGTTTTGCAAGCATGATTTTCTCAGATTCTTTAGGGTATCTACAAATAAAAACCAGAAGAAACAATGAAGTCTCTTAAATGTTTTGTAATGGGAGATTGAAAGGGTTGTGACTTGTGAGAGAAGAAACACATACGGATGAAGGAAATGTTCGAAGAGCCAAGCGCGAAGAACAGAAACAGAGTTTTCAGGAAGACCTCTTTGAGGTCTCCAAGCGGGTCGAACCATTCCAAGCTGTTGATGCAAAGCTCTTTGCTGTCTCAACCGTTGATCTAAATACCTCAGCCTTGGTATTCTCTCTCCTTGTTGATCATCCAACGACTCTCCTCCTTTCTCTCCAAGTTTGTCTCTAATAATCTGAATTTGTTCCTTTATCGCATCACGAAGAGCGCGGAAATGGCGAGAGATTCTGTTGAGAGCGACTGATGTATAAGGCTTAGCTGACCCAAGTCCTGCTACTATCTCAAATGATGAAGCTAATGCTTCCATTTGATGGTAATATTGGTTATATCTTTTATCTACCTACAAAATCAGTAACACATCCACAACAAGCAAAATCAATGAGGACATTACCAATTCAATTTCATTATTTGTCATGTTCTAACAAACTTTAACTGAAACTGAACCGAGCTGAAGAACTAGTTTTAAAAGATGCAAGTTAGTTACCTCATCAACCATTGTCAAAAGCTTGTTCTTCTTGTTCTGAAGCTCCTCACGTTCAATTGTAGATAACTCTATGGCCTTCCCATTCGAATCACTCGATAACTCACCACTGCCTCCTCCTCCCCCTTCTAACTCCTTAGAACCATTGTTAAAGTCATTAAGTTTCATCTTCTTCTTCCCCATTTGGTTTAGTTCTTTCTTAACACTAACCACTTCATCGAGCAAATTTTGAGCCGGTTTAAGATACCGAGAACGCAAAACACCGGTCATAAACCCTCCTGAAGTTTCATTATACCGAAAATTGTTGTAGAATCCAATTCCACCATTACTAGCGTAACCAGATGAAGGATCAGATTGAGCCAACAACAACATCTCTTTGCTCTTCACACTCATCTCATCCACATTAAAAGTTGACGTTTCCTTGACTGAAAGAGAAGGATTTTGAGTAAAACCCAACTGGTACTGATGATATTGAAACGGAGGAACAGAGATCTGAGTGCCTAGACTTAAAGACAGTCCTTGACCATCATGAAAGCTTAGATCACTACTCGAAACTGCACCGTTTCCAGTTACAACGTCTCCGGTGGTGGGTGGGATAAAGACCATCTCATTACGAACATTATCTCCGCCGGCGACGGCGAAAGATGCGGCGGCGGAGGAAGAAGAAGCTTGTTGTTGTTGTTGCTGTTGTTGATGGTTGAGAAATATTGGTTCTTGCTGGTAACAACCGACATTACTTGGGTAATAAACCGCCATGGTGTTTCGTTTATTAACAGCTTTCTAAAGTGAATTTTATTACAATGAGTTCTTAGTTCGATGAATTTGGTCGGGAAATGAGATCCTGCAATAAAAGAAAGAAAAAAAAGAGGAAGAGTCGTGTAAGGTGTGGAATTATTTTTAAGTTTCTGATGGAAGAATCTAAGAGAGGTTAAAACATCATAATCATTCACACCAAACAATTTTTTTATCAACAACAGTTTCGAAAGAACCAAACAGAATCGGACCAAATTTTTCCGAGGATTAAAGTCAAATTGTGGATAAAAAAGCAAATGTTTTTCGTGAAGAACTGAAGAAACCCAGGAAACAAAAAAACCCAAATCAGGAATTGTGTAATCGTAGAGGGATACCCGATCTATGGAGGTGAAATTGGGAGGAAAAAAACCCTAATTTGAAGATGACAAAAAAAAATGCAGAGCAAAAGAAGTTGTGTAGCTCAACGTAGTGACTTAAAAAGCAGAGAAGATTCAATTATTACATAAAGAAGTAAAGTTTTTTTGATGATTTCATCTCTGTAGGAGAATTTCCAAAAAGCATGGGAGGAAAAGTAAACAAGAAACACAGTACAAGATCAATCATAGAGAGAATCAAGAATCAAGAACTTGGGTTTAAAGTTTAAAGAAAAGCTACCTGAGGAAGGAGAGAATCAAAGTTAAAAATAAACCCTAGAGATTGTGTTTGTGAGTGTGGATGTGGATGTGGCTGAATCAGGAAATACATAAGCAGAAGAGTTTCGAACAGTTGAAGACAAAATAAGATTTGAGACCCAATCCCGAGAGAGATAGAGAGATTAATAATTGCGATTTATAAAATAAACAATTTTTTTTCACTCCACAAGAACAAAACCAACCCATCTTATCATTGGGACATTAGACACCAACCCAATTTTTTATAAATATTAATACATTTTTATATATTATTATCCGATATCAACAATAAAATAAGGGTAATGATCCTACCGGAAAAATTAGACAACCGCTACCTGTAATTTTTAATCTTTTCCGGCAGAAGCTTCTGTTCTTGATGCTTAGAGTATAAATAAATTAATATGAATTTTGTGTGCCAACCATTCATAGAGAAACACGTGAGAGCTTAAAAATCACCAATTTTCTTTTCTTGATTTAGGGATTATATTTTCTTATGACGACTTTAACATACAAACTTAACAATTCCACACACAAAAATAAATGGATTGTGATGATTATATTATACTTTAAAGATGTTGTGTTGTCATTGACTTGACTCATACTACTTTTCCGTATAAGTTAACTAAATTACTACCAAAATAAAATGAAGGCAAGGATGGAATGGTAATATATTAGTGTTCATAACTTCATACATACTATACGAAAAAAAAATAGTATTAGTATACAAAAAGTTAACCGAATCTAACTATTAAAACGAAATAATCCATAATGCGTACACTACCAAGGTGTCGTGCGAAACTTTAACGACATCCTGATTTGTATACGTGAGGCTCCAAAATATCGAAATTATTACATGCCCACATATTCTAGAGTCAAGATTTGGATTCCAAATTTATTTATTCTTAGTTACTTGCTTTCATTGTAATGCTAAAGCTCAATACATTTAATAGAAGTTCTTGATTTACAAAGGTTTTGAATGTGAGCACTTTGTAGTTCAATATCTTTGGAGGGTTTCTTTAAATGTATGATATAACGGATATACAGTTATGCATGGTAGCGGAAATAAAACTCCATCAAATAAAAACATAGAAACGTCATTATAGGTAGAAGCTTGAAATAACAAAACTGCCCCTGGTTTAAGGATGAAGATAAAACAAAGGTGGGTGTGTGTCTGCTCAATTGCTTAATTCATGGATTAAATGACTTAACAACCAGTTGGTGAGTCCTTCCTTACTCTTCTGTTATACCCAATTTTTTCTAAGTTCTTGTCTTTTTATTTCTTTTGTTAAAATCGTTTTAGTTATACACATACGTGTTTGTATTTTCATATAACGCAATGGATATTACGTTAATATTATATCGGTAGCTACATATTTATTTTCTTCTGAATTTTAAGTATTTTCTCTGTTTTACAAAAAATGTCATTTTGACACATTTCACATAAAACTTTTAAAATTATAATATTACTCTTAATTAACATACTAAAAATACATTCTCTTTAATTAATTTTTTTTAAAATAACACTTTTTATAAAACAGTAAAAGTCATATTCTTTTGTATTGTAGCAACAAATAAGTACTAAATAAACAATTAATTATCCGTTTTGGTTGGAGATTAAATTTCGAGCAGCCGACATAAAATCATTTGGGAATTAGAGAACCATTGCATTGTGTTGGAAAATAATTATTCATATGAGTCTTCGAGAGATGATTATATTGACTTTGTTTCCACGTGGATGTTGATTTGTAGTGATGATTTAAATTAAATTTAGGCAGTTAGCTGGTGAGAGATGGATTTAGTGTATTGAAATTTGGGATGATTAAATATGTAATATTTTTTTAAAAATGTTATGATTAAAACGTATTGTAATTATAATGACGATGAATCGATAATGTTAAACGAAGAAAAGGTGTGTGAGAAAGAATGAAGACCTTTGGTTTGGAGGAAAAAAGTTAAAAATACAATTCTTGTGTCAAATATAGTAATTACATGGATATCCAAAAAAAAAAACTTTATAATAAATAGCCACAAGTCATGGCCGTGTAACAAAAAGTAAATGTATTTATTGCCACATACCATTGTTGGACCATATATGAAGACAAATCATCACCACTAAAATTCATGTTTGTAACATTTATATTCCATAGATCGAAATTGTTGGAAACAGTCATCACTCATTAATCATTATGCCCTCCTATTATTAAAACCAAACCAAACTCGTACCAGCAAAACTAATCTGAAGCCGAGCTTTAAAAAACTAATTTTAATTTGCTTAAATAATATATTAAAACTATTTTAATATACATTATACCAAATTGATTGTAACTTGGTTTCAATTAGGATTGATCGATGAGTTTAGTTTTACCAATTAGGCCTTTTAGGCCCATTATAATCCGTCGTCTATTGGGCGAAGAGGTGCCCGCTACAGAAAACGACAAGCTTTTTCCTTCTGAATACTAAAAACGACGTGAATTGCGATGTTCTGCAAGGAGTTAAGAAGACTGATTAGCGATTGTTTCATCAAAGCTCTCCTCTGACAGTGATCCATCTTCTTCCTCTCGATAACTTTAGCTTCCTTCTTCACTGAGGACAGATCCTTGAACTTTCGGAGATGGATTGTAAGTGTATAATCCCTATGATGTGATTCTAGCTGTGGAGGAGAGTACAATGGGGAAGCCATCGACGAGTGTGTGGGCAACATTGCAGAAGAAGAGATGGCCACTGATGATTCTGTTGGTTTTATCTGTATCAACCGTAGGAATGATTCTCGTGAGATCTACCTTTGATTCCTGCACTGTTAGTGGCAAGATGTGCGGCCGATTCGCGGCGGAGAAGGATCAGAGCAGTGACGTTAAGATCCAATCAGTTTCGAGATCGCTGAATCCTCTTGATTTCATGAAATCGAAGCTCGTTTTGCTTGTTTCTCATGAACTCTCGCTCTCAGGTGATGTTTCGAGCTCGAATTTTTCTCTTTTGATGTTTCTCCGTTAGTTTTCTGAAGTGTTGATTTCGTGTGATTTTAGGTGGACCTTTGCTGTTAATGGAATTGGCGTTTTTGTTGAGAGGAGTTGATGCTGAAGTTGTTTGGATCACGAATCAGAAACCAGTTGAAGCTGATGAAGTGATCAAGGTTTTGGAACACAAGATGTTGGATCGAGGAGTGCAGGTACAAATTTAGCTAACCTCCATAGTTCTTCGTTGATTCTTATCATAATTGTTACTGATCACTCTTTTTGAATCCTTCAGGTCATCTCAGCAAAGAGTCAGAAAGCCATAGATATAGCACTTAAGTCTGATTTGGTTGTTTTGAATACTGCTGTTGCTGGGAAATGGCTTGATGCAGTTCTCAAGGACAAAGTTCCTTTAGTTCTTCCTAAAATCCTCTGGTGGATTCATGAGATGAGAGGTCATTATTTCAAACCAGATTTAGTCAAGCACCTCCCTTTTGTTGCAGGCGCTATGATTGATTCACACGCAACAGCTGAGTACTGGAAGAACAGAACTCATGATCGATTAGGGTCTGTTTGCCCTTCTTCTTATTCCTTTTACAGCCAATTAAGTAGAGTCTTGCGACATTTCGGTTTGCAATTCATGATAGAAGCTTAACAGTGTTTACGGTTTTAACTGTTGTAACACAGGATTAAAATGCCTAAAACATATGTCGTGCACCTAGGAAATAGCAAGGAGTTGATGGAAGTAGCTGAAGATAGTTTTGCCAAGAAAGTTCTTCGTGAGCAAGTTCGAGAATCTCTTGGTGTGCGGAATGAAGACATACTATTTGGCATTATTAATAGTAAGTAATCTCTTACATTCTTTCTCCTTCTTAGTTTCTTAAGAACCATAATCTTCGTAAGACCAAAAAATTACTTTAATTTTCCTTGACTGATGCTTCTCTTATTGCAGGTGTATCTCGAGGAAAGGGCCAAGACCTATTTCTCCGAGCCTTCCATGAAAGTCTTAAAGTAATCAAAGAGACTAAGAAACTTCAGGTACCAACAATGCATGCAGTGGTAGTAGGAAGCGACATGAGCGCACAGACGAAATTCGAGACAGAGCTACGCACCTTTGTCCAAGAGAAGAAACTCCAGAAAATTGTTCACTTTGTCAACAAAACAATGAAAGTAGCACCATATTTAGCAGCCATTGACGTTCTTGTCCAAAACTCCCAAGCCAGAGGAGAATGCTTTGGTAGAATAACAATCGAAGCCATGGCCTTTAAACTTCCTGTACTCGGCACTGCAGCAGGAGGGACAATGGAGATTGTAGTGAACAGAACAACCGGTCTATTACACAACACTGGCAAAGATGGCGTGTTACCTCTTGCCAAAAACATTGTGAAGCTGGCGACGAACGTGGAGTTAAGGAGGACAATGGGGAAGAAAGGGTATGAGAGGGTAAAAGAGATGTTCTTGGAACATCATATGTCTCATCGAATAGCTTCTGTGTTCAGAGAAGTGTTGCAACACGGAAAAATTCACTCACGAACAACAAATTTCGGATCATTAAACAAAATTTAGCAAGGAAATGCCAATAGTACTTCTTTTTACAGTGCACTGTTCTTGTTTCTATAATTTTTTCGTATTTATTCTGTTTATAGAGACAACATTATTAACTGGAAAGAAAATTCAACGCGTTTAGGGACATGCTTATTTATTTGTAGCTCTTGTGGATAAACTGTAAACCATAAGGGGTTAGATGTTTTCTTGTTTTGCGTAGAAGACTATCAGAAGAGCTTGAAACAGCTAGCCCTGCTGTAATAAGGCTTATTAGTGTTGCCAAGCCAATGCTGCATATGAACTCCAATGGCGTCCAAGTGAGAGCTACTTCTTCCATGGAACCCCAACACTTTTCCTTGTGTTGTAGTCGAAGTGAAAAATGTCCCGGTTTCTTCTCCGTATGGACCGTACTTCCCACGGCTCGTGTAGAAACTCAGAGACTTAACAACATTAGCTCTGTCTGAATTGTTCAGAGGTCCGTAATACCCTGACATGCAGGTGAGCGTTTCGTTTGGATACTCAAGTTTAATCTGCAACACAGATTTGAGAGCGTTAGAAATGGTATGCATCAAATACAAAAGTGGCTTTATATGAAAGAAGAGTCATTTGTTGTTTACCCTGTGTGTGGCGACTCCATTGTTACCACCATGTTTAATGGACCAAACAGATTGTCCATTTCTATCGTACTCGACTTGTATTGAAGAGACGGCATCATTTCCTCTTGTTACAAATATCTGCTTGATCCCTGAAAATACTCCATCATCCCACGGTTGACCTCCGTCGCCTCCCCACGGTCCAGGCCCGCTCTGTGTTGGTTCTTTGACAACTCCACGCTCAACCTGTAAAAACGATTTAAACCCAACAAATACACACTGCTCTTAGATTGTTTAATCTATATAAACCGAACCAAACTTGAAAAGGAAAAAGATTTAGAAATTCAACAAGTCTTAATTGGGCTAAGATATAGCCGGGTAAAACACGAAACGAAACTGAACCATAGTAAGAGTTGTTTTACATTGGCTGCTATTCTTGAGACCGAAAACTTAAAAGAAAAAACGGAAAATACCATGGTGATGGAATCTACAAGAAGTTACCTCTTCGCCATGGCCGTTTGCTGCAAGGACTAGCTTATTAGCCCACGGGGAATTTTCGATTTGCACAGTGCCGGAGTTATTATGAGGAACAATTGCATTGTGAGGAGATGATGGCTTAAGGGAACTTATTTTGCATTCCATAACATGAACACCAATGGAATCAAGAAACAAACCCTCTCTTCCAAGGAATCCAACAACTTTACCCTCGTCAATTTGATGTGTAAAAGAAGGTCCTTGTTCTTCTCCATAAGGTCCATGCTTTCCTCTGTTGGTGCGGAATGTCAGTGACTTTATCACATTAGGACCCATATACATCAGCGGCCCATATGTTCCCGATACATGTGTTAAAATCTCTGATGGGTAGTCAAATACAATCTGGAATTACATTCGAACCAAACAAAAAAGCAGAGACTGTGATATATGAAGTGTAATTTAACTTAAGCAAACCAAAAATAGTTTCAAATTCACGCACCTTATCATGTCTGAACCCTCCCATGCCACCATGCTTGCTTCCCCACACAGCTTGTCCTCTAAAATCATAACAGACCTTTATCGACACAATCCCGACACTGCGTGACAAATTGATTTGTCTAATACCGGTATAAATCCCATCGTCAAACATGATACCCCCGGTTCCACCCCATGGTCCATATGTTTTAGCCCCACCTTCAACTTTTGACTGCGACTTCTCAGTATCTGTCACCAACTGATAAAAAATTCGGTTTTTGTCTTTTGTTAATAAATCAGTGAAAGACATGAATGCTTTTTGAATGTATAACATAAAAGTCTTGAAATCACCTTATGTTTGGTAGTCTCGGCACCTGCGGAACCTCGAGATTCAAAAGGAGGCAAAGTTGGATCATTCTTTCTGAGGGCAACAACTATGTCAAAGTTTTGCCCTACAGTTCCTTGTATCACTGAGTACTCATGTTTCCTATCAGGGAAATTTTGATGCGAGTGCACAAAAAATTTTGACGGAGGATTATGCTCTTTAGGAATTGGTTGAATGTGAACACCAATAGCATCCAAATACCAACCAGCCTTCCCATGGAACCCTATAATCTTCAACCCTGATTTCGGCAATGCGAAGAATGTACCTGACTCAACACCATATGGTCCATATTTTCTGTGGTTACTTTCAAAAGTAAGTGATCGTACACAAATATTTCCCCAAGCGTCAAAGCTACCGTAGGTTCCATTAACTGAAATCAGATACTCATGTGGGTGATCAAGTTTGACCTAAACAACAATAGAACGGTGATTAATTTCTGAAAACTAAAAATAATATTTTTAAAATAAAAGAGTCTCAATCGTACCTTATCAAACTTATAGCCTCCCTTTCCTCCACGTTTTTCAGACCAAACCGAGCTACCGTTCTTGTCATACTCAACTTGTATGGAGTCTATACCAGAACCATGGGCTAGAATTATTTGCCTTACTGTGGTGTACATTCCATCATCCCAAGCATGACCGCTATGGCCTCCCCATGGGCCAACTGATGCAGGCTTGCCTTCAACACTCTGCAGAAACAAGTTCAAGTTAATCTCACATAACCATAACTGCAAGTATTAGCCTTTTTTGGATGAATTTTTAATTTACAGAAACAGAAGAATGAGGCTAAACATAACATGGTATTAATACCATCCTCAGATTAAGATGATCTCTAAAGACTAAAATAAATTGTGGAAGCTGGAGTAAAGAGATAGCTGACTACTGCAACACATAGCTTAGACATTTGATGGGAATTTATGATGGATGAAAAGGCTACGTTTGTGGTTGGGGAATTTCTGGAATATATCAAATCAAATTTCAGAATACATATTTCATTCTGGTTTCCACTAACAAGGGAAGTCATGGGAGGAGAAAAGAACCATATTCTTCAAAGAATCATATTTCTTCTTCATAGAATCATAACTAGCTACGTGGAGGCATCCCTTCACGGCCGGCTATATATCTTCTTCAAAGTATAATATTTCTCAAGATAACAAAAATACGCACTAGTGAACCTTTACTAAATTGGTCAACTTAGTTACAAGAAACATTGGAGTTTAGGAGCTTTCAAACTTAAACTAATTTTACCCACGCCTTGCTGCTAACTCAATAGTCTCTTAAGAACTAAAGAAAAAATATGAGAATGATATATTACGTGCTTATGTGGTCACATAGACTGCTGAAATCAAGTTAAGTCGTACCTTAGTAGTTGGCTAATCACTCTACCAATAATCTTTACAGGAACAATCTCCATTCTTAAAGTGATGCAAGCATCTTGTGTCCTCCAACAATATGTCACAACCGTATCTCTTAGAGACGTACTTTGCAGTATTATGGCAATCTCGGCACATCCTAAGATTTTTCAAGATCCTTATTGTCGTCTTAGGTGCACGGGAGGAGGAAATGAGACCAAATGCCATGGCAAATTTTTCGCTGTGGGTTCCACATGTTTCTTCCCTTCCTTCTTCCTCAATCAAAAGTTCTCCATTGTATTGGTCACTTCTATTATCCAGCCTACACATTTTTTCCACCCAGGGATACAGCACATCAGTACATAATTTCGACTGATCACCTGTCGTGAATGTGTGAACTGAATTTCTGACTTCAATCCAGCTCTGCCCAAGAGGTTTCTTCAGCAAGTTATCTCTCCTCGGCTTCTTTCCTATTATTGATCTCCCAAGTTTTGCACCTAATGCATAGATCTGTGAAACCAAATTTTCAGTGACCGTATTTTCAGGTTCCAAGGAGAATAAGTTCTCTGCTGCATGGATTGCCATATCAATATCACCATGAATCCTACAGCCAGTTAAGAAGCTATCCCAGATGGGTGTCTCTGATTGAACATTCATCTCCTGGATAAACTGCAGAGCTTCTTCAAGTCTGTTGGATCGTCCGTACAAAGATACCATAGCAGAACAATGTTCCAGAGCGGGAATAATATGGTAATCATCCGCAATGCTGTAGAAGACTTTCTTTCCTTCATCTACATTTCCCATTAGACCGTGCGCAAGGATAATACTCGAAAGAGTTCCCCTATTCGGCTTAATCCCCTGTGTCTTCATTTGATTAAAAAGATCAAGAGCTGGACCATAGCTACCATGTAAAACATAACCTCCAATCAGCGAGTTCCAAGTTATGATGTCTTTCGTTTCCATACCCTTGAAGATGGTTCTTGAGTATCCTATATCCCCTGACTTAGCATATGTATCTGTTAAAGCGTTTTTAACAGCATGAATAGCATCTAGGTTTCTCCTTAATACACAACCGTGTATCTCTCTTACCATTTTTGCCCCAATAAGATTAGCACAAGCGGGTAAGAGACTTAGAATGGTAACTGAATTTGGCATGAAGCGAGAAAACTGCATTTTCCGAAAAAGTTCCAAGGCCTCGTCCTTTTTGCCGTTTTGTATGTAACCCGCAATAATTAGGTTCCATGTTGCAGTATTCCACTGAACTTTTCCATCTTTTTCCATCCTCTGAAATAAGTCCATAGCCTCACCCTCATCTCCATTCTTGATATATCCTGAGATCATCGTGTTCCATGTGATAATATTTGGTTTCACATTAGCATCTTGCATGCTTGTAAACAATTCATAAGCCTTCCCACAATAGCCTGCTTGGCAATATCCTGTTATCATTGAGTTCCAAGTATATACATCCTTATTCTTTACCGAGTCAAAAACTTTTCTTGCATCTTCCAGTTCTCCACACTTCGAATACATATCAACCAGAGAATTTCCCACAAGCAAATCATTGCTAAAACCCATCTTCACAGCAAGTGAGTGAACTTCTGAACCCAGGTTTAGAACTTTTAAACATGAACAAGCAGAGACAGCACTCATAATAGTGACTCCATTCGGCACTACACCTGCTAAAAACATCTTCCTAAACATATCTAGTGCCTGAAACCTCATCCCATTATGAATCAGGCCTGAAATCATAGCTGTCCACGTGAACACATCAGCAGTTAAGCCAAACCTCTCCATCTTCTGCATCAAATCCATTGCAGCATCACATTTCCCTTGCTGGTTATAACCGCCAATCAATATGTTCCAAGTGACTAACCCTGGAGAAATTCCTTCCTTTTCCATCTCTTCTACCAATTTTACAGCTTTTTCATGTTTACCATTTTGGCAGTAAGCTAACAGTACTGAGTTCCAAGCAACCACATCTCTCTCTTTCATGCGTCTAAAAAACTCTGTAGCAAAATCTAGTTCACCACATTTCGCATACACAGCTAAAATCGAGTTGCTAACACGAAGACATGAAGTCATCCCGAGTTTTATGACCACCGAATGAATCAACTTCCCGGTCTCAACATCTCCACAATTCGCACATCCCTGTAATATCTTGGGGAACAAGAAATCATCAGGCAAAACTCCATCTTCCATCATCAAACGAAAGAGCTTGGAGACTTCTCTCCACCGATTCTCCCTCGAGTAAGCACCAATCATGGCAGACCACGTATAGAGGTTTCTCTCACGCATCGAATCAAACACCTTACGGGCATCAACAAGGAACCCACATTTAGCATACATGCTCAAGAGCTTCGTCTCCACAAAGACGTCAGGTTCAGGAAACAGACCGAAGCGAGCATGAAGGATACGACCCAAATGGATAGAACCAGAATCAATGCACGATTCCAACAAGTTGAGGTAAGTGCTTCGTTTTACCTTGGATCCTTGTTGAAACAACGAGTCCAAAGCTTTCTCAGCTTCGAGTAGATTTCCGTTTCTACACAAGTAATCCAATTGCTCGTCGGGAATGATATTGGGTTCTTTCTTCTTGATGAAAGATAGATTTTTCCTTCGGGATTTTGTATGAACTTCAGGTGAATTCTCCACTTTTGCTGGAATCTGATAATTCAAACAAGTTTTGGGAAATGATGGTACGAAGAGCTTCTCCATTTTCAACAAATACTGATTGTTATTAACTTGAACAGCTCTAAAGTCTTCTCCTTTATCTCCGTTTCCTCTTTGAATCTCCAACGAGAGTATAAGCTCAGGGAAGAAGAAGATAAGGAAGCACGAAGAACCTCAGTAAATGGTGTTCCTTTGGGCAAAAATATGAAACGTTTAGCGATAAGATTTTCATCTCCCAATCAAGGTACGACACGTGGCACATGACTGTTCGCACAACAAAAATTACAACAAATTTCATCTCACATATCAGAGTTTACAGAATCTGATCTGAAAATTTGTTTTGACAAAATTTGCTGTCTGTGGAAGTAGAAAATCATCAACAGATCACATAAGCAAAAGCCATAGACCAAATAAATAAAATAAAAAAGCATGGTTTTATTATGTATATATATGGTGCAGACTTAAACACTCAGCGATCACCTAACTTGTACATAATTGTTATTATGATGCCTCAAACTGATTTAAGCTGTGGCAACATCAGCAGTATGCTTTACTATTGTCGCCTGAAGATCTTCTTTCCTCGCACCAACGAGCTTATCCACAACCTTGCCGGCTTTCATGAACACAAAGGTTGGCATTGCCTCCACACCAAACTCTTGAGCAACACTCTGTTAAACATCAGTGTATATATGTGCAAATTGAGGCATAATTTTAGAGGCTTAAGAGTGGGGAAATTTGCAACGAAAGTGTGTTTGTTTGTGTTGTGTTGTTCACCTGAAGTTCATCAACATCCACCTTGAAGAAGATTGCACTTGACATGAACTTCTTTGCCAAATCGGCAAAGATTGGAGCAATCATGCGGCATGGTGGACACCATGAAGCAGTGAAATCTATCACAATCTGAAAACAATGGCATTATAATTACATCATAAGATATTTAACCCATTCAAACGATGAATATCACTGATGTTTTTTGGTTAACCATAACAGATAGATCGATCTATGATGTGATCTCCTTCAACCAATCTGTTCTACGTTAAACTGAAATCAAAACCTCGTAAAACATCAGGCCAAAACATAACCTCAAACCCTAATGTCTTCTTTGAAAAACGAAAAACCTAATTTATAGATCAAACAGAAGAAAGAGGCAGAAACAAAGGGGAGAGAATCGTGACCAGCTTGTTGGATTCTTTAGCTTTGTCGAGTTGAACGGTCCATACATCGTTCGTGTGGCAACCGATCACTTGTCCCTCTGCTGCCGCCATTTTCTTCTAATAAATCTGAGTAACAAGGAAATAAACCAAAATCTCCGATCATCTGAAACTTGTACGTATGTAAATGAGCAAAATATATTGACAGAATTACCCCTGCATATTTACGCTTACTACGAAACGGAATCCAGCTGGACCGGTGGATACTTACGGCTCGTGCATTTATGAGTTTCTTCTACACACTTCCCTCCCAAATGGTTCATGGTCTCCGGTGTCCCGAGTTCGAACTCACTCCTCGATTCCCATTTATTTTATTTTCTCCAAACAAGAAATTTTCTAAAACCAAATTCTAGCCACACGATGAAATAAAAATATCAGATGATATATATATATATATATATATATTTTCTCAACAGATAATATTTAATTTGAAGAAGAAACAATTAAACCTTAATCAATTTCGCCCTTCACTTGTAAATCTTTGCCTCTTCTTCCTCCTCTCCTCCTTCACTGTAATGGCGCTTCCAAGCACAGTCTCATCTCCTTCCTTCAAATCAACTCCGCCGTATCTTTCCACCTTCACGCATAAACCTCTTCATCTCCCAGCTACTTACCGGAGCATTAACCGTCGAAGCTGTAAACTCCTCTCCTTCAGATGCTCATCCTCCTCCTTCTCCGAGAAGCACCACAACGCAAACCCACCCAAATCAGATGACCTCGTCGAGCTCCCACTCTTCCCACTCCCTCTTGTTCTCTTCCCCGGCGCAACAATCCCGCTTCAGATCTTCGAATTCCGTTACCGAGTCATGATGCAAACGCTCCTCCAATCCGATCTCAGATTCGGCGTCGTTTACTCCGACGCCGTATCAGGTTCCGCCGCCGGTATCGGATGCGTGGGAGAAATCGTGAAGCACGAGCGTCTCGTCGATGATCGATTCTTCCTAATCTGTAAAGGCCAAGAACGATTCCGCGTCACAGATCTCGTCCGTACGAAACCTTACCTCGTCGCGAAGGTTACGTGGCTTGAAGATCGACCGTCCGGTGAAGAGAATCTTGACGAATTGGCGAATGAGGTTGAGGTTTTGATGAAAGAAGTGATTCGATTGTCTAATAGATTGAATGGGAAACCAGAGAAGGAATCACAGGATCTGAGGAAGAATCAGTTCCCGACTCCGTTCTCGTTCTTCGTCGGAAGCACCTTTGAAGGAGCTCCAATGGAGCAGCAAGCGTTGCTGGAGCTTGAGGATACGGCTGCTAGGTTAAAGAGAGAGAAGGAGACGCTTAGGAATACACTCAATTACTTGACCGCAGCTTCTGCTGTGAAAGATGTCTTCCCATCTCAGCCATAGTTTTTTAATGGTATTTAGATATTTCTGCTCTCTCTTTAATGTTTTCAGTTATTGGATACATCATATTTGATCAATGTGTAAAGTTTCAGAAACGTAGGTACTAGAAGATGGTGGACATGTTTCCATAGGATCGTTATAGTTGGATTGATCATGAAAAGGGTTTTACTTTATTGGCTCTGTCATAAAAGAATAGTCTAGTGATCCAAGTATACCAAATCCTTGCTTCTTAATTTGTTATTTCCATTGAAATCCTGTCAAAATGCTATGTAAAGAAGTTTGCTGAATTAGAGTTTCAATGTCGATTGTTTCTATGATCATTTAGTTGGATTGATCTAGAGTAGGGTTTTTCTCTATTATCAAAGAATAGTCTAAGCCTGTAAAAATGCTGTCTAAGAAGTTTTCTTGATCACAGTTTCAAATTCAATGCCCCATAGCGTTTTAGTACTGAAACTGTTATACCGATGATGAACAGTGGAATTCAAATCACATGTCTAGAACTGATATAGATGTGTAATTCATGAAAAGGTTACTAGGAGTAATAGTTGCTTTGCTTTTGTGAATCTTGTATCATCACATAATAGATTATGCCTACTTAAGCTAATGCCTCTGGACAACTTTGGCTGCTTCAATTTCTTGGTCAAGACATGCTTACTTGTTTAGTATTAAGATATGTTATTTGAATTATGGTTCCAGTGTATTTGAGAGCCTATGGGTCATATATAGTTTTTGATCATCAATATTTAAAAGATAGACTACGTTCTAATGGGTAAAGCGTCGTGGAAACAGTGTGGGAAAGTTTTTATATTCAAACGAGGCTATTGTGTTGAAAGAGACTTTGTATGATTCAAATGTGTCAAATGTGCCTTTCGTTGTTAACCCCTCTTAATCTCTTATATCGTAAAATCCAAATTTTCAGAGTTCATTTGCTTGAAGAATGATCTATGTTTTCATTGAAGAACATAACATTGAATCTGAGTTCAAAACTGATTAGTTACTGCAAACAATTTGATTCTAGATTCACGCACCTTTCGAATTGATTATATGATTTATATCTAAAGCGTTACAAAATATAATCATATATTGAAATTATCATTATTATATAAAGTATGATATTGTCAAGATCAAGTCATAACTTTTTAGGTGTCTTTAACAATTAACAACAAGGAGACACGCATTTAAGATTATTAATATCGCATATGGGCACCGTGTTTTTTCAAAATTTCCGAAACGTATGATGTTGGATAATTTCGTCATCTTATTTGTCGATGATACGAAACCAAACAAGTCAATATAAACTTAAAAATTATTATACCATTTTCTTAATAAACTTACGAATCATAAATCAAATTATATTCCCATCATTTTGTCGATTATTGCTTGGATTTTGTTAATACAGGAATAATTTACTTTTAACTTCTAAGTGTTATATTTTATCCCAAAAAAAATAATATAAGTGTAGTTTACACACTTTTTTTGGATGGCGAAGCAACACGGAACAAGTTGAAGACGACGACGCGTAGACATAAGCTCACTTGATTGACCATTAGCTCCTTTACGCCGCCAAGGTAGACTTTTCTTGCGCATATATAATAAAGGAACCCTTCTCTTTCCCTTATCCCACAACATCATCCACTCAAAATTCACAACCAAATCGAATCGCCGACATACATTGAACTCAAATCGCTTAGAATCTCCGACATTCAGTTCCAATCCATGGCTCAGAATCAACAACCAATTTTTCAGACCAAGCCACCAGGTATTAATAATACTAACAATTAACAAACCTAGATCTCTCGTTTCTTGATCTCCTCATCTTGCAAAACAACTTGATTCTAATTTCCTCTTTGTCTCTTATTGCAGAACAATTTGTGCAGATACCAATCAACATCGAGCGTGATTCTTCAACCGCACGCATGAACCAAACCGAAAACTCAAACCGGAAACCAAACCATTGGCCAACGATCACCATCTCAATCATCTTCGTCATAATCGGTCAATCCATAGCAAAACTCCTCGAAAACTTCTATTACGACCAAATCAATCGAAGCGAATACGACGAAAAACGTCAAAACGATGGCGTTTGGACTCAGTCTCTTCTCCAAACCGTTGGATTCCCTATCCTTCTCATCCCTTTCATCATCTTCATCACCAAGAACAGACGTCATCATCATCAACAACCTCCAATCACTTCCGATTCATACCACTTCAAATCCTTAGCCGTGATCTACATTTGCATCGGAATTGTCATGTCGGTTCAAGGAAGACTCTCAGCCATGGGAAAGCTTGAGATCCCATTTGGGGTTTTCACTCTGATCTACACAACACAGCTCTTCTTCACTCCGATCTTCGCAGCTTTCATCAACAAAATCAAATTCAATCGATGGGTTGTTATCTCTGTGATCTTAGCTATCGTCACCGGAGCTCTTACTCTCTCTACTTCATTCGGCGGCGAGCCAGATGAAGCAGAGGAGAATTACGGTAGAGGCTCATGGGCTGCTCTGTTCGCTGGAATCTGCTTCTCTCTCCTTCTCTGTAACATCCAAAACGTCTTCGATAATTACATCTTCAAACGCACCGAATCGACCAATAAAAAACCAAGCTTTGCCTCTGTTTTCGAAGTTATAATCTTCTCGTCCCTCGTCGCTGCAATTATCTCCGTCGTGGGTCTGCTTATCGCCGGGGAGCAACACGATTTGAAGAGGGAAATGAATGGGTTCTCGAAGGGTAAAGGTTCGTACGTGATGGCTATGGTTGGTCAAGCTATTTCGTGGCAGATCTATTGGGTTGGGATCGTGGGACTTGTCTTCTCTGTCTCGAGCGTGTTGTCGAATGTGATCAGTGTCATTACGTGGCCGATTGTGTCGGTTCTTGTGGTGATCTTCTTCAATTTCATGGATGATGAGTTCGATGCCTTCAAAGGTGTCGCCTTGGTTACAGCCGTCTTGAGCGCCGCCGCTTATTTCTTTAGGCTTCACAAAGAGAATCGTATGGCAAATTAAGTTTTTTCCTTAATTTTTTTGTGTGGGTATTAATTATATATTTTATAATAATTTGTTTGTTTGTGTGTAAAGTGTAAGTGTGTAAAAGCTTCGGTTTAAGATGTAAATTTATTTCAATTTTAATTTGTAGTTATGTATGTTTTACAATGAAAATTTGAAATGTGTAATTCTTTCATGGAGTTTATCATCCGGGTGATAGTTTATATGGAATGAAGAATTTCTATATAGCTTGTCACTCGTTATCGTAACCAATGGAATCGGAATCCTATATGGATTTAAGTGCACATCCATATACATGACGTGGATAAAGATTTTTTGGTATTGTATTGTTTGTGTGTAATGTGTTACTTCTAAATGTATATATGTTTTTCAATTGTAAGTCTTTAGCCTTTGTTGCACTCTTGTTTGGTAAATGATTCAGCTTTATTGTAAATAAAGATGATTGAAACCAAAAAACTATGTTATGTAGTTGTAGGGTATAAGAGAACATACTGACTACTTTTTCTTTTTTTTGGCATCAACATACTAAGTGCTTATCTTTGGTCCTCTGTATCAAGAGCATCAAAATCAGGTTCTGATGGCTTTCTCAGATTCATTAAACTCTTTGAACTCTCGGAGATCCTTAGCTTATGACCCTTAAGCGCGTTAGCAGCAAATCTTGATGCAAGTACCGTGGAACGTAATCTAGAACTTGATCCAACTGAACCATCACTCCTTGTAACCATACCCATATTATCATCATAATCGTAATCATCTTCATAATCCATTTCTTCTTCTTCTTCTTCTTCTTCTTCTTCTTCTTCTTCTTTACGTCTAATCTCTGCGTTTTTCCTTCTTAAATGCCGACGCCAAGCGGCTTGGATGAAACAAGAAGCCCAAGTTCTCCATTGTTGAGAGTAAAACCTGAAAGTCTGTTGAACCTGACGACTATGAAGACGCCTGAACTGACTAGCCACAAACTTGAGCTCTTCAGCTTCTAAAGCAAAAGCCTCAACTTCAGTTAGAGCCTTCACTGTTCTTGTGGAAGATGGTAAGTTTGAGCCTGCTTTAGGGTCAAGCGCCCAAGTCAGAAGCTCTTCACCACAAAAGTCACCTTCTTTCAGTAAACCTCTGTTAAAGAAACCGCTTCTCCCACCATCTGTCGTTACACTCTCTAACCGGCCTCGGATTATGAAGAGCATTTCGTTAACCGGGTCTCCTTCTCGCACTATGTAAGTGATCTCCGTGTATAAACTTGGCTTTAGTCTCTCACAGATTGCGTCTAGTAATCTCTCATCCATATTAGCAAACAGAGGAACCTGCAAAAAAAGAAACAAAAAGAACATTATTCATTGTGACTCAAGTGTAGTATCTTTAAGGAATTCACATTTCTGATCTTTTTGGTAGAACTTACCCTACGAACTAAATTCAGACAGAGATGGCGTTTGATGTCTCTTCTGAGATCTTTTGGTAAACTCTGGACTATGTTTTCTTCATCGACTCCTCTTGTTTCTAACCATTTGTATTGATCATAACGTCTGACTCGTTCCCTCAGGTTTTGTGGAAGTGACCTGTGGTGCATCCACTGTTCAGAATCGCGTCTTTGGATCCTCATTTCTTCTAGACGAACCGTAAGTGACTGAAGATAAGTCTGCATATTCCCAATGAGAAGAGCAAACAGGAGAAGTCCGGCTACAGCAATTGCAATTGAAAACAGAACTTCTCCTGGATATGTACTTGTTTGCAGCCCTTGACCTAACGTGCTGTTCAATAAAACACCCCAAGTCAATAAAATTACACCACAAGCTAACAGTTATTTGTTGATATTTCAATGCTTTTACCTGAGATTTTGGAGACCCCACCAAAGACAATAACAAACTTTGAGAAAAATGTTGTCGAAGATACAATTCCAGAAGTCACAGCCTGGCTATAGATCCCGTAGTTGAACTTCGAAACATCACTTTTTGCAGAACAGTTGTTCTTGAAAAGATCAGGAACTGATTTTGTCCATTTGGTGTCGCGATTGCTCATAAGTTTGCTGCCACAATACAGAACCTGAACACATACCTTAGGATCTGGCTGGAGTTTACAAGCGGATCTCAAGCATGTATCGTTACGTTCCACTGACAACATGTACCAAAACGCTCCAGTTATCTGTCAAAGTATAACAGCTATTTTAGAAAGAGAGTTGTCTGAAATTTTGACCTAAATGTTGATGGATGAATTTTGAAACGCTTACGTGGCTTGCAAGCATATACCAGAGGAGGTAATAGGCAGCACCAGCCCAAGCACCTTCAGCGAAGGCTCCTGCCGTTTTCTTGAGCTCTGATGTCAATGGAATAAACCTAACGAATCTTGGTATGTACTGTGTAATGACGATGTGTAATATCGCCTGTTTTGTTGGTAATACATCTGTTCCTTTAGATCCATGTAGAAACTTCCACACCGCAATCTGCATGAACACCACCAAAAATCATCAATTCAAGAAACCAATGCTGATGATTAGTATAACACAAAGTGAAGCTCTGGTAAATAGCAAAAGCACAAAAATTGAAGCTTTAGTAAAACGTAACATATAGAGATCGAAGCATTAGTATAAGGTAAACACACAAAGATTGAAGGGTTTTATTACTTACCTGAGGTAAAGGAAGAACCGCGAGGAAATCAACAACGAAATAGCGAGTCAAATAACGTTCTGCGATCTTTGCAGGATCAATCACAAGCTCACCTCTTCCAAATACACGAGAAGAAGGAGCAATATAAGCTGTACGGAACTGAAGAGCCATCCGTGTGAGATAAAAAACATCGATGATCGTTCTTAGAGTTGTAGTTGTCACAGCTAGTTTAGAGTCGATTCCAATGCAGTTCTTTGAGTTATCGACAATGGGGAGATAGAAGAAGAGAGGATCAACAGAGACAGCAAGAATGCAAGAGATAACAAACATTCTATTCCATAACAAAAGTGTTCTGTCTTGAGGATCAAAGATTTTGTTCTCAGATACTCTTAGATCTTCAGGGAAAACAGCTCTCGTCACACCTGATGTCAGAGATTTTCCAATCGTTTTTAGACCCTCTGATCCGATTTTAACGCCTTCTCTTAAGGATTTTGATGTGTTCTTTGTCTTTCCTCCTCGACTAGTTAGGTTGAACAATCCAAAACATGATCGTTTCATTCCCGTAGCATTAGATGACATTGATACCCTTGAATCTGTATCATCTAATCTGTGTTTAACATGTTAGCAACAATTATTTCAAAAATAACAACGTGAAAGAAGGATTGATTTTGTTTTTTTTTGTTTTTTACCTTACGAATTTTTCTCTCTGGCCACCTATGTATTGAGATTTGTACATTTTCTCGGAGCATCAATCACATATTGTTGGAGGTTTGTGATAAGAAAACAAAGTAAAATTGCGTTTAGAATAACAGAGAAAAGATTAAAGCTTAAGACTCTTCTTATTGCTCTGCTTCTTCTTTTGTTTCTTTTCTTAACTTTTAACATATTAATTTAACACTAGATTTGGAAATCTAAGTTAATTTTTAACATCAAATATGTTAATGAGATTCCAACACATATGTACGAACCAGAAACTGGCAAAATTCAATTTAACATTTTTCATGAAATGGAGTAGTCACCTGATTAAAAAACATATGAAATGAAGGATCTAGAGTTTGAAACTTGGGGAAGAAGAAAGGAAGGAGGAGTTACGTAGTCGGGTATAATGAAATGTTTGGAAGTGTGCACGAGGTTACAAAAAAAAACAATCTCATGAAAGATACGTTTTTAGTTAAATATCAATGTTCTGACTTTTACAAATTTTGTATTTGCTGTTTTATTTATACACAAAAACTCCTGATACCGAGGCCGACTGAAAAATTTCAATATTAGGCCGAGGCCCATAGGAAATTGCATGCAGCTTTAGGGCAGCAATATAAGGGCAGCTCGTGAGAAACTCTCAGTTAAACAATTAAAAAGAATTGTAAAGTTGAAGTGAGAGAGTAGAGTTTCTCAAGTCAGTTCTACATGTGTTCTTTATTGATTGGATCAAACTTAAAAACAAAAACAAAAAATTATTTAAATAATTAAATAATATAAAAATATTATTATTTTGGTTTTGAGAAACCCATTAGAAGTTCTAAAAGATGGAGGTGCTCTAACAAATAAGTAATTTAGAGAGGATAATTTTACATTTCTTAATGCCATTTTTTTTGGGTTTCTTTTTTCAATACACAAATTTATGGGACTAATCGTTATACTTTGTGTCAGAGTTTTGGCGATATTGATTATTTGTTGTTTACAGATTATTCACACACACAAAATATCAAATCTAAGTGACCAATGTTTTCATATACAGTATATGGTCGTTGTGTGATATGTAAAGACATTTTATTTGGTTTTCTGCAAAAGTATTTAAAAAAAAAATGTCATATCTGTCATAATCGAGTAGGTATACTTTGTGGAGATGCATAAAAAAAGTTATGGTCTTTTTATCATTGACCATTGACTTTTATTATGCTTCTTGTTGAGTCATGTCATTTCCTATATTTTCAACATAATTAACAAGTATTCTCCACATTTTCTCTAATAACAACGTGAAGAGTAACTGTTTCTATCCCCCCCCCCCTCCTTTAATTATAGTATATAGGCTAACCAAAATAGTAAGGCTGCATTAGTGAAACAAGAGCCGAGGCAGATTAAGCAAAAATAACAGAGGAGATTAAGATTTACATGCCACTTTGATAAAAATGAGCATTAGCTGAATATAGTATTAGCTAGAGAGAGAGAGGAATTGCGAGAAGAGAGAACACATGTCGCGAGTCAGACTCACTACAGTATTTGGGAAACTTCCATATTTTCCTCCGTCACTTTTACATGTCCTAAATCAAGCATTCTAAATCAAGCACTTTTACAAACAGTCGAATGCACTAAACAAATGAAGTTAGATTGAAACAGGGCTAATGCAAGATTATTAGAAGTTATAAAGCGTTAAAAATTGGTCTTTAAAAAATCTATTCATGAAACAAAAAATTTCAAGAAACTTTTTGTGATATTTTTGTAAAAAGATTTGGTTATGAACACCAAAAAACTAAATATACAAAAAATATATATATATATATATATATCACATTCACAGATTCACAGATGATTAATTTTGTTTATATTTTAATTTTGTTTCAAACCTAAAAAGTTTAAATTTATATTAATTAAATGTTTTTCAGTAATACAAATATGCACCAAAATTTTATATAAAATAAATTATGGAGTGCTCATGAACATCATTCAAATGTGGTTAATTAGGGTACGGTGTTTTTCTGGCTAATTTTGTCTTTAAATAATTTAAGATTGGGTTTATCTACAACCAATGATAGTCACGTCCATGCAAGTTATACCCATATAGATATAGCTATAACATTGATAAGTTTTTGTAGAAAAGTAGTTAGTAGAAGACTCCCATTTACATACATCTACACCAATTAGTACTCACATGTAATGTATTGTCTTCATAGTATTGATGTTTTTTCTTCAGAATAATTAAACCTAACGTCCAAATTAAATATCACACAATAAGTCGTCATCTCCATGTGAGAACGACAACTCGTATATTATTGTCGATCAAATACAAGCCAACCAGTCATCAAAACTTCTTCGAAGGTTAGTATTCAGTCGTCCCATTACCGGAAGGAACTTAAGTTTCAATTCATATAAGACGACACGGAAACACAAACATATGATATTAAGCTTATTTTAGGATATTATTCTATATGCAGACAATTGAAAATTCAGAGAGTTAAACTTTGATCTTTTTTAAAAATATGAAACAATAGAACGATATATTAGAGTGGAGTTTAAATTATAAATTAATTGACCCGCAGAAAAAAAAATTTATGATGAATTTCCTATTCTCTTTTTTTGTAATAATGCATTAATGTAAAAAATGGTTTGTGAACTCATGATGGTTTATACTGTTTTACTGCACAAACTGGATTGGGTAACATAAAAGTTTTTCTTTTATGAAAATAGAATTCAAATTGTTTGCTCAATGGAACACGAAACCTAGTTAAGTCCTGTTTAGATCCGGCAAGCAAACGGATAAACTGGGAAAAAGTAGCTTCGAGTTCAACACCATCCAGAAAGCTAATTCACTATCGAACCCAACCCTATTTTATACAGAAGAGAAATGCTTTTTTAAACCCTATTTTATACAGAAGATCAAACTTTATAAAAATAAAAAATTTAAACAATTGTTTTTCAGAAAAACAAAGAAGTTATGTCGATTGCATTGGGAAGATCAAACATTAAAAAGAACAAGCAGAAGATCAAATTGAAACTCTGACACTAACTCAATAGCAATAATCTTCAGCTCGTTTCTCCCAAATTTGTTTTTTAAATAATAATAATCTCTCATTTATCTCAAGGAAGTGTACGATGGCATGTTAATCAGTAATCACAAACCCTAGGTAGGTACGACAAGTCACCATATTGTCCGACAACAAAAAAAATACGCAAATAAATCATCTCTCGTACTCGTAGATCTCTGATAATTATAATAAGAGTAATAATAATTAACGTTTTGAAAGATTTAACATATTCTTCAAATGTTTAGCTCTCAAGATCTAGGAGGTGCAAAGAAAGGCGTACCGGCGGCGACAAATGCGTTGAACGGAGCCGCCGCCGCAGTGTAAAGCGACGAAGGGTCAATCGATCCGTTGTTACTGTTAACGGCGGTTGTAGTAGCGGCTGAAGCTGTTAAGTCGAACAGGTTAAGATGGTGTTGAGAGGTTTCGGCGGTGAGGCTGGAGCTATAGCGGTGGTGATCCGATGGACCTTGGTCGTAGAGTATGCCTTTGAACACGTGTCCTCCGATGCTCACAGCCGTTTGATAAGCATACTCTTCTTCTTCATCGTCGATTGAGCTGACTCTCATACACCGGAAAACCGCCGGTGAATTTATCTCCGGTGGTAAGTGACTAGTCTCTAACCCTACTTTCAATAAAAATAAAGAATCACTTCAATAACCCTATGTTTACTCCTATAATCGAATAGAAATCAAATCTATATAAACACACATAATTAACATTTGTTTATTTCTACATCAAAGTTTTGAATTATATAATACATATATAAGAAGCAAATCCTTGTAAACAAAACCCAAGCTTGGTTTATTACTTTATTTCTACACAAGAGTATTCAATAAAAACAAAATCTTTGAGAGTGGGTTAAGCATAGTAGGCTCATGAAATTCGACTAAACCTTTTGTGTCGTCAGGTTTACCGAAGAACAGTGACTGAAAAAAAGTATTAATCAAAATCAAACAGCAAAAAATAAAGCAGCAAAATCCGGTGGACATCTATTCAGAATCAAATAACATTGTTGATTTATTGTCAAACCATTCATAAGCAGATCTTCTCATAAAAATGTTTTAATCTTTTTACCTCTATGTTAAATAATAAAAAACTTATCGTCATACCTGAAGAATTAGCATTAACCACACGGGTGCAAGCCAGAGCCGAGCCACCACCACAACTGTCGTCTCCACCACCATTTTTCTCGTCCTCTCTGTTATCATTATCATCACCACCACCGTCTGAGCTAACGTCTCTTATCCGTTTAGCTGGCAAAGCAGCTAACTGTGCCTGTCTCTCACGGCGTTTAGCAGCGGGAACCCACGTGCTCTTCACGTGTGTTTGGCAATCAAACCCTCGGCTCTTACAACAAGTACGACATCTCATATGAGGACAATCTTTCTTGGCTTGATTCCCACAGTCTTGGCAATTCATGTTTCCTTGCCTCGTTACCGTAAACCCTCCCGTAGAGGATCTCACCGTCTCATGATCGGAGACGACGTTGAAGTACAAACTCCGGTTATTGTTATTGCTACCACCACTTGGGACCATACCAAAAGAGTAGAGATTTGTTGGAGCAGCCACTTGGTTTTGTTGTTGTTGAAAATATTGAGGTGGCCAAATCTCAAAACCCTTGTTGTTGTTGTAGATCTCGTCTTTGTATAGATAGAGATAATTGTTGCTCTTGTCTTCATTATGATCCTTGTCTTGATGATGATGATCTTGTTTGTTGTGATCTCTCCCTCCTCCTAGATAGAACAGTCCAGCCATTTCTTCTGCTTCAACTTAATACAAACCAAAAGAAAATTAAGAGAGAGAATTTATGAGACTCTTTTGGGGTTTGTGAATAAATTATTTTTTGGGGATTTGAGTTTACCTTTCTCTTTTGCTATCTAGCTCATTAAATTCTAGCTAGACTTGGAGATGTGTTTGGTTTATTTCAAAGGAGCAGATTTGGGAGCAGATGAGAGAGTAATGATGGTGAGGAAATTTAAGAAGCTGCTGCCAACGCCGCCAAGCTTTATTGGTTCTCTTCTCTTCTCTTCATCATTTAAGACATTGTCTCTGTCATCAAGAACTCAAGCAATTTACTGCTACTGCTGGTTTCTCTGTGGGTCGAGAGAGAGAGAGAGAGAGAGTACTATGAAGATCTTCTGCTATGGGGCACTTTCTCTACAGTTGTCTTCCAGTTTCAATGAATCCCCATCACAATAAATATTACATAATTTTAATATCTATATGCATTTATTAAATTCGTCCAATTCTATATATATAATTAAATTTATTATGCCATAGACTATATACTTATTTAGTCCCACTATCTATAAGCATTTTCTCGTTTTATTTTATTAAATTTTCTCAGATATATACATATATAATTTATGTTTATTTAGTATGCTACTACCATTTATATTCTGCAGTTTTTTTCTATTGTTTATTATTTTTTTAAATAAATGTTAAATAATATATATTCCTATTACGTAAAAATGACAAACAAAACATTAGTGGTTTTTTAAAATTTTGTGTTTTTGCCTAGAAATTGTATAAAATGGGAGAGGGAGTGTTTGTTTTATTGGAACCGTTATCCGACGTTTTTCTTAAGTAAATATCTTCTAGAGTAATCATTCAAAAAATCAAAACTATAGTTATTCAAGAATTATTAAATAAATAATCAGTCTCCGGTTATATATATATTCAAGAAAAAACATTATCAGATAAATAAATCAAATAACCAAACAGAGCTAGTGGGTGAAAAAACAAAAGATCCCGTTTATTTTAATATAACCAAACCGAGCTAGTGTTCAAGTCCCATGTTTATAGCCAGGTCCGACCGGCCGGATCACTTCGGTTCAAAACACTGGTGGATTTGAAACCAGCTAACAACGTTGCGGCTTAATCAGATAATGTGATTAGACGGTCATTTGACATAATTCTACTGATGTGATGGAATGTTTATTTTTTTCAAACGGTGCCTCGTGCGGTAATATTTTAATAATATTTCTGTCTTTTGCTTCTTTTACATTTCGGTAATTGCTTCATTTGGCTTAATCAAAGGATGTGATACAATTATATATTGTACTGTTTTAAGAAAATTAAGTTAATTTTTACTTTATAATGAAATAGAATTAAACTCTTAAATCAAATTATCTAATCTTATCCAGCCCCAATAATCCAATAATCTCTGTATTAGCGGGGTATTTAAAGCCGTTCATGAGATTAATGCGAACATAATCACTATAATAAGACTATAGCTGAGTTTCATAATTGAAACTTTAGCAAGTGCTGTGAAAATGCGGTTAAACAAAGAAATTTTGCATTGTTTAATGAATACTTGCTTGACAGCAAACCCTATATAGTCTAGGTTTTAGGTCACGAGTAATAATTATCAACAACGGATGGATAGGATCCATTTTCGTTCTCCAAGACTCCAACCAAACTACTCCATGAGAAGATAGTTAAAAGGTTTTAGAAATATGAAAATCATAAGATTGACCTGATTAAAATTTATTAGATCTTTTATTGAGATACCTCTTTTAAATCCGTGAGTTAACTAATTCGTAGTGTAATTAAGTAACCCCTGGCCATATCTTAGGCTATACTATAGGAGAAAAAAAAGAGTTAAACAGACACCTTTTAATTGGCGTGAGAGTGAGACCAAACAAGCAAATCCACCCCGGGGTCTTTGATCACATGGAACCGCGTGATTTAGCGGCGCAGTTTAATGTTAATTACTATTTAGCGTCATATGGTATTTAATTAAAATAAAGTCGATTAAATTCTAAGTCAATAGTAAAATACCTTCAAATGTCCTATCTGACCCAAAAAAAAACTATTGTTAAATTGGGTAGAACATCTCAAAACAACTTTTATTTTTTAAATATGAGGTTTTGTACATTCTAAAATCAACTTTAAAATCTCAAATTTTGAAATTTTCAAAAATGAAACTTCAAATTTGACGTTTCATTTTTTTTTCTTTGTATTTTTAGTCTTTACAATTATATATTTTATTTCTTTAATCGTTCTACTAATTCTTCTTTTAATCATATTACTCCCAATAATTATATATCTTATAAATAAACACAATTTTCACATATAAATTAATTAGACACCTTAAAATAAATACATTATAATTTAATACTGAAGAAATACTAAATAATATGAAAAATAAATTTACACAACAAATTAAGCAAATTTAATATAAAATAAAGCAACAAAAGGAAAAAATTACATAAACACATAAATATTACAAATCTAAATATTAAAAAGTACTACTAATAATCAAGTAAATTTAATCCCGAACTTTTAAAATAACCAGAATATTGTCCATGAAAAGATGGTGTAGTAATTAAGAGGTTGTTGTTCTTTTTCTTGATTCCTTTTGTTATGAGTTATGCCGCGGGTACAATTATCACCGATAGACTAAGTTTTCTAGTAGAAAACAACATCGTTTAAGAGATTTAAGAGAAAACCAGATGCATAATTGATGTAACCCAGATTCATGACTATCGTTTTTCTCTAACTAATAAGTAGTGAAAGCGGTATGTTTAGACAGTACATAGTCACGACTCAACTGAGATTTTGAGTTCTCGTAGATGTAACAAATACTGTACATCGTTATCAACCGACAATACACGATAAAAATATATAATGAAACATTGCAAGTTTTGCAACCATTCTCCAACTCCATCAATGACGTAACTTCCATAGAATCAAATAACAACCATAACAAAAAATTAACACATTTTACTATGAATTTCAGACTTATGAGTAGCAACAATTACGCTTTAAAAAGGAAAAATAATATTTTTTAAATAAATTACGCTTTAATTGGAAATGGTAAGGGGTTATTAACTTGTAGTTTTGTACTATTGGCTTGTGTACGATAGTAAAGTAGATACGTAATTACGGATCCAATGCGGGAGTTTTTTTTATTTTTGGGTGGACTAGATAATAAGTATTTTGTGTATTTTATCAGAACTGGAATCATGAACTCCTAACTTTGATGGCTGGATCTTCAATGATTAAACTAGTTGCCTAATCTCCCTTTTGTCTTTTCTCTACAAATTTTTCTTTATTTTATTGTTGCGCTCGATGAGAACCTAGCTTTGATTTGTTTTGTCAAGCGGTGATTCTCTCAATACACGGATTACGAATATATACATTCGATACACAATTCTTTTTCTTATAGATGATGTTAATTGATCGTGATATTCTCTGAAAGTATCCATAAAGGATATAATTGATAAGTTGATAACACTATGAAATGACGCAATTATCTCAATACACTGTTTGAAGAGATAATTTTTTTTTTGTCAACCATTCGAAGATATGTTCTTATATTCTACTATTGCATTTACATAATGTAAATTAATTAAACATTAACAAAAGAAACATAGTATATGGTAGCCTTTTATTCTTAACAAATTAATATGCATTAGTTAACGTTACTTTTACGTCACATTAGTTAATTTTTAATTTACTTCTCTATCCCGTTAAGAATTTTACTTCGGAATGACTGTCTTATAAATTAGAATACTAAGCAATGAGATTCAAGCTACTCCATGGTCAAATAATGAAAGTTCCCAATGCTTTTCGAATCATAGGGATCAACATTTTAGTGGTATTAGACACTGATTTGCTATTACGAGACAGCCTAAATTAATAATGCTCCTGACTAGCAATTTTATTTAACGGCGCGAAGGTAAATTACTATATTATATTGAAGTAAAAAAATTGCAATATGTATAGCGTGCTCTGAAATAATTATGGCAAGTGATATAGCATATAAGGCAGTGATTAGTGGTTAAATAACGAATGATTATTGGAACATGATCTTACTATGATTTGTCAATACACACACATAGGCAGGTAGAGAGTGAGGACTGAGGAGTGCATGACTTGTTTGGGGAAATTTATAGAAGAAGAGAAGTCCCAATTATTATGTCTTTGTCTTTCTCCCTCGAGCCTTGTGCTCACCCTTCACTTCCTCTCTCTACCTATTTCTCTCTCTTAAAAGTTAAAAGTTAAAACTAGAAGTCAATCATTATCCTTGCTAGCTAGTGTATCTATATGTCTTATTTTCTTGTTAATACTGATAACAAAAACATTTTACTAAGGTATCGTTTCTGGCTTAGTATTATGTGGTACTGTTACTTAGATACACAACCGTTCTAATATATGTAGCTCAACTAAAACTTTAGATGATTGCCAAAGTGCAAATCACGATTCTCCATCGTCTTTTTTAATGGATGTAAAATATCATTGAAAATGAGAGGGTTTGTATTCACCAAAAAACTTGGCCAAAATTGGAGTTTCGAGTTGCTAAAAAATAACAAATATGATTTTAAATTTGAATTAAGTAAAGATAGTCCAAGTTATTTATTGTTCTGTTAGTCTAAAGTATAAATCAATTTTCGTTAGATACTTTTTTTTTGACCACAAAGAAATTTTTATACCCCCGATAGATCTAAAAGAATTAGTTTTATGATTCAACCAAATTTTTTTTCCAAATTTAGTAAAAAAGATCTTATATGTTAAGAATGATTCCAGTCCTGGTGGAGCCATATATTGACTTGATGAAATGTTAGCATCTTTAGTCTCATTGTAATTATGTAATTATAAAAAGAAGTTGGAGAAATACATGATAAAAAGTCCCTTCCGTATGATGTTAGACGAAAATAAATAGATGTAAAAAAAAAAAAAAAATAAATAAATAAATGGATGTAGATTTTGTTAAAATTAACATAAGAGTGAAGGTTCCACATTCCGTAGTGACCATCAGTTTTTTAGCCTAGAGCAAAGTGATAATAATGCTCTTTCCGCCTCGAATGGCTTTTTTCTTGTTGGATATATAAAGGAAGGAAGTGACTCAAAGCTTCTTGCTAAAGTTAATATATATAAACTGAAACTTTATTCGTATATATTATATGTAAATACACGAAATAACACAAATACTCTATAATATACATTTATAAACAAAATGCACATATATCTATAACTGAGAAAATCTGTAGAACTCATTTAAGAAAATGTTAAAAGATATATATATATATATATATATATATTTTCTTTTACTCAAACACTGTTAGCTAAATTACTTGATAGCATGCTGCTGTTTGGGATTCGATTCGATCCGATGAGAGAGATCAGTCTTTTAGGAGTCATCCCCCATTGGACGAGCTATAATATCCAAACTCAAATTCAATACTGTGTCGGGGAGAGGAGAGTCCAAGAATCACTGGCTAGACAAAACCATGAATTAAAAAAAAAAACTTAAACTTCCAAATATATATATATATATATATATATATGGAAAATGTAATACCTTAACTAGTAGCTCATATAATTCTATACACAAAAGATATTTGAAAAAAAGACACTGTATATATAAGTTGTTGTGGACCTGTGGTAGTGCAATTTAAGTTGTGGTTGGACTTGGATAGGTGATAAAAGTAAAGTGAATAAAATAATTAAGGAAGAGGGGTAGCTCTGAAACCCTAGACGAAAGCAACACTGCATTGCCAATACTAGAAACAGTGCGATCACGAGATTCAACTCATTCCTACTTTCTTACTTCTTAGTATCCACTCCACTTGTAGAACTAGCTAGCCCCCTGCCACGTGGTCCTCTCCTCTTCATTTAGCTTTATGGGTCTTGTAGAGCCCGCGGGCCCCATCTGCCCATCCCATGCACATGCATCACATTATACTTTCTCTCTATGAAAAATACATACCTATATATGAAATTACTTTTTTTTTTTTTGTTAAAGGCTATATACGAAATTACGAATATAAGTATTCGTACGTAACACTGTTTTCAATAACCAAGGGTCAAAGTTTTCTCGAGTTCGGAGATAAAGAGTTAATTAGTACAATGTCTACCAGCGAAACTTGAACATGAAATCTTGAGACACATTTCCATTGGAAGGTAATGAATTGAGTGTTCGGAGCGGACGTAACGACAATGCAAGGAACCAGTCGTTTATTTTAAAAGTATCCGAGTTGCCAATTAATATTTTTTGGATTCGTTGAGTTTTTTCTATCGATCAACCGGAAATTAAGAAATTTTTCGCTAAAAACAAATGAATATTGTAACATATACGAAAACTCTAAAAACCTTATCAAAATAATTTTAGTTGAAATAATATAATCATAAAAATGTAAATACTGAATATCTTCTATCATAATTCTAAGATGCGACATATATAGTACGTACGTAGTACTCTAAAGCAACCAATATCGGTGTTTCCTTAATCTATTGTTCCAAGATATTTCTAGTGCAGTTTGTTTTTTTAAGAATTGAGACCCTCTACTAAACGCTTGCATTCAATTTGATAGAATCACGTTTGTGTAGGAGAAGAAATGTTTTGGTTTGTAGTGTAGAGTAGGGTTAAACGTGAGTATATAAAACGTAGAGAGGCATATATTATACAGAGAGTGTGCTTTAAATAACGGACCGGCTGAAGAAAAAGATAACGTTGTTGTCTCCGTAAAGGTTACCAAGTATCACTGTCACGTGACCACCACCATTTATATTTTCACATATATATCTCCTTTCGATATTGATTAATGTTATATATTAATTATATCTTGTATGGTTAGTTTGATAAACAACAAGAATTGAACAATAAACTTAACTAAATTAATCAATGGTCAGGTAGTTAAATTGCTATTAGTAAGCGATAAAAGAGTATTAGCTAGTAAAAAAATGGACATGAAATGAAGCCCTTGATTTGATTGATTGCCCGATTAAAAACATTTCATATAATAGCTAGCTTTGTAGATTTATACAACAGTAATTAACACGTTAAAAGCCTAAGAGCATCATTATTGCAAGAACCCTTAATTGGGTTCTTAGTGATTATTTAATTAATAAAGTGAAGTTAAGAAACATATTTAAGAAATGTTAGAAAAAACAAGTTTATTGGGAGAAACACTCATGGGTTCTTACAAAAAAAAAAAATTTAAACATAAATTTGATTTAATATGACAAATTTTCTTAATTGTTATCTTGATCACGTCCAAATTTATGCCATATATGCTCAACCAAATCAGTTTTTAATTGTTGATGTTGTTGTCTATCCCGAATTCTAGTTCGTACCCCCAACATATTGGCGAGATTTGTTGGCATGTCCGTAGAATAAGTAAGATCGATATGTGCACTTATGTTTCCTTCTCCGTGTAGAAATTCTGAAACATCATATTGAGTGTGTCCATCTCTTTCGTCTTCTACTATCATATTATGAAGTATGATGCATGCTCTCATAATTTTTCCTATTTGTTCTTTCTCCCAAAATAGAGCTGGGTTTTTAACAATGGAAAATCGAGCTTGCAAAACTCCAAAAGCACGTTCGACGTCTTTTCGGGTAGCTTCTTGTTGTTGTGCAAATAAAGATGCTTTTGGGCCTTGTGGTAGTGAAATAGATTGGATAAAAGTTGCCCATTTTGGATAAATCTCATCTGTGAGATAGTAAGCCAAATGATATTCTCTCCCGTTGACGAAGAAATTCACTTGCGGAGCTTGACCTTTTATTATATCATCAAAAACGTGTGAGCGATCAAGAACATTGATATCGTTTAAGGTACCTGGAGGTCCAAAATACGCGTGTCATATCCAAAGATCATATGAAGCTACGGCCTCCAAAACGATTGTGGGTTTTTCAGAACCGCGTGAATATTGCCCTTTCCAAGCGGTGGGGCAATTCTTCCACTCTCAATGCATACAATCGATGCTTCCTATCATCCCGGGAAATCCGCGTTGCTCTCCAACATGAAGGAGGCGTTGAAGATCCTCTGGTGTGGGTCTTCTTAAGTACTCATCGCCGAACAAGTTTATTATACTTTCGACGAAATTTACCAAACAATGGCGAGCAGTAGTTTCACCAAGCCGGAGATATTCGTCAACCGCATCAGCCGAGGTCCCATATGCCAACATACTAATTGTTGCGGTACACTTTTGAAGTGCAGAGAGTCTGGGCCTTCCAAGAGCATCTTTCTTCTTTCGAAAGTATCGAACTTCATTGGAGAGTCGATTCACAATATGCAAGAACAATGATTTGTTCATTCTAAAACGTCGGCGGAATAAATTGGTAGGATATGTTGCTGTGTCACTGATGTAGTCGTTCCATAAACGTATGTGGCCTTCTTCGCGATGTCTTTCGATAAAAACTCTTTTTTTTTTTACTTGCTTGCCGCCTCATGCTCCATGACTAGATTATCAAACGTTTCATCGAAGACTTGATCAAAATGTTGATCAAAAATTTCATCGAATTCTTCATCCAATGATCCGTCAAAGGTATTATGGGATGAAGATGCCATAATTGATTTATATTTTGATGGAACAAGTGTAGTTGATAAGAATAAGAAAATGAAAGTGAGAGAGGAAAGAATTTATAAGATGACTTGATAAAAAAAGAGAAGCAAGAATGTAAACTATATAAAGAGACGAAGAAGATGCCAAATATTGAATATAAAAGTGAAGCAATAATGTTAACATTGTAAAGATACGAAAACATGTGGTTCCTTGAAACATATGGCTACTTTTGCCAACAAGAAGATGCCATATATGTCTCTATCCATATTTGTATCCATCCATTTTTTTTTCTCAAGATGCCATAAATATCATACTTTACTTTACATCATGTCCCTATATTTTACTTTATTTAAAGAACATAAACCTCTCCCAAGAGTGAAAGGTCGGTACAGATTTTAAATCAAGATTTGCTTGCCTCCTCATGCTCCATCAAGAGTTGTCAAAAATCTTCATCATCAATCTCGTTGACTGTAATGTTGAAACCGTCTTTAAGCTACTTACAAAATCCAATGATATCACCTAAATCAGTAAATAAACTCGATATAAGAAGGCATCATAGACTCATTAGGGGGTTGTGCATTGCTATAGATCCATGACTCAAATGACCTTAATTTTCAGGCCATAACAAACAAAGGAAGCATTGTAATGCATGGTCAGGTGTTAATGAGTAAATCAAGAACTTACAGAATAACAATGTGGTAGATCAAGTCGCTGAAGATCTTGCTTTCATGGTTTCCTCTGGCTAGATATATGGCTGCAAATTTGCATATACAAATATGTGTAAATGGCGATTTGTTTTAATTGGGACATTTAACCCATTTAGATAATTGTATATCATCTAATCCTTTTCAGTGACAGCAAAAGCACCAGAATACTGTGGCTCAACCTCTATAATGAAATTGAATAGACTCTCAGAAGATTGATAAAGGGTTAAAACCTCTATAACAGTGAACATCAGTAAAAGAGAAGTTTGTAAATCTGTAAAATGTCCATTCTTATTGAGATTTCCAAAGTTTTAATAGGAACATCACAAAAGAACCAAGACACAGCACAAAAGAACTAAACATATATTTCACAACATAACTAAAATGACAAAAGGAGTGATTCAACACTAACACAAACACATAGTTAAGAAACTACTGGGCATTTTTTTGTTTTGCTGTACAAATACAAACCCACAGCCTTTATGTTAAAAAACAGGTCTGCACTAACAAAAATCAAACACAACTTCCCCGATTCTAATACTTAAGCTGAAAGCAAAAACAAACACATCTTCCTTGATTCTAATACTTAAGCTGAAAAACAAATACGAAAACACAAACCAACATGGAGATGAGATCCCTAATTACCAAACATGTCTGCAACAAGCTTCTTCTTTAGGTCTTCATCAAACTCAGATAATGGTTCCTTTTTTGCAAGTATACTGTCAATAAGCCTCATCTTCGACAGTTTTTCTTTCATAGCCAAGTCCTTCTCCTTGATCAACCACATGCTCTGAAAGTCCGAGAGAGACTTGCCCTCTATTGTAGTCCTCTTACCTCTGCCTTTTGCTGCCTTAACACCAGGAGGACGGTTGGTTACTTGATCATCTTGGAGAGTATCTCTTTCCTCTTCGTGAGAGCTTGATGATTTTGCACCATCCACACACTTTCTCCTTTTAGAGCTGGCATCAGTTTTTGTTGTAGCAAGGTCACACCATTTTTGGTCATTGCGCAGCTCTTTCCAAGCATGTTCAAGAGTGAACTTCTTCTTATGATCGTTGTAGAAGATTTCATGAGCCATTTTGAGAACATCATTCTCATTCTGACCACTGGCTTTCAACTTCATTGCAGCCTCATATGATCCACAAAACTTACAAACCAAGTCATTAATCTTCTGCCACCTTTGCTTACAGTGACCTGGCTCACGGGTTTCTCCTTCTGCAGCTTGGGAACTTGCAGCAAAGTATGCTGCAATGCGTTTCTAGAAGTGGCCTGACTTCTGCTCATTAGCTACAACAGGGTCCTTTCTCGTGTTTAACCATGAGCTGATGATCAAGATATCATCTTTAGGGGTCCACTTCCTTTTTTCTCTACGCTCTGCAGCCGTTTCTTCACCATAGCTTGCAGCTTCTGTGCATTGACTACTAAAGGGAGGGACTTGGCCGAGAGCAAGAAAGGGATCATGAAGGGTATGTTCTTGTTGACTGTTCAACAGTTCAACAAAATTGGAGGACTGAGTATATGGATTCGTAAAAGAGAAATCCATAAGGGTCAAATAAGAGAGAAAGACAACATAGGAAGAGAAGAGGGAATCTGATTAGGAGATGAAAATAGAGAAGAAACAACTGCTTTTAAAGAAAACAGAGGAAGAGAAGAACCAAAAGAAAAAGCTTTGGAGCATTCATCACCTAACCACAACGACTTGACATATATCTAACAAGTATATATCGAGTTAATCACCTCTCTAATACCATTCATCACCTATGTAATATATCCATTTACTACCTAACACAAACATTTAACACAAATGACATATCAATCAACAACCTGCATCAAACTCATTTATCACCTACGAAATTCATTTCACTTTAACCATTGAAAATCTCATGACTGACCAGAGAACTTACCAACACATCAGACAACACGAGACTGATGGATTTGAGATTAGCGCATGATGGAAGTCTGACCATAATTCATCCCCTGCATCGGTTGATTTGTTCCTGGGAATGTACCGTACGGAGTTTGAGACATGAATGACCTAAAGCTTGGATTTGCTACCTTCTTATCTGGAGCAGTGCTGAAAGATATGGTGGATTGAGGTTGGGCAGACTTCAGTTTTCGATTAAGAAGAAGAAGAGAAGAAATCCGACGATTTCGATTATAGAAGATGAAATCACAATCTCTCCCTTCTCATTTTGGGCCAATGCTCTCATGACACGTGGACTGTAAGATGCGGATCTTAAAGGTCTTAAATAAGAAGCGGATCTTCATTATTGATTAAATTTTCAATTAAATTTTTGTTAAAAAATGCTAAGATCCTCCGATAATGATGCTCTAATGTATAGAACCTCAATATGATAGACGAATACAAAATTAATATATAAATTAAATGATAATATAAAATAACATAACACTAGAATCATGTAGTTTGTCATTTTGGTTCAATTGAGCAAAATACCCATTGTCAATTTATTAGGTTATACTCTCTTTTTTCTACCATGAAATTGCAAATACTCTTAAGAGTATCATTATCGCTGGATGGAGACGTAAGTGAGTTTCTTAAATATTATTTTAATATAAATATGTCACGTGTAGTTAAGAGACGGGCTCTAAATGGCTTAAATAAGAGACGGGTTCTTAAGTTGAAACTGTTTTTTTATTAATTACATAATATTTTATTCTAAGAAACCTTTTAAGAAACTCTTTAAAAACCTGCGATAATGATGGTCTAAAAGTCTAGACTGTGTGAAGTACAAGTGGGCCAAACGTAAGAGGCTTAAGCCCACACTCAAACTGTAAACAATATTGGGCTTTATAGCCCAGTTAAACACATCCTTTTTTTGCAACTGTTAGTTGTTTGTTTGTTGGCTCTCTCTCTCTCGATGAGTTCTCTCTCAAGCAAACAAGTTCGATCTTCCAAGCTTGGTTTCGCTTCTAAACGTAAGTTTTCTTATATCTATTCACTTGGTATCATGCTTGTTTGTTTCTAGTGGTTGTTACTCTTTTCAAGGTTTTTGTGGATCTCAAAGTGAGAAGATTGAGAAACCCAATTGTTTGTTCCCGTTCTATCGTAGAAATTTCAACTAGATTGATTGATTTATTGTTCAGGAAGTGGTAGTGTACCTAATCTCTGTGTCGATTTGGATCTCCGTGCAAGATTTGTTGTGTCTTATCTATGTATAGTCCTAAGTGGATCGATTCTGGGTTTTAAATGGCATTTTGGGGCTATGTTTGAAAATGCCCATTTCTTTCCTCCCTGAAGATTAAATCTTGTTTACAACTAAAAATGTCAGACAGGTTAATCGTGTTGCCTTGAATTGAATACTCAATCCAATTTAGACCCTGGAACTCAATCAGTGAAGCTCCGATATAAGTAAGGCGACAATGATGCAGACTTGTTGTATCCATCAATCCTTGAGTTTTCCTCATAGGTATTTTTTTGTTTCTACTTCCATTGCATCTAATTAGACAAAGAAACATTAAGTTTCAGAAACCGTAGAAGCATATATTTGCATTATGTTGGCATTAGTTTAAAAGCTTTCTCATTTGCTTCATTGTCAGATTGATTCCAAGATGATATAACGGGTTCTTGAATCTTGTGCAGAATTCTTCCAAGGTGTGATGCGTCCATCGGGATTAAGCCCCCAAAACTTTGTCAAGTTGGGTTTACTAGAAAAACTCAGTCTTATGGGATTTCAAATCTCATACGGCAAAGAAGATTATATGTCAACTTGAATGCTAATGACGGTCACCCGTCCATGTCTATGTTGGAAGAAGAAACCTCTACTGAAAACAGCGCACCTACTCCAGAAGCCGAGCTTCCATTCAGCAAATGGTCACCTTCTAAGTACATATGGAGAGGTTTATCAGTCCCAATCATTGCAGGGCAAGTCGTTCTCCGGATTTTAAAGGGTAAAATTCACTGGAGGAACACTCTTCAACAGCTGGAGAGAACCGGACCAAAATCTCTAGGAGTTTGCCTTCTGACTTCTACATTTGTTGGTATGGCTTTCACAATTCAGTTCGTTAGAGAATTCACTAGACTAGGTCTAAACAGATCCATTGGAGGCGTCTTGGCTCTAGCCTTCTCTAGAGAGCTAAGTCCAGTCATCACATCGATTGTTGTTGCCGGACGGATGGGAAGCGCATTTGCAGCAGAACTAGGAACAATGCAAGTCTCAGAACAGACAGATACGCTCCGTGTTTTAGGAGCAGACCCAATTGATTATCTAATCACACCAAGAGTCATCGCCTCATGTCTAGCATTACCGTTTCTGACACTCATGTGTTTCACTGTTGGTATGGCTTCAAGCGCTCTACTCTCTGATGCGGTTTACGGGATCAGCATTAACATAATCATGGACTCAGCACACCGAGCGCTTAGACCATGGGACATTGTGAGTGCCATGATTAAATCTCAGGTTTTTGGAGCTATAATATCGGTGATTAGTTGTTCTTGGGGAGTAACCACTACGGGAGGTGCCAAAGGTGTTGGAGAATCTACAACTTCTGCAGTTGTCATGTCTCTTGTCGGAATCTTTATTGCGGATTTTGTGCTTTCTTCCTTCTTCTTTCAGGGTGCTGGAGATTCTTTGAAGAACTGTGTTTGAAAAAGAAAAAATTTCTATCTTCTGATGTTGTGTTTTAGATGGGTTTCTGTAAATCAGTGGTCTTAAATTAGAAAAGATAAAAAGGATATCCATGCAGAACAGAACTATTCTTCAATTAAGAAATCGAGTTATAAGATTAATTTGGATAAACCAAACCCAGCTTACTTGATTAGATGGCAATAAAACTCTTTTCATATATGATCGAAACCGCCAATATCTTCCAATGTTACACAAGCTACGCGTAGTAGAGAATCCTTCTCTTGTTGACGAAGTTTTAAACCTATTTCAGTGCTTCTGTGAAGATAGATTGAACTTTTTACTTGTTTCTTGCGCAACCTCTCACAATCACGTATTAAACTTTGGATCTCTCGTGAAAAGAATGAAAGATTCCACGTGACCTTGTAACACTTCTGTTGAAACCTTTTCTGTGTAGAGTATAGACTTTGGAAACTTCCCTTCCCTTTAGAGTATCTCAAACACTTGGGCAAAATCCGAGGTAGTGTACAAGAGTGTTTCCATCTCTTCTGCTGGAAATGGACATGGCTGCATACTCGACAAAGAGTCAATATCAGATGAAAATTCTGACACTCTTTAATTCACAACTCTCCACACTCCACTGCCACATTTGTAGCCTCCTATCTACCCCGACGAATCCGAACTTCCTAAGAACAATTCTTGCCATATGGGTCAAGAGGACGGTTCCGTGTTATCAAAGAGAGAATCTCTTCTCTTGCCTTCTCATCTGGCACACCGAGACAGATCTTCTTGTCGAACCGTAGTGCCCTTCTCAAAGCTGGATCAAAAGCTTCACATCTATTGGTAGCTGCAATAACAATATACTCTTTCTCCTTTTGAAGCATATACTCTTTCTCCATGCAGCTCATCAACTGTGGAGTCTGGATCGGAGGATTTGGTTGACGTTAAGCAGGAGAACATGACGACTCAATCGAACCCATTCACGGTCCTTTGAACGGAGCTCATCGACGATTTCCTCTGCCGTTGATCCCTTCTCAGATGATTCGAGAACTAAGTTTTGAAATCTCCCATTTGAAATGCCGCCGCTCCAACCTCTATTCACCATCGCCGACTTTGGTATTTGTCAGATTCTGTAACGCTTGACAAAGTTTATAAACCATGTTTTGCCGCCTAATTTATATTGGGCTGCAGAAAAAAGCCCACTAATAAAATCGGGCTATAAAGAATCATAATCACGAATTTTGTATTCGTGTTAACATTTCCTTGAACTTTGTAAAGTATTTTGGTTGAATCCATTATTTGATGAGAAAAAAGAAAAACAAAATTGAAAGTAAAATTAATGTTCCTAATAAGTACATTCAAATTAAAAGGAAATTGTTATTGGTTTTAAACGAAACCATATTTAAAAAAAAAAAAAAAACATAAACAAAAGTGCAAAACCAGTAGATTACAGCGATTAAATGTTTTGCATCTTAGCTTACCTTTACATATCTATGCTATGCAGACGAGCAAACATGAGTTTCATGTACTATGAACCACTAAACACAACAATTGAACTCCTTTTTTTTTTTTAAAATGACTAATAGTTTATTGGCCATCGTCTTTTTTGGTCACAATTTATTATGGCGAGTGTGAACTTAGGTAACAATTTTGGATTTTAACATGAATCTACCAAGTAACAAAAAAAAAAAAAAATAGAAAATAAATGGGATGGGTTTTGGGACGTGCATGTGCACACATAATTGCAGTGGCAGGAATATTAATTGAGAAAGCCTTAATTGGTTAGGGTACTGTCCTTAGTCCTTGACGTTTTCATTATATTGTCATTTTCACGATCTCATCGATATGCTGCCCTTTTTGGTTTCTTAATCATCGATTAGTCTCAGGCTCTCATGCTTATATATAGATGCTGAAATTGGAATTACAAAACAAAGTACGTACGTCATGGCTTCAACTTGCAACCATAAGCGTTTGCAGAATTAATTATGTTACGTTCAAAACTGAAACTTTTAGTTAAACACATTCTATTTTTAGTTATTCTTTTTTTTTTCTAAAGAAAATACGTCGTAAGCTATATATATATTATAATTCTCGTGCATTCGTAGGCTCGAACTTTTTCAGCTATATTATAATACAAATTTAATTCTCTTGAACATAATAAAACTAAAAATGTGTGTCCAGTATAAAGACATATATATGTTGACAGCTGAATTATCTTTAGGGCATTTTGTGTGACCCAAAAGTTAGTTAGAATATTTACAATTTCGAATCCAAGTTGAATGTTAGATACAGCCTCTACTGCGACTAATGTGTGCCATTAATTTGCATTCACCAAAGTGTTATAACATTTTATAGTATTTTCTATCTTTTTCAAGCTAAACCAGATGAACCAAGAGTCGCTTTCTACGTTCCAGATTCTCTCACTATCCAACCAAATTAATATTTAACTTCGACAACAGATGTTATTAAACAAAACAAAAAAAAAAAACGAAATGTACAAAGAATTGAAAAAACGTACAACAAATATCTCTTGCGTAGCAGACAGACACTTCATAGATCGAAACAAACACATCTTACTTTACCCCATGCCTCAAAATCACCTCTTCTTGTATACATGCATATATGTACGATAGGTTTTTGTTAAATTATATATGTTCAATAGTTAAAAAATAGTTGTATATATACATTTTATATATAGATAATAGATGTTACAAGTACCGGCCCTGAGAATTTAGTGGCTCCAAGCATACAATAAAAATGGTCTAGTAACTTTGCTTTAACTATTAAAAATATATATATATATATATACTATATATATATATATATATATAATATATATGCAATAATGTGCTTCCAACCCTCCAACTGGTTTTAATATTATATATATATATATATTTATATATAACACCAAAATGAAATTATTTTTTCTTCCAAACCTTAAACAAGAGAACTGACCCAGTCCAATACTAGGATATGTCTAGTGACTCGTAGACCCATATTTCACAAGACTCTAAATTATAAAGTCGTGTAAACTTTATTTATAAAACTCTCTCTCTATATATATATATATACCTACATATTTAATAAAACCATCCATAAATACCCCAAAACCACAACAAACCCGTCTTCACTCTCTCCTCACTCCTATAGCCACCCACAACAAGAACATAAAAAAATAACAAAGAAAACCCCATTTGACTCCCAAGGGAATGGCGATTATAAACCGGAGCAAGCTGACACAAACGACTATGATAAAGCAAATCTTGAAGAGATGTGCGAGTTTGGGAAAAAAACAGAGCAGTGAGTATAACGAAGAACATGAACATGATGGAGACTCTCTTCCTATGGATGTTCCCAAAGGTCACTTCGTTGTCTACGTAGGAGGAAATCGGGTCAGGTACGTCTTACCCATTTCGTTTTTGACTCGACCCGAATTTCAGCTTCTTCTACAACAAGCTGAGGAAGAGTTTGGTTTCGATCACAACATGGGTCTCACTATCCCTTGTGAGGAAGTAGCTTTTAAATCTCTCATCAACTCTATGCTTTATACAACATATAGTTAGGGTTTTTATTTTGGTATTGTTTTCCTTTTCTTTGAGGATGACGATCTGGTTTAGCCTTTTTAACTTTTAGATGATTTTGGGGTAAAATTTGGGTTAGTGTTTCAATTAGGACGAGACTAAGTCTAGAGATTGTATGGAGGAAATAAGCAAATACTCTGATAGTTTTTCTCGTTGTGGTGGTGATTATCTGTACAACCCATTGAGGGACATCAGTGAATGCTATTTTTCTTCTTTATTATAATTTGTTATTGTCCATTTTCTATGTAAATATTCTTGCATGATATTTCCCGTTTAAAGAATTTAATATAATGTATATTATATAGTTAAACCAAAAAGAAAGTACTATATATTTGATAAAAATCTAGATTTGGCTGTTGGAGGTGATCATGAGCAGAAATTACAGAATTGATAACGTAAGAGGAAGTTACATTTGAAGAAAGTGAAACTCATCTCATTCCCACGAGTGGAATTGTAATTGCATATAAGCTGATATCGATTTGATTTGTCAAAAAATTGTTTTGCTTTTTGAATTTATTTTAGAAAAGAACTAGAACGTTACTGTGCGACCTCGTCCAAGAAAGTAATGCCAAGGATGCCTTCTTTTGGAATCGGCAGTTTTTTAGCCGTTAAAAGTTAAAACTGTTGAAACTAATATATAAATAGTTGAGAAAGCATTGAAATGCTCATTCCAGAATATTGACAAAGAATTTTAACACTGCACACATGCAGAAGCAGGAAAATATAATTATATTATTCACCAATTCTCATGCGCTTTTCGAGTCCTCCTTGATTCACTACTAAAATATTTTGTTTGCAATTGGTAGCACGGCTGGAATAAAAGTTCTAAGTGATTATATTCCACGACTTGCATTGCATACTAAACGATGGTAATGAACTGTATATATATCTATATATGTGTGTATTTTTCCCCTTTTTTTTTTTGGTCTGAAAGATGCATTCGATTAAAATAAATAAAGAGTCTCATTACAAGCCCAAGCAACCAAAGCCCAAGAAGTGTGTATTTTTCCTTTATATTTCCTTTTTCCACAGCAATCTTTCCGTAAAATATTTAAAGCCGTTTATATAATTTAAAATGGACGACCAAAAAACAAATAAATTGGGATGTTAACATTAAAAAATTATATATATATATATGGGAAATGTCATATCAATGTCTGAGAGTAGCACATGCAAGTGGTACCCACACTTTGTGACTCTGATAAAACAATAAAAGTAGATCCCCTACAATATAGTATATATCTTCGAGTTATGATCGTATATTATCAAGAATGGTACGTGAGGACCCACGTTAATGTTTTTGACGGCTCAGATTTAACGTAAACACTTAACATATGGCATGCGATATCAATTACGTTCACCTAAATGCCATGCCCCCTTCTTCCGACCGTACGGTAACGGACGGTCGAGTTTCCTTAAATCCTTACACGAAGAACTCTCGATCGTTTATTTTTATTATTTTTCTTGACGATAATAGTATACATTGATTGATAGTCTAGAGTCTAGAGGCGCCATAAAGTTAATTTACAAAAAGAGGAGATCAACCTTAGAGGTATTGAGGTTGACTTTTCTAAGAATAAAAACATCTTTCAATTAGGGCCAAAATGATAGATTCGGACTTCCTAACCATCGTTTACAGAATATCTAATCTATTGACTAAATTCGTGATTTAGAGTGTTTTATGTTCTGTTAGACCCATTTATACAACCAAAAAAACGAATGTATTTCCACGTTTATTTTTCAAAA